>CM057001.1:47830252-48272522 GCA_029891345.1 Dryococelus australis | reverse complement strand
CGCCGGAGTCTTTTACAGAGAGGAGATCAGCCTACGAAGTTTCCAGACATGTATTTGGTGGAAAAGGTGCTGAAATGACACAATGGGCATGTGTATGTGAGTTGGCTCACACTCTCGAAATGTGATGCCTCCTGGGTCAATGAGAAAGACATTCTGAAGTAGGACTTAGCAATGGTTTCTTATAAGTGCTGATATGTACATAGATTTAAAAAAATGAAAGTGTGTTTTTTCTTTACTTTTAATTAATTTTATTCTTGACTGTCCTTATATGCCATATTATGTTGGAGATAGCTAGATCTGCGAAGTTGTAGGCTTGGTATTGTTCGTGAAGCCTGCTGACTCATTCTCTTTATTTACCTGACACCATGCAGGTAAACATAGAAGTCCGTACATACTTAGGTATGGAATTTAAAAAAAATTATATGTAAATCAAAATCGACAAAGCGCGAATAATACACATTCATAATATAAAACACATAGTATATATATTTACTAAAACAGCTTTTTATATATGCTTTTAAAAAAATCCAATATCGTTCTTTTCATAGTCACATAATCATGTATTCTGATGACATATTTTTATCTGTCTGAAAAATACGAATCCGTAGACTACTCACTCGATACATTTTAAAGTTTTATAAAAAATTCTTAAAAATAAAAGCATATAAGTTAAATATTAAATAATATGTATGTAAGTCGAATCAAAATAATAAAAAATTACATTAAAAAATTACATTAAAAAATACCTAAAAAATTATATAAGTTAAATATAAATAATACTTATAAACTCTTATCCCAGCACATGTAAGAATAGCCGAGTGGTCTAAGGCGTGAGTCTGGCGACCCAAGGCCTGGCAGTTTGATCCCGCACTATTCCAGATGGTATTTTTAATTCTAATGAAAAGCAACGCTCTTAGCAGCCAATTTGGCGGTCGAGCATATGCGAGTTCGACACCAGCAATCCTAGTACCTAAAGTCAGTTCCAATATGGCGGTACCCCTATTGGCCAAAGCCAGAACTAATGGGGGGAAATAAATGACAAACGAAAACAAAGATGGTGGCCTCCAGTAACAGCCGTTGTTAACAAAGAAGAGAGAATGGGAAAGAAGGAAGATAAAAATAATGGAAGAGAAAGGAAAGAATAAGGGAGAAGGAAAGTATAAGGGCGTACGGGCTACAAGATGGCGGCGTACTGGCTTCAAAGAGGGCAGCATACTTGCTAGCAACATGGTATAATCCAAGATGGTGGACACCTGTGCGTAATGACTGAGCGGGAAGTCGGGAATCCAATATGGCAGCCGTGTGACCTTGTTGTGACGTCATACAAGGTTAGAGGCTCGCATCTGATCCTGGATGTGCCCGACGGAACATTATCCTACTACTTACATAGCTACTTTACACAATTCCTGAAACCACAATGCTCTGATTTCAGGCCGTATTTTTTGCATGCGAGACTGAAAAATAATAAATGGGGGAGTTAATATTTATTGTGGTTCCAGATTCAACACAAATAATATGGACAATTTTTATCTGGACTATGGGAGGTTATTTATAGTTTTTTTTCTGGCCTTTGGTAGGTTAAGGTAGGTAAGAATTATTTAAGGCTTTAGTAGGTAAAGTTATGTTAGTTTGACAGGAAGTAAGAATGTTTGTCATGCGGGTTGGTCGGGACTATATATAAATTTGCTTGGTGCACTTAGGTAAACATAAATGGCAGGGTTGCCTTGTTGGGTATTATGTTTCCAAGTAAATCCGTCTTGCGATTGTTGGTGTATGTCGAATGGTGTGAGAGTATGTGTTTATCGGCGAGTCCTGTAATGCTAAGGTATGCTTGAGTTAAAGTGTTTTGGTATGGGTGGTCTGGATATTTTGATTTGTGTCAATCGGCTTGGTGGATGGTATGAAAAGAAGTTGATTGTGTCACTGGTATGGGCTGTATGTTTGATTTTGTATGGTCTGTGTGGACTGAATGGTTGAGGTATGCATGAATTATAGTAAGAGGTATGAACGATGAGTATATTTCGTCTGGTGTTGGTTGATAGAGCAGATAACATACATGAGTTACGGTGGCTGGTATGGTATCTGCTTGCAAGTATATAAGCCGCCGGAGGGTTCCAGTTAGGAAGCTTAGTTTGACAGTTGCAGTCGTGAAGCTTGCTAGCATAGACTGTCTTGAGCTTCGTATAAGCAAATTATATTAGCTATGTGAAAAGTGAGCATGCTGCTGTTAAGACACTACGTGAATGGAATGGAGAATTTAAGGATTCGGTTTTTATATTTTTAGTCTGAAATATGTAAAATATATTTATAATTTTAATGAAAAAGTCTCAAATTTCTCGCTGGTGTTGTATCGTGCATACTTCCACTGATATAGAGAATATGATGGCGCTTAGTTTAGTTAGATAAACATACATTTAATAAAATCCGGGCAGGATAGTTATGCCTACAAAACCTTCGATATAATGAATAATTTGCAGATTCTGACGTTGTGTAGTATTTAGTCTTGAATAGAGGTGACAGAAATTGTACTCGCAATCTCAAATTATATTCGCCTACCTTAATGCCTGTACATATTTGCTTGTTTACGAGTCGACTTGCGAAAAAATGCGGACTGCTACATAATTATTTAAAACGAATATATGAAAACAATCAATGTGACCATAGGCAAGCATGATTCAGACCCCGACTGGAAAAATTACAAGAACTTACAATACATTGCTTACCTTGAAATAAATTGAACCAAAAAATGCTCTAAAGTACTGCAGTCACAAGCCATATACATATATATATGCACTGAATGAAAAAAAGTATAAATACATTAATGTGAAGGAATGGCAGCGTTACTGTCCATGGTCGCTCTGTAGGTCAGTGGTTAACACACTGGAGACACATATCCGAGGGGTCGTGGGTTCGAAAACTGTCATGCCGTGAGATTTTTTTATTTTCTAAAAATGCTATCAGTTGTCATGTAAAAGTGTGAGATTTGTATAATTAAAATTCTTTAAACTGATTTTGCATTTAAAATACATTATTCAAATGATAAATTTAAATAAAGTAATTCTAATGCATTATAAATTAATCGATTCCTAGAAGTCTGAGAGTTTTTACAAGGTTGGTCAGCCGAGTGCCTCGCGAGCATGTCGATACACGCTTAAGGACTCGTGATCAGTATGGGCAGCAGATAGGGGCATACGTCTTAAATCCAGTATGGTGGTCCTGACATTGGGTTACATAATCGATATGACATCGTGACCGTATGCACCTTGAAAATACGAGTCCAATGATATATAACACTTAATACTTATGTCTAAATTTTTTAATTATAAAAAACATACTTGTATTAAACATTTTTTAGATTTTATAATTTTTCTTGATTTTTTTTATTGGGCGGTGGGAAGGAGGCCTTCATCGCTTTTCCTGATGGTTAGGAAGCTGAAATTGTTAAGGAAAAATATCCACCGGGGACTGCGATTTTTAACTAATTTAAAAAAATTACTAATATAAATTTTTTTGGGATTCTTTAAAAGTAAAATGTGAATTTTTAGGGGAAATTTTAAGGAAAACAACTGATTTCAAGGTGAAAATAACCGATTTTTAGGGAGAAATTATAAGGTGATTTTTTTTTTGTTTTTGAGAGAAAAATGGGTAATTCAAGATGTCAGTCAGAGCCAACTGAAGTAAATTTGTTTGGAAAAGGGAGGGGGATAACTTTTTTTTTGCAGTTGGGAAAAATGTTAAATTTTTTAGGAGAAAAAGTGATTTTTTTGGGGAAACAAAAAAGAATAATTTAAGTTTTTTGTATTTGTCTTGTGTGATTATTGTAGACATTTGTGTACTGATTTCAAATATATTTTTGGAATTTTGATATCAGGCATAGTTTTCAAGATATGGACGTTTTATATATCTTTTTGCAATTTACTTAATGCCATGGTGACATAATTTACAGCTATACTATATAGTGTACACAACAGGTATATAAAAATATTTATTACAGTTATCACTAAAGGAACATCTAAACATGTTGCCTATTTCATGTAGAGCTTACAAAAAATAAAAAGTTCTGCAAAACAATGACGTGAATATGTCTATTTTATTTGCTTCTTTTGTGTTCAGTTTCTTTGCTAGCAGTAATCAGCGAGCATGTTAGGAATCAATTTTCCTTCACACCGCTTCTCTATAGACCAGCTTGGGAGGCAGGTACCTCTTATAGTAAACCGTAGATGGAGACCGTTCGGGAGTTTCCCGCTTTTGTTAACCTCGGTGCTTCGAGGTTATCCGGCAGTACCAGCCAGAGTCGACATTGAAACAGATCTGCATCGCTGCACACATATACTTCTCAAAAGAATTCAATAAACCTCACAGGTTGAAGATGACTGGTACAACCGCCCAGTCACAGCACGAACACACAAGTAATAGAAAAGGGCATCCAAGCTGCTACCACACTGGAAGTCCTTCCCCGTACAGAGAATTTTTCTTTTTTTTCTCCCACTTTTCCCATCGAGCTTTGTTCACCAGAAATTTTTGGATTTCTCGCATCATAAGAAACCATTTCTGAGGTATCATAGAGGTCCGTTCACACAGAAAAGAGGTACAAAACCGTGTCAGCGAGAATTTCAAGTGCAAGTTTCTGCGACGTCTGCAAAGTCATTGACCACCGCTACGAAACTGTCTCCGTAGCCATTCTGGTAGGTGGCAAGGTATGGCCTGCTCAAGGTTAGTTACCTACCCATGTACATGCCCAGTGCTACTCGGAGGAAAACAATCACAACCTGAATGTAAGGATACAACACACTCTCTAATATAATGGTTTGATTCCCATAAGGTCTTCAAATATACTCTTTCTTTCATTTCATATTTATTTGTAATAAAGTGTAACACCCGAGGGGATAAAACAAACCACATTCCGAAAGGCTGGAATACGTGCGACTCAACTCCATATTTATTCAGCTTCCCATTATCATAATAATGTTCTCCAAATTGTAGTACGGTTCTCAGTTACCGAAAGGATTGTAAATTAATAGAGAATTTCAGTGATTCACAGTAGCACATGGTTACTTAGGTCTCAGCAGTGACAGTTTTTGAGACCTCAGTCCAAATATATAATTTAAATTGAGTGAGTGCTGTTGTGTTCTTACCCCAGAAAGTGCCATAACATGGCGACGCATGCTGTCAGCAACATCTTCAGGATCACTCCAAGAATGGACTCTCTGGAGATGAAAACTTTTATCACTGTTTCAATTCGCACGAAACCTGGAATATGATTTACAGTGGCATGTAAATTATGTGAACTCCTTATAGACTATCGTTACTGTGCTAGCACTGAAATACTGGGCACCGTAAGAAGGTGCCTTGGCCTATAGAGTTATTTTGGCCAAAACATTGGAAAGTAGTATTTACTTTTATATTTATAAAAACGAAAATTTTTGTTCTTATGTTACCCTCTGATAACTAAATCACAAAAAAATAAAAATAAAGCATGTTTATTGCTAACAGTTAAACCAGTAAATAAGATAAGTATTACCTGAAATTGGGGCAAAATTAGCTTTAACGGCCCATAAAATAGTATATTTCCTTCTTCGAAAAATACATTTATTACGTTCACTATATTATTCATATACGCATTATCTCAATGTGAATAATTACATATTTATACGTCAAAATCATGTTTACAGAAATATAAAATGCCAGTGATGGATGATGTGTTAATGAAACAACCAAATACGTCATACATAGGGTGATTTTTCAAAGGTTCGATTTAAAAAGTGTCGAGAAATTGCGAATGGACTATATAATCGAGGACTGAGTGGGTTAAATTCATTAAAACGGAGCAAATACTGAGTGCATGAAACGCATGTGGGGAAAGAAGAGTGCAATGACAATGACGTACAACTCACGACGGCCAGGATCAATAAATAATCTGGAGGTAACGCAGGCAAGCATTCGACGAGGTATAGAGAGAGACGTGCCGTGAATTACGTTCCTAGGAACATTCTGTAACAAATATTTTGTCACGTAACCTATATTGAGGTTAGGTGTGATTGCTGTGAGCTAACTGGTTTAACAGGCGATATGAGTAGTGTTATAGCATACGCCTCCAAAGGAACCACTTATAAATTATATTGGTCTACACCCTAATTATGAGTGTTTGACACCTATTTTCCAACACTGTTATTAAAACCCGTACACCCTGGGAACCTATCAGGATTCAGAACCACAATCGAGGAGGACAAAGTGTCAGTATTCTCTCTATTTCTGACTTACCATAAGAGAAAAATACTTTAAGTCTGACGGTAGGTTTGAAGACAGTAACACAAACAAATGCCCTTTTGCAATAACTAGGATAATTAGACTTCTCTACTAGAAATAACTCTCTTGGAATAGCTTTCATGCACCTAATATTTATTGCAAATAACAAATGTTCTGAACCAACGATTCAAATGTTTTACAAAGATTCCATTATCTTTAGATTTCTAATCGTTTGTAATTATAAAATTTTATGAAGAGTCGAATAAGTGTGCATGAAAGTGGCCGTAATGGAAGTAGCTCAGCCCTGTAATTGACGTCTTTAGAATTAAATGTATTAAAAAAATAATATTGCATCATACTTATTAAAGCTCACACCAATTCTGATTGGGAGCATGAACTCAAAATTTAATCAGGGATAGTAGGTTATATTTTTTGAAAGCTAACATGGCGTCTGCCCAAGATGGCGTAGCTAGTTGGCCGATAAGCAAAAATAATCGTTGGCCATCTTACTAAAATATTCCCAAGACGAAACTAAGAGTCGTTCAAACTCACTCTCCACTCTCGAATGTAGCAGGACGTAGAACCTTAGTACTGCAGGACTCTCGAGATACCTGTTGAAGCCTTCCATAATTAGGCTCATGGGCCTAGGTACTCGTTTATAGTCTTTAACGTACCACACGATAGGTCGCGGGAGGCGAACTATAATTAAACTAGATTTCGTCTATGCAGCCCAAACAGACTCTCTTCTTTTCTTCAGACGACCCTTCTAAAGGTAGGAGAAGACAACATGTCCTCAAAAGCCTCGTTGAACTTTAAAGTGACACTTAAATTGGCGACGAATCAAGGGGCGGCTACTCCGATAAATTATCAACAACGCTACGTTGCCCTTGGCAACCAGCAAATAGGTGCCAACATCTCGGCCACGTGAAACAAACAACATATGTTATAGTTGATTCACGATAACTTCGGCCTTTTCTGAATCCCTGCTAAGTTTCTACTTTTGGTTACTGATTACGTAACTTCCGCTACATGTAAAAATAAACATTACCATGTTACTTCTAATTTTATAACTGCCAAATGCGTTGGTTGCTGTTTACAGCTTTTCAAAGAATGATGTCATATTGCAGAAACCATTTCCTAAGAATGTTCACAATGTAGGCCTATAACAATATTTAGGTCAGCTTTATAATTATTTGTTACACACGATATAACACGTTACACATAATACACATTAATATTTTGCCACGACGGTGTTTGTTACAACTATGGCGTAAACAACAGTAGTATTTAACCTGTTGTTATTAATGTTTTTTGGAATAAAAATGAAAACGAAGGGACAACCAGTTCAACGAAACGACGCAGTAAATCCAAGCACGCAACTTGTGTTGCTTATTTATTGTACATCGGCAAATGTAAAACGCAAACACTTAATCATACCGTACCATTTATTCTGCTAATATTTACATGCATAGGTACTTACTGGTTTTTATGTTTAATTTATTATTTATTTAATTTTACCTGGGCGGGTTTAGTATTTCGTTGGGATTGTTGCAGACATTCAAATCACAGAAACGTAACCTCTTTACACAACTGTTTTCCAAACACTAGCGCAAAGGTACAACGTTGTGATAAACAGACGTGAAGGTAAATAATTAATTTCGTCATAACATCAGTTCATGGTTAAAATGTATAAATTTTGCATATATTTGAAATCAACACACACACACACACCTGGGCTGCGTAACGATTACAACGCAGCCACCTCGCCCTTTCATACGCAACGGTCACAACACATTTCACTCTGCCGTGGAAACCCATATTTATCACAACATTGTAACTTCCGCAGGATGTTTAAAAAACACGAGTACGAACTTGACGCTTCATTGGGAAACACGCCGTGTCATTGTATGTCGCCCGCCGCCGCCATATTGGGAACGCTTTCCACACCACGTCTGCCAACGTGCTGGATTTGCAAGAGTCGTCGCGCAACGAGCTGTGTCGCGCCATCGCATCTAATTTTTCCAAGGTTTGATTCATAAAAGGGCGAATAAACCGTGAATGGACTTTATGGGCTCTTCACGGTAAAATGAGCACTTTTAAAAGCCCTGCTTAAAAATATACTTGTATACACGTTGTGTATTCCTCCGATTTATGCAAAATTAACATTGCCATGGGACTCATCACGTTGTTCATGCGTTGGTAAAATTAAATTATGAAATTATCAAAAAAAGTCAATACTTTACATGTCTGCTCATTTTTACACTTCGATGCATAAAAAAAAAACAGAAAGCGAAAGAAATAATGTAAGTTATCACAAATGGTAACCTAAAACTTTTTATTCGACGGAACTACTTCCCATACATCGTTACCAACATTACTGCGCGAATGTCACTCAGTGCGCCCGTTAAAATATATGCATGCAGGGCCAGTGACTTTTTTATAAGGTTCATTTCTAAAGTGCTCACTTTATTGTGAACAACAAATTTTTGTTGGAAGAACGAGCAACTCACAAGTCCAGACAGCCGCCTTCCTGGTCCCAGCTGCTGCTCTTCTCGTGCGGCGTTCTCGACGACGGCTCAGTGTGAAGTAGCTGGGTCGTTTGTCGTCGTAGTTAACGCTTTCCCTCCTCTCCGGCTGCGTGCAGTGACGCCCGATCTCACTGCCACAGTACTGCCAACGCTGACTGAAACCAGACAAGGAACACCGATAAGCGTCCTGCGACTCTCGTACCACCGAAAATGCATTCCCGTTGACTTCGTACCTCAAAAAAATTGTCTTGCGATCATAATAAAAATTCTCGTGGACAATAATACCAGCAAACATTGATATGAGTATTTAAAAATTAATCATATATTATACCTACTTTTAATGTAAAAATAACCAGATGGCCTATTTTCTTTATTTTGTTTATTCTGTGGTAACGAGAAAATGTGAGTTATCTATTACCATTTATTTATTAATTTGTTATAACAATACAAATTTACAACGATCATTTGTTTTGGAACATACTGAAATCCTTGGAGCAGAGCTCAGGGTGAGTTTCTTTTACAAGTATTTGAATGAAGGTCGATGGCTTGCAACTACAGTCCACATAGCTTTAAAGAATTGTACTGTAGAGTGTAGAGTTACACACGTGTAGAGTTACTACACGGAACTTCAGTTCAGAACAGGTAAAAGACTACATATGGCATAAGTTCAGGCCTGATAATATTAAATATGGTATGACGTTAAACAAGTTCGAATAGGGCATATATCATAGGCAATATTAAATATAAGTACAAGAAACATATAAAACACATACTATAGATTGTCACAAACAAGAATCCCTCTGTGTAAAATCTCAATGGCATAGAACCACAAATACATGTAAGCAGTAGATACAGAAGTTAATAAATAATATACTTACATCAGAAACACAGAAATAACAAATGCAGGAACAGTCACTACAAAATTTTATGAAATGTTACCAAAAGAACACATGATATGGGGACATCAGTTATAATAAGGCAAGATGCAATCCCAGTTGGTTATTTTGTCTAACATCAGTAGTTTCTGGTGTTTTTTGAATATTTTCGAAGACCTGATTGCGTTATGGTTTACAGGTATTTCGGTATTCACAAATATTTACCTAACACTTTGAATTCAACGCTAAGACACGGAACTACATTCCCTCCGTTATTACCAACTTTACAGGTCACACGCCAGTCAGTAGTCTGCCCATTAAATATACACAGGTAAAATAGGAGCAGTGACATTTTTCAAAGGTTGATATCCAAAGCGCTCACTTTACCGTGAACAGTCTATAACTGTACATAAAGGATGTTCGCTTTGGCAGTAGGCGTATCACAAGACATTCATAGTTTGGTGACGCGGTGCCGTAGCGGCTAGAGCGCTCGCTGCCATGAAGCCGAACCAAATTCGATTTCCGGGTGGGTCGCCTACGGATTTTTACAAGTGGGAATCGTTCCAGGCGGAGCTACTTTTCAGTTGGTTTTCTAGGGTATCTCTCGTTTCCCCTGTCCTTGCATTCCGGCGGTGCTTCATACTCACCTCGCTTCACCCTTATTGGCTCATAAGACCTTGATGGTAAGAGCCTTCCAAAATCTCTTTATCCATTCTCTTCACTCTCTCAAATTCTGTATCAGTGTTAAGGACATGGAACGGATTGTGCTTGGCAATTCTCACTGAAAATTACCTTGTCCCAGTTCCTTTGAGTTAGACGCCTGTTTTATTTCTCAGTATAATATTATTATTTGAGAGCTTATTTAAAAACGGTTTATAATTTTTTTACTTCTGTTTTCGTGTTTTTTTTATATTCGCGTTAAATCAAACACGTTTTAGAGTAATTAATTATTCTTAACGTTCGCAGTAAAATAAAATAAAAAGTTGCATTTAGTTTTAACTTTAAATTTTAGGCGATAAAATAAAAAAATTAATTAACGCATTTGTGATAATGTCTTGGCTTATTTCCTACCTGAAGAAAAATTTATACATTTGCAACGTTGAAAACGCTTTCGCATTTCACTCGAGAAAAAAAAAATTATTTGTCAATGCACTTGGGACACAAAAAAAAAAATATGTAAATGTGGAAAAAGTTGAAAAATTTCCGCCTGGTAAGTCGGTAGGAGGAATGGATTGTATGGGAAGGAGCTAATTGAGTGTTTGACTCCTCACTATCCTAGCCATCGTTATTCATAGTCATCAAGGAAGTGTGTAGTGGGGACGAAGTTTACTCAACCCGGAGATGTGAAATATGGCTCCAGATGCAGGTTCAACAACAAAAACGACAACACCACCACGAGGTACTATGTATAGTCCATTCAGAGTTACGTCCACCTTTTCTGAAGCTCTGATTCTACCAGGATATTCTTCCTCATGCTAACATCGCTTGAACGAGTCATAGAAAATTACACCAAAGGACAACGCTCCGTGTTCGTTTGCACTTAGCATAATAATATTTAGGATAAGAACTATTTCTTACTAGTCATTACCAACACCCCTGTTTTCTCACTATTATAATTGGTACTCGTTATAAACGAAATATTAAAATTTACGTATAAAATGTAAATAAAAGTCAAATTTAAACAAAAACAAGGTTACCATAAGTATACAACGCTTGTGAAACATGGTATATTTAGAAAATAACGACACACGTCATGCATGGGGTGATTTTTCAAAGGTTTGGTTCAAAAAGTGTGAAGAAATGGCGACTGGGCTATAAACCCTCTGGGCAGGAACTCACCTGCTCGATGGACAGTAACACATCAGCGGCGGCCACAGCAGGAGCAAGATGATAACCGCAGTCATCACCGTGTTCATGGCTGGTTTTTAAATCAAAAATCCGCTCAGAACCTTAAAATTATACAACTTCAATAACCTCTATCACTTTATCGACGTAACTTCGCTTCTCTTCGTAGTCTCAATGTATCTCCTCGGCAACAAATGTGACCGGAGTCCTTTCTTGGCGGCTGTTTATACCCGAGGTCCCCATTGTTGCTACGACTGCGTTTTGTTTTTAACCCACAGGAGGAATTTTACAGAAGTCTAGTAGTGTTGCCAGCAAAGAGTTTGTTAGTCTTGTAGCCCCGTCTACAAATTTTCATGGATCGTGAGAATTATGTACATACATATTTTGTAAAATGATTTTATATGATTTTATGTACCGACCTGTCATATTCTGTGGGATGCTTGGCTTTAAAATTTATTACTTCATGACATTGTATTTTAACAATTAAAAAAAAACATACCTTGAAACATAGGACGGGGGTGGATTTTAGACACCATAAACAAGTTGTAATCTACTTCTCTAATCGATAGATATAAATACATAGTGCCATAGAGGAAATGATCTTTATGATGAATTTAATGCAGTGTAGATAAACAAAGAAATAAAAGACGCTCAGTAGGGAATATCCTGCTTTATAAGTTCATTTTATTGAATTCAGCGAGTTAATTTTATTTATATGTATTGATATAAACAAATTGGCAATGAGGGCCAAATGGTTTACAATCTGGTTTACAAAATATTTATTACTATGAGCGAGCCGCGCGAGTACAACGAAGGTTGTCACACAGTGTCGTCATTGCCCGACGTGTGTTCCACTCTCATGTAATCCTGTTAGCTTGCGCAGATGTGACACTAGAGGACATTCATGTGGCTCCGTCATTCATAGCTGCAATACAGGACTTAGCTGCAGAATGAGCCTATAGGCCGTTCACGGTAATGTGAGAATTTTTTGTAGCTGTTTCATCAGACATAATAACCAAAATATACATTTCATTGTGGCATCGATTTTTTGGTTCTTGGTACGGTAAATGTACACACTGTGTTTATTGCTCACATGGCAGCGTTTACATTAAAAAGTGGTGGAAGGATATAAATTGGTTGCAAGAAAAATGTAACTAGGGCTTCAAAGTGCTCACTTTACCGTGAACGGCCTATACAATGTTAGACGGTGTTGGGTGCAGTGGGAATAAGAAGGTACGCCCGCTGAGAAGGCTCAGATCTATCCCGGTGGACCACCAGCAGGGAGGACCGTTTCATCACGTGACAGGCTGGAAGCACTAGACGGGCGTCTCTGCGCACCTTCTAGAGACATGTCACGACAGCTGAAATTGGGGGGAGGGGAGGGATACGCCTGTGTCCACCAGTACCGTATACAGGAGGCTAGCAGATAGGGATCTGTCGTCGCAGCGTTCCTTACGACGTCTACCATTACTACCTGAGCGTCGCCGAGCGAGTGTGACCTTCTGCCGGGAACAGGCAGCATGGCAGCTTGCGGATTGGCGACAAGCGGTGTTCAGCGACGACTCGTGGTTCTCTCTGAATACAGACGACTACCGAATTCGAGACTGGAGAGGCGTCCTGGCCAACGTCGTGATACACCCTTCATTGTAGAGCGTCACACCGCCTCAACGAGAGGTGTCATGATGGGGGTGCCATTCCCTACGATTCTCGCATTCCATTGGTGGTGACTGAGGGAGGCCTGACGGTCCGGCGATACGCGCAGTAAATTTTAAGGCGATGTGCGCCCCTCTTCCTGGTGCAACATGACACTCCATTTTTCAGCGGGATAATGTCCTGCCTCACACAGTACAGGTATCTATGGCTTGCCTTCGTGATGTCAACATGCTTCCTTGGGTCCAGAATGGCCGGCAACTTCGGTCAGCGGCAACTACGGTGGATTTGGAGGGCAGTTTCTCCAGCTGCAGTAGTATCTTCCTCTGGTGAATCTCTGACGTCTAATATGCTTCCATGCCCATCCACATCGCCACCTTTCTCCGTGCTACAAGTGGTCCAACACCGTACCAAGTGCATCCTGCATGTGTTAGTCCCCTGCAATACATGCTTGGTGTGGTACGATATCTTGACATTTTCTGTATACTTACTACCATGTGCTGTGCCTGTATCCACTATGTGCCCCTGCGATGGCACCTTCAGGGTGATCAATATTCTTTGCAAATTAGTGTTTATAGAAAACTGCTTAACCTACTGCCGCGAAATTTGGGATGTATCTAATACTGTGATAGGCCATGTAAACATGAATACATCTTTTGTAGATTTTTCACAATAATAATTTAGTTTTAGAAATAGTTAAAAGCTCTCGCTGTCGACGAGACTTTAAGCCCTACCTATAGTCTATTAGCGATTTTTTTAACAGTTTTAGAATCAAAACTTTGAAAATTCACGCCACATATGACATGTTTGATTGTCTCCAATATGCAACGTATAACAAGCGGTTTATACTTGTGTTAATATTAAAAGTATTTTATTTTTGGTTATATTGAGCTTTTAATTATATTTTATTTATAAGATATAATGTTTTACTTATCTAGACATAGCATAAAACAAAGCCGCCGGGCCGTGTGTGTCTGTGTTTTCGGCTAGGGCTTCTAAACTACTTGATGGATTTTGATGCGGTCACCATGATTTAGAAAATCTATTGGGGAAGGTTTATATTAACAATATATTAAATTTTAATTTAAGGACAGAAGAAAAATGTCCACGTTTTCTAATTAAGTCGGAAAAAGCCGCTTTTCTGGCGCTTACATGGCTTATGCTGACTAAACCATAATATATGCACCAAATTAATACACTACAGTATTGTATATCCCCAAAAGGTCTACAGAAAAGTCTACGACTTTTTGTCTTTTAAAGTTCACTTACAAGGACTTTTTGAACAACAATATTAATCCTATATTATTTACCTTTAAGGGTTTAGTGAAGACCTACATACTTGCTGTAAACCTAAACGACGCCATATTTGTAAATCGCACCCGAGCGAGGCCGGGGCGCGTCTCTAGTTATTAATACGAATTAAACCAGAGAAAAAAATGGTGGGTTGGTAATGCCTAGTAAGAAATATTCTTATGGTTAATATTAAAGTGAGTGGGCACAATTGAGGTACGTTATCCCTCTGGTGGGAAATCCTGAAAGTATAACTTCAGCAGAACTTCAGAAATGTTGGCAGTAACTGGGAATGGACCACACCTGCCAGTAGCACAATCTGGAGCACATTATGGAGATGATCCACCAGAATGTTGAGATACTGCTATACTGCGATCCTGCTATGCAGCATTACAAAGTTTCTCAAGACAACACCGAGATATTGTACCCCACACAATCACAGAGCCCCCTTCGGCAGGAAGATGGCAGACTTCTTCGGATCATCGCCCAGACGTAAACACAACCGAAGTTGAAATTACGCAAATGCAGATTCATCAGACCAGACTTCTCGCCCCTGTTACTGTCGCGTCCAGCCTCTGTGCAAATGTGCTGTCATCATCTCAAATTATTACGCATTGTCGCCAATTATTTTACAAAAGATCCTCTGCTACGAATATCCGCAAAATGCAGTTCCAGTTGTGCAGTTTTTGCTGATACCGGTTCTGGGGACAGTTGTTTATTTCGGAAGCTAGTTGGACACAGATGTCTTGTGCTTTAGTACGACCATCTTCTTCAACATCTTTCTAAAGCCTGTTCACGATAAAGTGAGCACTTTTAAATCAACCTTAGGAAAAAGTCACTATTACTACCTGTATATATTTTAACCGGTGCACTTAGTGACATGCGCCCAGTAAAGTTGGTAACGAATGATTAAAAGTAGTTCCGTATCTTACCATCGAATAAAAGTGTCAGTAGACATTTCTGATAACTTAAATTATTTATTTCACTATCTGTTATTTTAATGCATAGAAATGTGAAAATTTGCAGGTTTTGAAAATATTTACTTTTCTAATAATTTCACAATTTTACTTGACCGACGTACGATTAAAGTGATGAGGTCCATGTTAATGTTAATTTTACATAAGGTGGAAGAATACACAACGTGCATACAAGTAGATCTTAAGCAGGTGTTTTAAAAGTACTCATTTGACCGTGAATAGCCTATGTCATTATCGGTTATCCTTGTATTCCTTGTAGCACTTACAATTTTGGCTGTTTTCGTCACTGAGTATCTAGCAAAGCACGTTCCAACAATCACACCTTTATGCAAGTGTGATAGGTCAGACATAAAGGTTTTACCTGATAGCACAAAGTTCACACAACATCCGCACGACTTTTGCTGACACACTGATACCTCCGCCATCACGACTACTGGTAGAAATGTGATATGGTAGATTTGGCTGTGCTGGAAGGACGAGTTAACTCGTTTTCGTAAAGACGTTCATATTATTTTGTCCAGTTGTAGCCCGCAATAATTAATTAGGAAGGTTGATTGCAAAACGTCTTAGCGAACACGAACGAGGTACCGACACATCAAGATGTGCGCATTGCGAGTGGACAGCATTGTTATCACGACCTCAACCATTAGTACACTTAGTGGAGACATAACGACGAGTATTCGGACCCACACGTCATGCGTGAAAACCACCTGTATCGGCGTTTTGTGAGCCAATTAGGGTTAAATGAGGTAAGGATGGAGCATCGCAGGAATGCAAAGGCTGGGGAAACGGGAGGTACCCGAGACAACCCACTGACCAACGGCATCGTTCGGCACGATTCCCACTTGCGAAAATCCCGGGGAGACCCGGCCTGGAAATGAAGCCGGTTCGTCTTGGTGGCAGGCGAGCAGTTAAACCGTTCAGCCACCGCGGCCACCTGTATCGGCATGTTTCATACTCGCTGCCTTGTTCTGCAACATTTTCTGTGCTCCGCATCCCGTATAACGTCGGCCGGACTTCAAGCGGGCTGACAGGCGCGATAGGGCTGCTAGCCTCAGGCCTCGTAGAAGGGGGGGGGGGGCGGTGACGAAGTTACCACGTCATGCCCGTGCCACTAGCACTAAGTTCTACAGCAAGGGGAGGGTCTAGGGGCGCAATGAAAAACTTATGAATGAATAGTTAGGAACCTTACGCTAGATATGTGCTTACTACACTTATCCAAATGAGGTATACGTTCTATACTGCGTCAAGCTTTTATATATTAAATATAAATAATCACAAACATATTAATTTGTAGTAAAGTTTATTATGACTGTTCGACCACATCTTACAAGTTCTACAAATTCTGTAACTACTATATATATATATATATATATATATATATATATATATATATATATATATATATATATATATATATATAAGGTTGGTTTTTTACAGTTGATTTATATTTCACATTTTAGTATCTATATTTTTTTATTATTATATATGTAGACTATTTTTACATTCATTTATAATTCATTTGTACATTTGTAAGACTGAAAAGACTAGAAATGTGCAGTTAAACAATGGTGGCCCCTTACAAACTTCGGGCTGCAACCTGACGAACGGTAATGTGCAGGCAGACTGCACACCAGTTCATTGCATAAAGTTCGCACAGACACCGTACATACAAACAATGCAAGTAAAATAAAAGCTTGTAATAAAAACTTGTAATAAAAATCACGAAGATGAACGATTACTGATATTAAAGAGCATTGTTTAAATATAATGGTAAACATTCGTGTTTTTTTAAACAGAAACTTTCTAGGTATTATAACAAAATGATTTATCTCTCTACATAAAAGGATAATGCTGAAGTCGCGAGTGAGTACTGTTCCTGAACCACATCTGCAGAAGTAAAATAATAGAAAAATTCTCTCGCAAGTATCGTTGGACAGGTTACTCTATAGAACCCTTATATAGGCTATTTACGGTAAAATGAGCACTTTTAAAAGCCCCAGAATAATAGTCAATAAACATATTTCATTTTAGCCTTAAACGTCGACTTCCGAGTGCAGTGGAATATACGTACTGTGTTTATTACTTACACAGCAATAGAGATACAAAATGGCTGAAAGAAAAATTAACTAGGGCCTTAAAAGTGCTCACTTTACCATGAACACCCTATACCTGCGCTTGCATGCAGGCTCGGGTAGCAGGACTTGCTTTCGCCCGAGCTTGTAGGTGAAATTTTGTCATGTCATACATTATTAAGGAGGGTCAGGTCCCACCATCTTGGATTTGCGAAATTTTCGCTGTGATTCGCATTATAGATTTTATATTTTATTTTGGGCATCGACAAGGCACAAGGTATTGCTTTGCACATGTTCTAAAACATGTATCGCTTGACTTTTGCTGTCGGGGTCATTTCTATAATCGCAGCTAGAAAAATCAGTTATTTCTTGCTGGCAGTCACTATTCGAAAATTTATTAATGTGATAGCATTGTATCAGTTGCATAAAGCTTTATACGATATTATTAACGAAATGTTGTGCGAAACATTTCGTTAAACATTCTTAAATGAGAATTCTGGCAAAAATAGTGAAAATGTAAAATGGCGGGGCTTCTAAGCGATGTGTAAGTAGCCATAGCAACAAGTGTAGCGCTCACTTGCCTATAGGCTGTTCACGATCAAGTGAGGACATCTGAGACCCTATTACTTTTTCCTTTCAACCATTGTTTATACTTAAACCACTTTTTAAAATAAATATTGGCATGTAAGTAATAAACACCGTGTGTATATACCACCGCACTTGGAAGTTAACCCCTAAAACCAAAGTAAAATATATTTATTGAGTATTATTCCAAATGAGACGGTTTTAAAAAGTGCTCACTTTACCGTGAATTGCCTATATCAGAATATCAACTCTGCTACACCCGACCAGCAGTGCTCACGTAATCGGGTTGCCGGTACGCAGAAAAGAAATGAGAATCGTGCCCTAGGAGATGTCGTTGAAGACGATCTTCGGCATGTGATCAATCCGTGTCCGAAAGATATGCCAGCCTGCCAGTATCTTGGCTGAGCGCTCCGTGGAGGAAATGAACTGGCATAGAGCGCATGAGAGCTATGCAGTACTCTGCTTGTCTGCCGGTAGCACTAATTTTTAAAATATGAATTTGGCCATCCATGGACCGCAATGATCTCAAGACTTCTGGTTCGTCTTATTCTTTCTCCCTTCCTAGAACGTCCTAATTTTTTCTCCAGCTGCTCGTCTCTGTTCATCAGTCCACACTCTCTTGGGTCTTGGTTTCGATCGATCTTCCGGAAATCTTTCGTTGTCGACCAGTCGCCTGATGTTCTCTCTGTTGTTGAACAATTCTTCCTTCATCCCAACTTTTTCTGTACCTTTCCTGGTCTGTGCCATCCATCCCGTTGTGCATTTCAATTTTGCGATGTAGTTGAATATTTTCTTGGTGACTATTTTCATTCGTCATTTTTAGGTGTCCATAAAATTCCAATCTTCTTTTTCTCATTGTGTATGTAATTTTTTCGGTATTACTCTATAGGTCTTCATTTTTCCTCTTGATCCAGGTGTTGTCTGTATTTTTGAGTGGTCCCAAAGTTTTTGTCAGGATTTTCCTCTCTCTTACTTCCAGTTCTCGTAGTTCTCCTTTCTTGTTCATCATCAGGCATTCTGATCCGTATGTTGCTTCTGGTTTTATGACTGTATTAAAGTGTCTAATTTGGGCTTAGATGGATACTGCTTTCTTATTGTAGTGGTTTTGTGTTATTCTGTATGCCAATTCCAATTTTCTGACCCTTTATTTTTTTCTTGTGTTGTCCAGTCCATTTGGTTGGATCCATTCTCCTAGATATTTAAATCTATCGATCATCTTTATTTGTCCATATTCTATTTTCATCTATATTTCCCTGTTGTGCTTGTATTCTATCTATTATGTCTTTTCGTAGGAGATTTCCAGTCCTGTTTTTTGGCTGTTTCGTATAATGTTTCTACTATGGTTTGTGCGTCTGTTCTGTTTTGTGTTATTAATGCTAAGTCGTCGGCAAATGCTAGATATTTCACCTCAAACCTTCCTTTTCCTTGTCCTATACTGACTCCTTTCACTCCTTTTTCTTCCATGGCCATTTCCCATGTCTTCATGATTTTGTCTAGTACAAGATTGAAGAGAATTGGTTAGAGTCCGCCCTCTTGTCGAACTCCTGTTTTGATTTTGAATGCTTCGGAGATTTCCCCTAAGAATTTTATTTTGGATGTAGTATATGTGAGTGTCTGTTCTATTAGTCTTCTGGTATTTTGGTCTATCCCTAACGCGTTTAATGTTAGGAATACTGTTTGTCTGTCTATTGAGTCATATGCTTTCTTAAAGTCAACGAAGGTGACTACAGTGCTCTTATTCTGGACTGTTCTGGCTCTTATTATCGTTTTCAAGTTGAAGATCTGTTCTCCGTATGAGCGTCCTTTCCGAAATCCCGCTTGATATTCTCCTATATGGTGTCCTGTTTGTTGCTCTGTTCTGTTTGATAGTGACTTAGGTAGTATCTTGTATGCCACTGATAGTAAGGAAATACCCCTGTAGTTATTTACGTCAGTTGTATCTCCTTTTTTGTGGAGTGGGTGAATTAGTGCTTGTTTCCAATCATCTGGTATTTTTCCTGTTGACCAAATTCCTATAATGACTATGTATTTTCTCCACTGCCAGTTTTCCTCCAAATTTCCACATTTCTGCTGTTATCCCGTCCTCCCCTGGTGCCTTATTGTTCTTTAGTGATTTAATTATATGTTCTATTTCGCCTAGTGTTGGTGAGTCTGATGGTCGATTTTCTTGTTGTTGTTCTCGAAATTCTAACCTTTCTGTTGGTTCTTTGCTGTTTAGTAATTTCTCAAAGTATTCTGCTTGTAGTTGGCAGTTTTCTCTGTTGCTCATTACCAATACTCCATCTTTATTTTTGAAGTGTAGACTGAGATATTTCTACACATCCTCTTACCTAGTTTTAACTGGGCTATAATATATTTCAGTTAGTCAAAGAATTTCACCCGTATAAAAGGCAAGGTCCGTTGAAACTTCAAATGTATACAAACGTGTTTGTAAATGTAGACGGTGGGACTTCGACAGTTGTACTGGTGAAGAGGGAGTAAATATTTCGGACATGCGCATGAGATGAAAGATCAACCTACCTCGTCTTGAGTCCATGGCGTGCACCCTTCGCACCTACAGAAAATAAGTAATCGCTCTTGAATACAGTTGTTCTAAACGCGCCCCCGTCCGATAACTGATTTTGTCACGAGAACGAACTAAAACAAATATAAATAATTACAAGCATTTTTTATTCGAACGTGTGAAACATCACCGAAAGAGAACACTTATTTAAATTCCATCGCCAACTTTACAATAATGAAAAATGTAATATTTATTCCAAGTATGGGGCTATTAACATATTAGAAGAGTAATTGGGAGCGTTCATGTTAATGGCTGTGGAAAGACAACGCAGTGCACGAATTCACGAAATATAAAATCAACAACAAAATTTTAACTGCTTAACGGTTTTTTATGGGGTTAGAGTATTGACAAGATATTTGAATGCTAATAACCATCATATAGAGCAACAGTTGATATCGTTTATTGTTTTCGAATCTAAAATGGTTAACTTTTTGTAGAAACTTAGTAAATAAAAAATACAAAAATTAATAAATATGTCAAAATAAATATCTCGAAATTAACATAATATTATCTGCAACTCCATAATATATAAATTAACACATTGAAAAAATATTTTTATACAAAAATTTTAACATATTTTAAGACGAAATTTGGTTAAAACTTAGGTCTAAAAATGTTATGTATTTACATAACAAAATTGCATGAATTTTAAAACTGTAATTTTCGTATGTGTGTTCATTGAGTGGTTTTTATATATTATTCGAAAACCAGTCAAGAAATTCTTATTAAAAAACTGTACATATCATCAAATTGTTGTACGTAATGGTTTTATAATTAAATGTATAGCCAATAAAGGAAACCCAATAAAATAAGAACTTTAAATTCTGTTCTTGATGTAATGTTAGGGGAATTCACGCAATGGAAACCATTACATGCTCTTTAAAGAAACTCAATGGAAAATGAGGAACAACTCATGAGAAACTACCCTACATGAAGTTTCTGTAGATCAATACCACGGCCTCTCGAAGAGGAGTCAGGTATACAAGAGACACGCTCGAAAAAAACGATAAAGCTGAAAAAATTACTGTGTATATTTCAATTTTCTTTCTGTTTTGTGTCAAATGTAAAACGTAACATCTGGAGTAGACACGTATATTATTAATCCGTTGCTGATACTCTTAGGTGCAGCATACAGAATAAATAAAACAACTATGCGCATTTTCTAAGACAAACCGCTAAATTTATAAAACTAGTATATTAGTAATTTTGGACTTGCTTCGTAGTTTTGAATATTTTTATTATGTACTTCCAGTTTTCGTCTTTGACATTTTCGGGATTTTCCCCACGTACACATTCTCGTCTGTGGCGTGAATCTGTGTCTACTGTATTTGTCCGTGAATTATCGACTAGGGTGTACTTTTGCACTTGTAATGGTCACCTTATTAGTTTATGGAGTTTGTTCCACTTAAAGCCTTTTTGAATATACGAACGTGCTAAGTTTGACAGTGTGGCAGTAAAATTTTTTGTTAAAGTAATATTTTTGAAAGCTTTGTAAGCTTGTAGTTAACAATTTCACAGTTAGACTGGAAAGAAAACATCGAATAGAAGTAATTATTTTATTTCTTCAGGTTGTTAGTATGGGGATATGCCAAGTAAATACGTGTGTATTTTTAAAATGCGCATACTGACTACTCAGGAAACGAATTTGTTTGCCCTTGTCATTCGAGAAAGCAGTTCAAAAACATATCCTTTGATTCTGTTCAAAATACTGTCTCTTTGCTTTTAATATTAAGTACAACATGCTGGGTTGACATTAAAATGTTAAGTATCTGAAATGATTAGCGTACAGTTTACCTGTTTATATTTCCTTGAATTGACATCTGTCTCCGAGGTCGGTAATGCAACTTTCCGGGTTCAATTCCTGGCGGCTTATCGTCCGATTATCGCTTACGGGAAACGTGGTGGATGTTGCCAGTGGATTTTTCTCTGGATGCTAGCTATTTTATTCTCCCTTGCATACAGCCGCTGATCCATTTCCATCTCAATTCACCCACATGAGCGTTGAAGACACTTCAAAATATCTCATTGTAACAAACTACACCTGCATGCCAAACGTTGTTGGGTCCGAAAACCGGATAAACCCGTTGATACACGCCTTTTTTACAAGCTTTTATTTAACTCTACTTTTTTTTGTATTTACGGTAGGCGTCTGTAAGGTGCCTGTCTAGTGCCCACCGAATCACCGGCAATTACGATGTATTTGGTGGACAAGTTGACGATTACTGGTGGCGTGCTGAGGAAGTCGTCATTTACACGTGGTTGTGAGGGTAATAGATCATCCAAACTTTGAAACACAAGAAGGAATTAAAATGGTCGACCGTGTGTGTATGTGAAATACCATTTGAAGATTCCGATCTGCGTGAGCTCGTATTGAGATGCAAAATACATCGACACACACCACACACACACGTAAGATAAATATAGAATATTCAGCATGCCGGCGGTTCAACTCCCCACGAAAAGAGTGCACTGAAACTCGCCTGATCGCAAGTGATACCGATGACGGACGAGTCTGTGAATGTATAAATAGTCCACCTATATAATAAAAAATAGGCGAGACTAAAAAGTGAAAAATGAAATAACTATAAGAAACCTTTTAAAACCAAGCTTTTATTTATAAACGAACTAAAAAGATAAAAATAATTATAGTAGTTACAAAATTTGTAGAACTTGTAAGACGTGTTCGAACAGCCGTAATAAACTTTACTACAAAGTAATATTTTTGTATAAATTTATATTTAGTGTATAAAAACTTGGAGCGAATAGTTAAGAGCCTTACGCAAGATAAGTGCTTATTACGCTAATACAAATGATGAATGGGTCCAATATTATGCCAATATTTCATATAATAAATATAAATTGATAGAAAAATATTAATTTGTAGTAATGTTTATTACGGCTGTTCGACCAATTCTTACAGGTTATACAAATTCTGTAACTACTCCTATAGTTTGTTTTATCTTTTTAGTTCATTTATAAATACAAGCTTGGTTTTAACAGTTAATTTTAAACGCCAGTTCAGGTTGATACAGCGTAAGCCGTCTGCGCACCTGCCTCCCAACATAATGCGGGTATTTTGAAATGCAGTAATTAGAGACACGTAGATTTCACGAGTTCCTATATCAGACATGTTAGACGTAAGAGATCTGTGTATAAGCCAGACTTGCAAACTTGTTACTTGTGACACACAGAGTGATTTTAAAGTTGATGAAGTAGAATTACTGATGGAGTAGAGAATCGCTTCTGTCGGCGATAATGTACAGTACATATTTAAGTCTGTCATATCCGACTATAATGATTAATTGTTTTATTTAGTTGCATTCCGTGGATCTTACGTGAGCAAGATTTTCTCGGGGACGTGGAACAAGTCATTTTACACAAAATTTTAATAATCACAACAAAATCCACAGGAGACCCAGCATAAGTACGTAACGGTCACGTCATAAATAAACATTTCAAAATGTTAAACAACGAAAACCACAGGAAACTGTATAACAACTTCATAATAGTCACAGTAAAAAGTTATGAGAATTTAATGCAGCAGTAAGCCAAAAAACTGTGAAATACAAATACAGAACATGTTTTTAAAGAATAAAAATAATTATGAATAGTGGGTGATGCCTCGTGTATACAGCAATGCAAGTGTTCATGTAGGAATGGTGTCAATCCTAGTTTACTCTTTCATGTATGTTTACTTACAATTATATTTTTTGTTTTTTACAACCAATTTTTTGTAAGTTTTCCTTCGTTTTTTTGTACAAAAAAGTATAGTTTGTTATTCTAATTGATATAAATATCTGATCTGGCGTGGAATAAATTTTTAAATATTAATTATAAAAATATTTCTCTGTTCTTTAAATCCTAGTTTTTGTACTTTTTTTTTTTTTACTTATTGATTAGTTTAGATAACAGTTTTAATGCATGTCAAAATCACACAACGGTATTATTTAACCTCACTCGTCAAATCTTTAATAACTTATATTTGTCATATACAATATGTTTCGCAACTTTTTGTATCAGCAAATCTCGTCTATCACTTGACTCATAATTGTAAAGTTTTCTTTGTTTAAGGGAAGATTAGGCAGTGCCGTCTTAATTTTTCCACATGTAAAAATTCAGCCTTAGAGGTCCTATGTACCTGCGCGTTCAAGGTCAAGAAGCGAGGGAGCGATACGGGCGAGACTAACACGCACGCCTAGCGCCTCATCGCTCCTACGCGCAAGGCGTGCAGTGTTTCCGTCCTAACGCTTTACTGTGTAAACTAGATCTGTAACTGTGGGGTTTTATTACACGTGACGAAAGTACACAGATCAAACTATCTGCGTATAGTCGTACTTTTCTCTTGCCGCTTAAAGAAACTTCATAAGCAAGCTTTAAAAATGCGATATTTGACCACTTTCACGATTTCTTTCTCCATTAATACACTTAATATGATAAAAGTAAAAAAGATAGCGATATAGACAATAGTTTTTTTAATTCTTTCTCGAGTTTAGGCGCAAATAGCGTTTTTCACAGAAAACGTTTCAGAACATAGGGCCCTTGAGATAAATATTCAAATGAACAATAAATAAACACATTCATAAATGACCGAAAGGAATAAGTAAACAACAAAACTGGTTACTAACAGAATTAATGTAATGAACAATCAAGTTAATAAACAACCCAACCAAACAGGAGTGTTCACATATAAATTCTGATCCTGACCCTTGTGCGGAATGAAGGTACTGGAACTGTATCCCGCTCATTCGTATTTGCACCTCTATACTTTAATTCAGGTTTTCCTAAACTCCGCTGTACCGTTATCTGCAGAGGCCTCGCAACGCCGGTTCTACCACTGTAATTCACGCTCTTTTTAAATCCTCGCCCTTCTTTTTTCTACGGTGTCGGTAAGTGTCGCTTCTCATAAATGATGCTCCTTTTCCTCTCTCAGTTCTGGACGAATGAAAGTTTTTGAATTCGTTTGAGCCGATGCGTGAAGCGCGAAGGGCTAGACGGGTTGGTTTTCTTCTCGCCCGTGAGTGAGAATTTATTAAGAGGATTCGTCTCACGAAGAAAATTTCCACCTCGGGTAGTCGTCGGACCGCAAACAGCTTTAAAAGTGCCGCGTTCAAAGACACAGGCACAACAGAACTGCGGGCCCTTCTTCTCTGCCTTGCACCGTTTTTCTCCCTCGTCGAGGAAAACTTTCCATTACACTGTCCGATAACGTGTGCAGCAATTCGTAATAATATATCATTTTAAAAATTCCAGAGATGACTACGGGATATTAATTTTTTTACTAAGATCACACAAGTACCACAGAACAAATATCGCGGTGTGGTTGTGTCGGGGATACAGGCGGCCGTGGGTTTTACGTGAACACACCTGCGATACCGGGTATAGACTATTTACGGTAAAATGAGCACTTTTGAAAGCCTTGCTTAATATCTACTTGTATGTACGTTGTGTATTATTCCGCCTTATGTAAAATTAACATTTCGATGGCTCTCATCGCTTTACTCGTGCGTCAATCAAATTAAACTGTGAAATTATTGGAAAAGTAAATATTTTACAAATATGCTCATTTACACACTTCCGATGATTTAATAAAAGAGAACCAAATAAAAAATTTAAATGATCACAAATGGTTACCCAACACTTTTTATTCAACGTTAAGATATGGAACTACTTTCCATCCATCGTTACCAACTTTATGAGCGCATGTTACTCAGGGCAGCCGTTAAAATACATGCAGGTTCGAGCGGTGAAATTTTGAAAGGTTGATTTCACAAGTGCTCACTTTATCGTGAACAGTCCTTACCCCATGTGTTGGTATGAGTTAAAAGATGATTCACGTCAAAAATATATATAAAAAAAAATGTATTACAGCTTTTTATTCTTTCCATTTTAAAACACAGCCCCGTAGTGACGGTCTATATGAGAATTGTACCTCCATCTCTATTTTTCATATAATTGTTTCTCTGCTAATCTAAGCATCACATATCATCGTGACTAAACATAACTGAATTTAAAAGTCTAGCATTATTCCTTGTCATGTATACCAGGCAACTAAATTTCTCTAAATAGTGGCGTTTACTTCAGCGTAATGAAAATGTATTTACACCACGTCATCACTAACGCGTAACACACATACAAAAATTGTGTAAGAGATGTTAGATAACTAGGTAATTAATGCATTTACTGTAAAAAAAATGTAAATTTTTATTGAGAAGTTCTTGGAACGTTTACAAATCTTTTCGAGGGGCTGCGGTGGTGTGGTGGGCAGACTACTCGCCTCCCACCTGGACCAATCGGGTTCGATTCCCGGCGTGGTCGCTCCCAGATTTTCGCATGGGGGGATTGTGCTGAAAAATTTCGCTGGTAGGCGGGTCATCTCGGGGGTCTCCCGCCTCCTCCACCTTTGCATTCCGGCGCCGCTCCATACGCACCTCACTTCACACTCATCGGCTTACAAGACCTCGATGTTATGAGCCGTCAAAATCTCTACAATCCCACTCCATAAATCTTAGTAAAAATACAATAATGTCCCTTATGAAATGCATTTATCGTACCACAACAAGAGTATTCGTAATACATCTAGAAAAACGTGGGAAACATATTCATCAGGATTCAATTCAAATCGTGAAATCCAAATGACCAATTATTATTATTATTATTATAGTATCTGATTATTTCACCAAATACACGTGAATATGTTTACGAATGTTGCAGTTGTGAACAGTAATGACTGAGTTGAAAAAAAAGGCGAAAAGGGAAGGGGGAGAGAAATGTAGTTCGAGAGTAGAAAACTTAATTCTCTTGTCTTAGTTTTCTTGGAAATATAAGCATATGCGATCGAGAGGTTATGTGTGTTTCCTGTGGACAAAAATTTTATATACAGCCAAACAGACAAAATTTTTCATGTATTCTACCAATAACTGTTGCGTTGGCGGAAACATTCCTAATGTATTCTGCAATCTAAAACTGGAACTTTGCAGGCGGGAAATCTGCTTAACGATCCTTAATATAATTTAGAATTACAATAATTCTCTAAATGACTAACTTCCATTTTTATTCCAATTTAATATAAAATTGTATGTCACTGTCAAAAGTAGTCAGTATGTCGGTTGATAAAGTAGTCATCTGATAAAATGCATTGCTCAAGGGCGCGGGCTTGTTTCTCGGCGCCGTGAGGTTTTTAGTTATATTAAAGAAATACTTTATTATTATTTATTAAAGTTGTTTTCAAGATAACAAAAAAAAATTAATTTACACTTATCAGTAATTTAATTTCCCATACAAGCCTATAATTTATTACATTTCAATCTGTGTATTGGCCTTTTTTCAAGAAAACGTTTTGTGATCCTACAAACGATTTTGTTGGCTGCATGGTTTTCCAAGGGTATTTATAGTAAAAGTACCTCTTTTTTTTACAGTATGATGTCAAATAATAGGCTCCCATGATGCGGCGCAGTAGCAATTCGCCGTAATCGCAGCTGTCCCTACTGAAGCAGATACGTCGTTACACATCTTCTATCAGAGTATAGGCTATTCACGGTAAAGTAAGCACTTTTGAAAGCCCTCTCGTTTTGAATAATAGTCAATAAATACATTTTATTTTATCGTTAGACGTTAATTTCCGAGTGCGGTTGAATCTACACACTGTGTTTAATACTTATATAGCAATATCTATTTTAAAATGTGATCGCAGGATAAAATACGGCTGGAATAAAAAAAAGTAATTAGGGCCTCAAAAGTGCTCACTTTACAGTGAACAGCCTATACCTACTATAAAAGTCCCACCACTGATTCTAGGCTACGAGGTAACGTTTGTATTATTCCACCTTTATTAGCCAAGACTTCTCATTTACCATCGGTGAATAAATTAAATGCGCCGGTATGCGAGTAACTTGAAGACTTGCCACCACGCAAGCGCCACCGTCGCTTTCAGTCCGCATGGGAGCCAACAGCGCATTTATTCCATTCGCTAAATATGAAATATAGACTATTCGCGGTTTCTTCACACTTTCTGAATCAAACCTTATAAAAATCACCCCATGTGTGACGTATTTAGTTATTTCCTAAATATGACACGTATTACAAGCGCTTAATACCTCAGTTAACATAGAAGTAACTTAGTTGTCGTTAAATTGAAGTTTTACCTATATTTTAGTTATAAATCACAATATTTAATTTATAATAAACATGAATAAAATCAACGAGAACAAGTCTGTATTGGTAACCCCTAGTAAGGAATAGTTATCATGCAAAATATTATTACAATTAGATGCGCACGAATTCCGTGCGTTGTCCTTTAGTGTAATTTTTTAGACTTAGGTAAGCTTAGTTTGCATGAGGCGGAGGAATATTCTGAAAGAAGAACTTTAGCAGGGACTCAGGAAAGTGTGAAGTAAACACGAATGGATTATAGGTCAATTTTCTTCCTCTGTGCATGTCCACAAAATTGACTCAAGAATCGGTATCAGAACTGTTAAGATCCCGTGCTCAATAAATAATATCCCGTTTGTTTACATTTAGTTTTACAACAGGCGCTTATTCGAAGGAAATAACATTCTGCGTAATTCGATTATATCGTTTCTGCGTTACAGCGTTTTCAATAGTAATGTGCTGCCATACGAGAGTACTTATTCAAGTTAACAGTCCGCTAACCTTAGAAGTAGTATCGCGTTTTTGATAACTTAGAAAAAAAAATTCAGTGTTGGGACACCTAAAAACTTGATTACTGTGCAGCTTGCATGTGCGCTCTACCCACATTCACTTGTAAGATACGGACGGATTTAACGTGTGCTGTGTGCAGTTTTATCATACTACAGAGTGAAAAGTTGTTTGGAATGTTTTAGTTGATTAGAAATAGCATTATTAGGCTATAATTTTTTTTGTAAATGTCGGTAAAATATTATAAACCAGCACAATATTGAGGTCCTGTGTCAAATATACTTCATCTACATGCACGTACTTCCCAACCATTCATTCCTTTCCTATGTAAAAAAAAATTTGTTACTTTATGCCAGGCAAATCTTACGTATTCAATAAACAGCAAAAACCTTCTCATTTGCATGTTGCGGGGTTCGTCATGTGCATTTAAATGGTCTTATTTTATGCTTAACAATATGAAAAAAGTTACACAACTTCTCCTGGACTTTTAGTTCCTAGGAACCTGTTAGTTGTGTCAAACACAGTTTTTCACCAGAACCGTGGGAACATCTCCAGCGAGTCGTTTTACTTGCACCACTTTCTGTGTAAGAAAGAACTTCACCCGTGCATACGTGAGCTCGACTGCTAACCAGAATTAGAAGACGATGGAAAAATTTCCTGATGAACAAGAGCGGAGGTAAGAACGTACTCTCTCCATATTCTATATTCCTCTTTACGTTCTCGCTCGTCCGCGTTATGCGTAAGCTGAGCTTCGAACTTCTTGAATCCAGTTAAACTGTCATATAAATAATTCAAATGGAGGAAACGAAACATTTTCATTGAATTTAATCTACAGGACATAACATTTTCTATACAGACATGAATACATAGCGTTTAAAATCTATAAAGATGTGTAAATAGTAAATGTAACAGGATATTCAAATCGTATGTGCGCTTCGAGCTGAAAAAAAATGTTCACGATAAAGTGAGCACTTTGGAAATCGACCTTAAAAAAAATTCACTGACCCTACCTGCATATATTTTAACGGGAGCACTGACTGACATGCGCCCAGTAAAGTTAGCAACGATGGATGGAAAGTAGCTCCGTATCTTAACGTCTAATAAAAAGTGTTAGGTTACCATTTGTGATAACTTAAATTTTTTTCTTGCGCTTTCTGTTATTTTAATGCTTCAAAATGTAAAATTTAGCACATTTGTAAAATATTTACTTTTCTAATAATTCGACAGTTTCACTTGACCGACACACGCATAAAGTGATCAGGCCCATGACAATGATAAATTAAGTATGATGGAAGAGTACACAACGTGTATACAAGTAGATCTTACGCAGGGCTTTCAAAAGTGCTCAGTTTACCGTGAACAGACTACAAACAGAAATATTCCGAAAGTACACCTTGTTTAACTAGCCAAGAGTCCATTCATGGTTACTTTGAAATTTTTCTGTAGCCCTGCCAAAATTATACTTTCAGGATATTCCTACACTTCACGTAAACAAAGCTAAACTATTTTTAAAAAATTACACCGAAGGAGAGCGTACCAATTTCTTGCACTCAACTGTAATAACATTTTATATAACTATCTCATACTAGGCGCTAACAACACACAAGTTTTCTCATTGTTTGTGTTCATATTTATTATAAATGAAATATTATAATTTACGGATAAAATATATGTGGAACATTAATTTAACGAAAAATAATATACTTTTATGTTAGCAGAGATATCAAACGCTTGTGGCACATGGTATATTTAGGAAATAAACTAAATACGAAATACATGGGGAGATTTTTGAAAGGTTTGATTCAAAAAGTGTGAAGAAACTCCGAATAGACTATAGTTCACTATAGACTTACTTTCGGAATTTTTCACAACACTTTCCATTAAACACATTAATAATCAAGAAAAATAAAGTAGAGAGCGTAGTGTAAAGGTTTGGGTGGCTGTTAACATTGAGGTATTGGGAGCCAATGCTGGTGAGACGAAATTAGTATGGAGCAGCGCCGGAATGAAAGTGCCGGGGAAACGGGAGATCATCGAGAAAACCCGCCGACCAGCGTCATCGTCCGGCGTGATTCCCACGTGCGAAAATCAAGGCTTGACCCTCGGCGGGATTCGAACCTGTTTCACCCAGGTGGGAGGTGATCTCTCTAGCCGCAGTGACTCGTGGAGTTACACCTTAATGATGTGGCGAGTGGCCACCTCCCTCGTGGGAGGGGCCGCGGTGTCTGAGCGGCTAGCTTGTCCGCCTTCCACCACCGGGCTCAATCCCTATCCGAGTCGCTCACTTCCCTCGTGGCGGCGCCCGTGACGTCACCGCGATGCAATCAATCGACGAGCCGAGACATGTTGGGCACAACAGCACGGACCTCGCCCGCTGAGAAATGACTTGCTTCGTGGATCCGTCACTTTAGTGCACGCGATGGCAATACTTCAACTGCGCTCGCTGCAGATAAATTTACACTATAGGCTGCTCACGGTAAAATGAACACTTTTTATAGCCCTGATTAATATCTACTTTGGCACGTTGTGCATTCTTCTGCCTAACGTAAAATTTCCATTGCTATGGGACTCATCACTTTATTCATGCGCCGATCAAGTGGAACTGTGAAATATGCTAATTTTTACATTTCGGTGCATTAAAAAAACAGGAAGCGAAAAAAATCATTTAAATTATCACAAATGGTTACCTAAAACTTCTTATTCAACTTTAAGATACGGAACTTCTTTCCTTCTATCGTTACCAACTTTACTGATCTCATGTCACTCAGTGCGCCGGTTAAAATATACGCAGGTAGGAACGAAAGTTGATTTCAAAAGTGCTCGCTATCATTAACAGCCATTATTAAATAATTTTACCGCCTGCAATTGATTGTACATGAATGTTCGGTGGGACAGTAGGTACATTACAAAAATACGTTTGTCAATTCTGACGTGGTGTTTTGTAGAGATAGAGTGAATTTATCCCGTACTTTCTCTTGGAATCCTGGTGGCCCAAAACATTTTTTTTTTTTTTTAGTAGTATGATTTTGAGTTGTTATTGCTGAAACCGGCTGACCGATAATTTTTAGACGATCTACGTCACAACGTGAGGGTAGCACGAATGAGATCAGCATGCATAAAACAGATCCCGGAGCCCGGAGGAAAAATTGCTTTCATATAATAAAATACATTTGTTAATTATTTATATATACACATTTACTGTAGCTTTTAAGAGAACAAAGTATTCATAAAAAGAACACCTAATAACGTTAGACTGATGTAAACTGAATATTCTATATTTTTTTTCGAATTCAGTTTATCGTACAGATATTACGCATTAGTAATTTGTAATAAATAAAAAAGGCGCACCTTATATTTTGTGGAACTTACATGTAAAAGTCACGATTAAAACAAAATCTGGAAATTATTGCTTGAAATCAGGAAAGCATAAAAAATATTCGTTATATTCAAAAACAAAATATGCGAAAAATGATTTTTCTCAGTGTAATGACAAATATATTTAGGAAGCTAACGAAATATATTTTTTTCAATATAAACTGTCACAGTCTCACAATCAGTTTAGTTTTTTATCGTAGGAAAATTCCTCGGTGACCGTGATTATTAAACCTGTTCAAGAGTCAATTCCCCCCCCCCCCCTATATTCAGAGGATATTTTATGAATTCGTAACATGGTATCGATAGCTTGATTAAAATTCCAAATCCTTAAAAAAATATCATTGGTCACTGTTCTTAGCGTAGATATAATTTTAATTGAAAATCTCAATTCTTACAAGTATTAGAAAGTTATTTTAACAGAAAGTTTGGTTTTAACTAAATAAAGTGTTTGTTAGAGCCACAGGAATGGCAAACTGCAATTTCTTTGATAACAAGACAATTATTCCACCTTCGGTTGTAGCTCTTTTCACATTAAATTCTACCAGGAACTTAAAATTGAAATATTGGTGAGCCACATAATAAAATTTCAAGAAATTTTTTTCATGATATTCTAATAACGTGAAAAATTGTTTCGAGCTTCATCCCGACGTACAGCTTTTGTTCAATTGTGAGATTTATACGAAAAAAGGATATAAAATAAAAATTTCCTATTGCTAGTTTCATTAATTTTTGAAAAGTCACTTTCTTCCACTATTATGCTTATTGCAGGCTATTATTATTTCATATCACAACAAAAAAGAGTGTAACTTGCTAAACATCAATAAAATAATTTGATACTCTTGAACTTCCGTCAAGCTCATGTGGAAAAGAGGCCTGGATCAGTCGTGATGGTTCATACCCAACTACCTTCACCATGGCAAGACCCAGCTTACGAGCGTTGAGTAGTCGTGTAGTTCGGAACCCGCTAAAATGAAGTTATACCGTCTTTTTAGACCATCTTCACGTAAACGAGTAAAGAAAAATCTAAAATTGCCCTTTTTAGGTTATGTGATGCCACGTTACTCACTATAAATGAAAACTGTATCTTGCATGACATTTTAGAATTGCATGAATGATCGGTAACGAGTGTTTACAGCAAAAATAATTTACATAAATAAATCATACTGTACACTATTTAGGCCACAGAAAATACACTTTTCACATACCAAAAAAACTCATTTTTTTTCCTGTGTACCGAAATAGGCTACTAAGTATCCTTTCCACAATTGTAACTAAGTTACTTTTATGGTGCCATTAAAATAATATTGAAAAGGATATAAAAACTAAAATTTTCTAAACTTTCCCATCACAAACCGTTTGTGAAATGATTAAGGACGACAAATGCCAAACTTTTATTTTTTTTATTTTTTTCATACTGCACGTTTTAATTAAAGGTAATAGTTGAATGTGGGAACTTGTCGAATTAAACCCCGACATATTGACTTTTTCATCTACAAATTAACAATTGCAAACTACTCACACATGCACATAAAAGAATATGAAAAATATCCTTTCTGTATTTAAGTTTCTGTTAAGTTGTGGATATCATTACTATAGGGTATTCACGGTAAAGTGAGCACTTTTGAGTTCCTAGTGATGTTTTCTTTTCTCGCCTTTTTTTTTTTTTTATCCTTTATAACCTTTTCTGTTTAAATAAATATTGTCATTTAAGTAATAAACACTCTATGTATATTCATTCCACCACACTCGGAAGTTAATGTCTAAGGCAAAAATAAAATTTATTTTTTGACTATTATTCCAAATGAGAGGGCTTTCAAAAGTGCTCACTTAACCGAGAATAGCCTATTAGGAAGGTATATTATACTGAAATGATAGCAAATATGTGAGTGTTAATATTGAAAGCAGAGAAGATGGTGGTGTTCTTTCGTCGATGGTAGTGGATGCCTTTGGAACTCTCAAGACGTATGAGGAAGAAATGGTCACAACGGACATGTTTTTTTTTTAATACTTTACATAATTGGGCAAGCTCTAATCTGTACGGTTAAATTCCCCAAACCTCACGCTCTACATAATGTATTCCAGGAATCGTCAGTGATGCCTCCCTTCTTTGGCCGCGTTCCACTTGGTACTGACACCAGCTGAAATTACTGACGAGCGTTCCTTTACATACTGATTCTACTGATCAGTAACTGACGAATGATGTTGTTTCGTCTGGGTTGGAGACCGTACTTCAGGCTGAAACTAGTGACGTGCAGTAGGTCAGGCAGTCTCAGTAAAAGCAGGCGACGCAACATGGCGGCGATGGATATCGAGCAAGTTACGTTGCAGGTGGAAAATATATCTTCTCATTATTCGATCTCGTCATCAATTGACAAGTCTGAATCAGACGAAAATGCGAAGAAAAAATATACATCCCTGTTGACATGTTTATGCCTACCATTGCTTCGCCGTGCATAGTAGACGCCATTATTCCTGCTGAAAACTCTGCTGAGTGTTCCGCCTGGTTACACCACTGAGTGCTACTGAGTGAGGAAATTTTACTGTTGGCGTTCCTTTTGGTATTCCACTGGTCAGTTCTGTCAGCACCAAGAGGAATGCGGCCTTTGTGACGTTGCTCAAGCTCGCAGGTACATGGTGAGCAGTATAGCGCACACGTAACAGTTGAAAAATAATTTATTTAAGAACTAAGCGTAACTTAGATTTTAAAAATATTACTTGTTCACGCATGCTCACGGTGAGTCACAAACCGTCGACTTTAAGAATTATACGTAGGCTCCAGATGCGAAACTATATATACACACCTCAAAAAAATATTGCACACATGAAATTGGTTGGACATGAAAGATTTTCGCAAGGTAGGCACATTAGAAAAACACACGCATGTGTTTTTCTAATGTGCCTACCTTGCGAAAATTTTTAATGTCCAACCAGTTTCAAGTTGTGCAATACTTTTTTTGAGGTGTGTGTGTGTGTGTGTGTGTGTATATATATATATATATATATGGTATCCAGATGCGAATATATATATATATATATATATATATATATATATATATATATATATATATATATATATATATATATATATATATATATTCGCATCTGGATACCACATGCGAATATATATATATATATATATATATGCGAATATATATATATTGCGATGCGAATATATATATATATATATATATATATATATATATATATATATATATATATATATATTCGCATCTGGATACCACATGCGTGGTTTTTTGTACATACAGTGTGTATTTCCATCCCGTACGTTCTCCTGGTCTGTGGGCAACCTAATAACTTAGGAATTCTGAAAGTGCAAAACGTTTTTTGAGGCATGTGTGTGTACGGTCGCTGATTAGGCAGCTTGTTCTTTCTCTGAACTGTTATGGTGTGGTTTTGGTGGGTCATCATCATACCTTAACGGGGCTATAGGGGCAAAGCAAGTTATTGAATATAGTTATGTAATGAACACTCTATGAAAGGGGTTTATTTAACATTCAGGTTGTACAATATTATTTAAATATAAACATAATTGCTATGGGTGGGGGAACTATACAAATATACTTGAGTATAATTCTATATTAAAATATAAAGATTTAACCAGCCACATTCTGAGTAAAGTCTAATTGGAGAGCCCCATCTGGTTTATTATTCCGGAGGCTGATTAAAATGGCGGAAGTCGGCGGCCGGACATACCCATCTTCAGTGGTCTTCGTTCCAATGTCCCGACGACAAAAGACACCGCCCACTGGCTAAACTGCCCTATATCGGCTGCGTTGTTCCTGTTTACTGTCCGGTGGAGGGGGTTTCTGTGGTTTGCGATTTCATAACTAATTCCAGCAATCACGGTCCGTGTCCTGGACAAATATATGAAAGTGTGATCAGGCAGGCCACTCAGTTAAGGCTTGGTCACTACTCGTAACCGATCTCATCGTATCTATTTTCACAATGGTAGTTTGTAAAAGTGCCCTGTTGTGGTAGGTCGGAGAGCCTCGGAGGTCGAGAGATTGACATTGCTCTCCCAAAACATGGCGGAACGTTGTTTCATATAATTGAAATGGTATATCTACTTCGGGATGTCCTCCGTTAGCTGGATCTAAAGTCACTTATCTAAAATGTCTAGATATGTGACACCGGTATTGATGATTCTAGAAATTTAAAATCACTCGTGAGCTCCATGATTTGGTTGTGATAAAATAAGCAATTTTTCCGGTATGACACTTGAACCCACAAAATGTTTTGGATTGATTAACGTTTATAACCGAACATATATTTTTCAATTTATCAGGCAGCTCATAATTCGCTTTGTCAGCAATATCCATCTGAGGCAATACAAAAAATACGCTCGCGCGCGCAAACACACACTCACACACACACACAAAAAAAATAGATAAGCGTGTGTATACACACACATAGTACAAGCACAAACAAACTGCAACAGGTAATCTAGAAAACACTTGTTTTCAGGTAAAAATGAGCTTAAAGATACGCCGTAGATTCACAAACTTAAGACTCTCAAGTTAGTTGGTAGGCACTTATGCTTCCACGCAACTGAAGTTCGATCAGACACTTATTAAAGCAAAATAATTATTTTTGAAAATTTTTCTAAAAGTATCTGCGATGCTCTTACATCCACCAAACACTAACCCTGCCGGTAATTAATAACAACTGGCATGTTCAGATCTGGAAAAATAATTTTATGTGACTGACTCATAGAGAGAAATGCTACTATAAAACTTCTAAGTGTCTACTATTACAAATGATGACGCCGGGTCTCAGTCATCCTTACATGACGGGAAGACAACAATTTTTCGAGAACGTCAATTCTAAATAATTTCTTTTTCTAACACTTCTACAATGGTAGAATTTGCAGTCTAAAGAAAAGCACGACAGCGAGGTGTTACTATGTCGGAGATACGTCCGCGGGTTTTGCGTTAATACGTTTGCGTTAGCGGGTAATATTTTCTTCGGGATATGGGAATGAAATGAAAATGAAATATATATATATATATATATATATATATATATATATATATATATATATATATATATATATATATATATATATATATGTATGTATGAGTGTGTGTGTATAATCTCAACCTTAGAAAAATGTCACTGCTCCAATCGGCATATATTTTAACGGGCGCACTGTCGAGTTGGTAAAGATGGATGGGAAGTAGTTCCATATCTTAACTTTAAAGAAAAAGTGTTAGCTAACCATTTCTGATAAATTAAATGATTTCTTTAGATTTCCATTCTTTTTAACGGGTAGAAGCGTAAAAATGAGCAGATTTGTTAAAAATAATATTTTTAATAATTCCACAGTTTCACTTGACCGACGCATGAATAAGGTAATGAGGCCCATGGTAATGTTAATTTTACATAAGGTGGAAGAATAATCAACGTGAATGCGAATAGATCTTAAGCAGTGTTTTTAAAAGTGCTCATTTTACCGTGAATAGCCTATAATATAAATGAGACTTTTTCTTTTGGCACCAAAATATCAGCGCGCCAGCACATCCGAGTCGCGAGATATACTGCCCGGAAGTTATCGCCCACGCCAAAAATTGCTTCCTGTCGCCGCGGGCCCCCACCCACCCCTCGCACATGCGAAGCGCCTACTCGAGGTCATGTTCGCATCCGAGTCGTATACCCGACAGATTGAGACTACATTTATCTCAACTGTGTTATTAGTAGAGAGCTGACGAATTCGCGGATTCATTTTCAGACAAGCTAGAATTCAAAACACGTGTGTTTATATATAACTTAGCCATTGGTGCCCACGGTGTTTGACACCTCCGGGAGAACGCTGGCCCATTCATTCGTCACCTTCCACTGTGACAGCAGATAACCAATTTATATTTAATATCGGCATATTTGTAGATAAGACTGTAGAGTTTAGCCTGCATGTCATTAAACTCGCGAATTTTTCAGGACTCTAGTTATTTAGTCGTGAAATATAGAGCCGGAATTGTTCACCCTACAAAAGTTAAATCACCATTCCGTCCTGATGTCCTATGCGTCGGTCTGATTTTAAAGGCGTGTTCACGTCAAAAGGAATTTCTAACTATATTAACGGAAATCTGTAGAAAAATTTTAAGCAATGACTCAGGAAGTTATTTATAAATTTAAGGTAAGTTCCGCAAGACGTTTCTCATTAGCTGACCGTATCGTTATTACGTAGCTAGTAGATAATATTAAACAGAAACGTTATATTCAACGTAGGTTCATGTTTTGAAATAATTTCCTATTGATGTTGCTTTTATATAATTAAAAACAAAGTAGAAGCTAAATGAATTTTAATGTCGTCGAATTAGTGAATATAGTCTTCGTTCATCAGGCTGAGCTAAATTCTTATTCCAAGTTATCCATGAGATTATGTGCCTCTAATGATAATGAGTAAAGGCCGTTCACGTTAAAGTGAGCACTCTAGAAATAAATCTTTGAGAAAAAAAAACACTGACCGTAACTGCGTATGTATAACCATGTGTAAACACACAGACTGGGGATGAACACACCGAGTTATGTTGGCTATGAAATTTGAAAAGTAGTTCTAAGAAATAACGCTGTATTGCAAGTGTAATGTTTAAATTTATGGTTACTTAAGTTGTTTGAAGTGTATTTTATACAGCTTGAAGTAATTATTGGCGAAAAAATTATATATTCACTGTAACTCATAATTATATTGTGTCACATGATCGCCGTAACGGTCAAAACCAACGGCCCGTAGTTGTGGATCCTTCATGCTTGTTGCTTGGCTTTGCTTGTGTGGAGTGGTTGCGAGGCAAGCTACAACTTCGGAGTTGTTTTGTACTGTAGACTTAACCTCAAAACATCTGTACGTGTCTATTTACACCCAGCCATGTAACCTTTCTTAAATCTGCTTTTATAACAAGTGCAAATTTTGTCAGCAGTAATTATACGTTAATTTTACACGTTTTTTATATCACTGTGTTGTTTCGGAATGTAGGCCTAACCTCAAATATGTCTGTACGTATCTATTTAGGCCCAGCCATGTAACCTTTCTTAAATCTGCCTTAATAATAAGTGCAAATTTTGTCGGCAGTAATTGTATGCTAATTTTACACGTTTAAAAATAACTGTTATTTTGTAATGTAGGCCTAACCTCTAACTTGTGTTCATGTAGTTATTCATCCCAAGTTACAGTGTTAAGTTTTACTATTGTTAACATAACATAAACGTCACAGTTTGATGCTACACCAAAGGTGTTCCAACATATAAACTATAAAATCTGAAAGCTGGTTTTGTTAACTATAGACCTATAGCTGTGCTTGTTGCCGACATCCTTTCTTGATGCAAGTGTAGGCCTAATTGTTTTATTTGGTAATACTTGTCATAATAAGAATTAGAAAGTATTTACAACAAATTATCAACAGTTAGGACTGTAGAATAATTCCATGTTTAAATTTCGAAATGGATGTTCGGCAAGATAACTTGCTACCTTTTGAGAAATATCAACGAAGATAGTATGCGTTCTTGAGTAGGCATAATTGTTTGTTATATCTGCCATTTTGGCCGCAAAAATATTGTAGTTATTGAAATTTAATGTAAGTGTAAATTACACGGCATAGTCAACACCCCAGACTCCCAGAGCTCCTGTTTATATGCGAATGCATGTTTAGTGAAGGTTAGATTACATTACGCAGTGTATATATTAAATTAAGTATTTCTAAAGAAGTTGTATGATCTAGCTTTCAATAAGGGCTGGACTACAATTGACATACCTAACACATTCACAGTTATAGAGATAAGCACATACAAAACACGAAAGCATAGTGGCCTGGCTACACTTGACATAATAATAATAATAATATTAGTTTTTTTTTGTTGCTACATTTGTACCGAAGTAATTAAGGCCTGTACATAGAGTTGAAAGTGGGTTTTTTTCAAGAATAAATATTTTCAATTGAACTGAGACATTTTTTAAATGATAAATTATTTATATTTCAATTTTTTCCATAAACGTTACCTAAAAGCTTATTGGTTTTACATTAATATTAAGACATTTCTTTCAGCTTTGTGTGTGCACTCATGAACCATTTTTTGTAAGTATAGCAATTTTCTTTAAATAATTTTCTCATTTAAGTTTTCAGTTTTGCTACAGTCATTGCAATTAAGGAACCACAACAATGACGAGAGTCCATGCACTTTACCTGTAAAATTGGTTTCTTGAGGTCTGTGTGGGTTTGACAAATAGGAAATGTCGCACCCATTAGGGCCACAAGAGAGACCGGAAATGTGGCCATCACCGGATTGGCATTTCACTTAGCTATAAATAATATACATAATTTTTATAATTATTTTGTACAAATGAAGGTGGTGCCAGTTACAAGCCTAGTATACCCTTCTGTTACCACTTCAATTCATAGTATAAATGTCCAGTTCGTTTTTTTTGGAGGGTCTCAGAAGGGTACGAACACAGAGTAATGGTGTCAAAAAAGTGTACATATACACAAATGCATTTGTTGATATGTTTATATTTTTAGTGTAAATTATTTTAATTTATATGTACATAATATGCTTATGTGGAAATATATTTATCTCCATTTATAAAGGTGCATATTAAACTATCCTTAAAATGTACACATACACATATTTTATATATTTTACTTTTTTATATATTACATATTTTATATACTGCCACATTAAGTTTATTAGCACCATCTACCTCTGTGCGGTGGTGTACTCTTTGCTCGGCTCAGATCCTCTCGTTTTTCCTGGCTGTTCTGCCTCCCTGCCTTCTTCCTTTCCCATTCGTGCATCGTTATTTTTTGATTTGTCGTTTTTTATTTAAGGCCTTGCACGGCCTCGCTCTGTCTACTTTATATGCTTCAGACGTCTGCTACCTTACGCCGCTACCTTGTGCCTGCATGATGTATGTTTATTCCTGATGGCTTTGTTGCACTTAACTTCGGTCAGCTGAGGCCAAATACAGCTACCATGTTTTCGAGCTGACGTTTTACGAGTCACGCTACAGCGCGATGGAGCACTTAGAAAATTGTGAGTCATGGGAAACGTTAATTTTTCAGTACAGTTTTTAAATGTTTGGTAATATGTGTAGCAAGTGGTGTTGTACCTTGGGTGTGCAGTAGTGCTAGTCTATTTCAAAATCTGGATTTGGCTGCCCTTCCAAATTATTTTTCGGCCTAACTAACGTGTATCCTTTTTTAACGTGTAGTGTTGGTCCTTGTTCACCACCCAAGTTTAATGTTTGCTATTTCACGGTTTCCATGACTTCATTGCTAGGGCGTTCATTTTTCAATTGTTTGTTGCGTAAAGTTTTTGTCTATCGGAGCTTTGACATGACTCAAACGATTATATATGTTACGTATTTTATATATTGTATATTTTACATGATATATATACTGTACATATATATACATATGCATATATACATACATATGCATATATATACATACATATGCATATATATATACATACATATGCATATATATATACACATATATACGTTATATACATCATATAAATGTTACATTTAGCAGTCCTGGAAAGTAAACATCGAGTTTATTAAGATGTGGCAATCACATGACAGTCACATGGCAATGTTTGTTTACATGTGGCGGAAGGTTACATGATGGGCAAGAAAGTAGAATTTTAGCAGGGCTTTTTAAAACTGCTCACTTTATCGTGAACGGCCTATATGTTCTTTTTTGTTATCATATAATCTCCGCCTACACTTCGAGCCGATTATAATATGCAAAAATGTGTGGACGTTAGTAAGAATTAGTAGTAAACATAAACATTTATTAGTTCATAAAGTAAGGCGTCTTTTTTCTGCTATATGCAAAAATGTCCTGCTTTCCGAGGGGTTTAGTAAATCCCTTAATACGAACTGTTATGGTGCGATAAGGATTAAGCAGACAGACTGTCTGATCACGCCTTTAAACATGAAACCAGGACCATGCAGTTAGTTTGTCATAGTAGTGGCTGTGGTAATTATTTCATAACAGGTTCATTGTATACTAAATTCAATATAAGCTACCGCGAGTAATTTATATTAATGTAACACGTCATCGTGTGTTTATCATGTTAATAAACCCCATCATTCACGGTAGCGCTTTACCAAATCATCACTCATTATTCAGTTAAACCTTAGCCGCCCTTTCACTGAGCGAAGTGGTGCAGTGGTAACACACTGGACTCGCATTCGGGAGGACCCGGGCTCGATTCCCGGTCCGGCCATTCTGATTTCGGTTTCCCATGGTTTCCCGAAATCACTCCAGGCGAATGCTGGGCTGGGTCCCAAACAAAGGCCATGGCCGATTCCTTCCCAATCCTGCCCCCAATCACTCTTCCCTATGCAACTTCCACCGTCTCTAATGACCTCGCTGTAGATGAGACTTTAAGCCCACTTACCTACCTACCCAACCCTTTCATGTATCAGTATGACTATACAATTATATTCATAACATTTGGTGGAAGCCTGGTTCGTTCTCACCCTCTGGCAGAAAAAGTTTCAAGGTCAAAATTCTCACAAAAATGTTGGCACATTATTTAATACCTAGGGATTTATTAGTAAAGAGAAGTTATTTATTCCCACAGATTGCAATTCTTGGAATATCACCAAGTAGAATTTTCATAGCGACTGAGAAGTTGCATGAGTGAAGTGGAATGTTGTCATCGATGTTCGTGAGTGAGGTCGGTGTTGGCAAGATGATCACTAGCATCTCCACATTTACACTTGCTCAGAGTAGTTGAAAGGAGCAGCGTGACGCCTTTGTTACAGATGCGAGTACTCGCGGAGTCGAGCTACGACAAACGAGTTCCGGCGCGCATTTCCATCGCAATAAAACTTAGATGAGCTCAGGCGGAACGCCTTTACCCTGCTATTCTCTCCGCACAAACGGAAAAACTTATCAAACTTCCATGAAGTCAGGAGAGCTCGGTGAGTCTCCAGTGAGAGTAAATTTTAGAATGGATGAATCTTCGTGATATATATGTGTTTTTGTCAATGTACGTAATACATAAAAACTCCCTCCTCCTTCCGATTTTCAAGGTTGGGTGCAATGACATTTTATTTCACTGAAAGCGCTATAGGCCTAAGCATTCCTCAGGTATAGGCTGTTCACGGTAAAATTAGCACTTTTGAAAGCCCTGCTTCAGGTCTACTTATATACACGTTGTGTGTTCTTCCGCCTAATGTAAAATTAACATTGTCATGGGGCATCATCACTTTATTAATGCGTCGGTCAAGTGAAACTGTTAAATTAGGCAGAAAGTAAATATTGTACAAATCTGCTCATGTTTACGCTTCAAGGCATTGAAAAATACAGAAAACGAAAGAAATAATCTAAGTTATTACAAATGGCTACCTAGCACTTTTTGTTTGATGTTAATATATAGAACTACTTTCCCCTCCATCGTTACCAACTTTACTGGACACATGTCACTCTTTGCACCCGTTAAAATATATGCAGGTAGGGGCAGTGACTGTTCTCTTACGTTGATTTCAAAAGTGCCTACATTAACGTGAACAGTCTTTACCAGAACACTTCGACCACTTATCTATACACTCTGATGAAAATATTCCACAAGTGCCACTAAGAAATTATAGATTGTATCTATTATATATATATATATATATATATATATATATATATATATATATATATATATATATATAGTATCCGATCATACACGATGTTTATGTACTCCGAATAAGTCGTATAAACATACGACTTGTAGAAATACTACGCGGTCCTGTAACTGTTTAGAAATTAAAACATCTGAAATTTATTAAAATTATTAAATCTCCAAACAGTGCGCCGTTTGGCTGCATTAGTTATAATTACAATCTGAATAAGAAAATGTGTTTTATATTCACAAAAAATTATGACTTAGCATGCATAGTAGCTTTACTGTATAGAAAGACGAATTCAATTTATACAAACGTGTTATTTTCATAGTTGTGTTTTATTTTGCAACGAACTAAGTGGCAAATTGGGATATCTTTTGTGTAAACAAAAATGTGTTTTCATAATCGATCTTGTTACATTTAGGAAGTGTAAAATTCCGAGATGAAAGCTAAAATCTCGTCAGAGAGTTCGATTGTGTTGAGCTTAAACGATAGCGACATTTATTGGGATTTATCTTTGTGGTAATAATAAATATATTAGTAAGCCAACGACTTACGCTTTTCTATCCACAAATTGCTGACCCTCACGTTGACATAAGTTAATTTATACGTAACGAGTTTGTGTATCTTCTTTATAGGCTTTACATATGCAAATTGACTGATTCGATGCGTTATTATTGTTAGAAGTTGCACAATAGAAACATTTTCGTCTGCAAACTTTTCGCTTTTGAATTAAACAAGAAAAAGATGTATCAAACTATGTACCCACCAGTGGCGTGTGGTGGAAGTGTTGCAAGGTAAGCTGGTGCTTGTTCACTACTGTACATTCTCGGTGCACGCAGCAGGAACGGTGACCACCGGGCAGCATAGGGAAACTGAATACATTCCGACTACTCACAGGCGTCCTGTGACGCAAGCTGCCGAGCTACGTTTCAGTAGTGGATGTGTCAACTAGCAAGCAACAGGGTATAGCACGGAGCTAATGACAGTTTAAGTTGCAACACTTTACCACATGTCACTGGTTCCCACCTATAATTTCATTTAACCTCACAGCTGTTAAAAGGTTTCTCCTTACTGTTTCCCAATTTTCCCGCACCAACTACTGAGTTTCATAGCAATAACCCACATTATTAATAACAAAAATTAAAGGAACTTTATACAGTTAGCTCCTTGGCATTATAGTAAAATTATGATCTTGTGCAGTTGACCAAATGTTAATTTATTTTTGAATAACCGGTTCTCTCAGTCATTGGATATTTTAAATTAACGAAATTATATAATAATTCGAAAGTGGCAAAGCATAATACATGCATATAATTTTGTAAACAATAGTAGAGATGATAAGCTAAGAATATATTGTAATACCGTGTGACATATTCATACTTAATACGATAAACTGATATACGAAGTACGATAAAAAGGATTGGGACTGCGGCTAGCAGGAAAAAATGCAACACTTACATACGTGGCATTTAATCCCCTTCAAAGTAGTCTCCTTTTGAAGCCACACTTCATCTAGCATGGTTTACATTGCTGAAAGAATACCTTGAATACCATTTTCTGGGTGTCCCATCACATTCTGTTGGAATTCCTCGACATCCTGAGATCTTCCTTTCAAGCAAGACCTGATTTTTATGCGAGTAAAAAGTCGCAGGGTGCGAGATCTGGGGAACACGGTGGCTGCTGTACCTGGGGAGTTTTGTGCTTGACCAGAAATTGCTGCGTAAGTAAAGGCTGTTCACGGTAAAATGAGCACTTTTGAAAGCCCTGCTTAAGATATTCTTGTATACACGTAGTGTATTACACCATCTTATGTAAAGTTAACGTTGCTATGGGCCTCCTCACTTTATTCATCCGTCAGTGAAACGAAACTGTGAAGTTTGCATTGGAAAAAAAAAAAAAAAAAAAAAAAAAAAAAAAAAAAAAAAAAAAAAAAAAAAAAAAAAAAACCGTCAAAGAACTAATTTTAAGTTATCACAAATGGTTACCTAACCCTTTTTATTCGACATTAAGATATGGAACTACTCCCCATCAATCGTTACCAATTGTACTGGGCGCATGTCACTCAGTGCGCCCGTTAAAACATTTGCAGGTAGGGGCAGTGACATTTTTCTAAGGTTGATTTCAAAAGTGCTCACTTTATTGTGAACAGCCTTTAACAAGGAGATCTTGCGCAGATGTAAGCCGAGAGAAGTTTTACCAAAAAACTTGTAAGTCACGTGTCTCACACCCAACTCTTCAGAGTGGGCTGAACTGAAGCGAAACTTCGGGCAAAATGAGATGCAGATTCTCCGCTTAACTCTCTCTGCTGTTTACGAATTATTTATTTCGAATTATTGTTAATTATTTATTTCGCTTTCTATTTTACAATTAATCAATGTGTAAAGATGAGAACACTTGAAAGTATTTCCTTTGTTAACAATTTCACAGTTTCATTTGACCGCCACATGAATAAAGTGACGAGGGCCATGGCAATGTTAATCTTACATAAGACGGATAAATACACAACATGTGTAGAAGTAGATCTTAAGCTGGGCTTTCAAAAGTGCTCATATTACCGTGAACAGCCTATACCACACACTAAATACGTTAGTTCAAATTACTACTACAAACCAGCGAATGTAGCTACTACAATGTAACTAACTCACGACATGTGCGTGGCTGGGTCCAACGTCAACCTGAGCCAAGTGGCTTCGCTCTGCATGTATTCACTCCAAGCGTATGGCATTAGTCGCGATATTTGTTGATAACACCTTGTACCTTGTACGATTCCTGTTATTTAATCCAACTAACATAAAACACCTACCCGTGACTCTTACTCTTTATCACCTCGTTTAAGTGCAGACTTTAATTTGTTTAACATGTACCTTTGACTTACCAGAAGCCATAGGTGATCACTTCGCCAGTGATAACGCATAAATAAGTTTGTAATTATGTAATTTTACTGCAATAACTAATCTGGATGTTTATATACTCAAATCATATTTTTTATGGCGGATTTAGACGATGACTGCCAAAATATGTTCCAAGAACACGATACAGATATATCCGAACTCGGAAATCCTATGCATTTTCTAAATGCTAACGGAAATGGTCACAAAATTTATGCCATCAGCAAGTAACGAAGGTGCCGAATAAATTTCACTTTTTTTTGTCCCTTTATGCAAACGTGACTCATAGTTATGTATGTGTGAGTGGGTGGGCGAGTGTGGATGGGCGTGAAAGATCAACCTATGTGTATTTTTTATTCTAATCTTCTTATAGCATAATGTTTTATGTGTTTTTTTGTAAGCTTTCATTTAACTTGCCTTGTAAGTCAGTTTGTTTGTACGTTCAGGTGAAATCTTAAAAGTCGATTTTATGCCACTTCCCATTATCCAATTGAACTGAAATTTCGCATACATGTGTAGTTCCCATGACAATACAATATGAAGGCACCACACTGAGCTGATCTGATGATGGAGCCGGAAGTTGGCCATAGGAACTCTACAACTACATGCAGTAAACGTCGTATCAAGTTTGTTTTACAGAATCGAGTAACAGTAAAATGGAGTTTAGAAGTGTCACTGCTGTTGTGCGCGTGCCTTATTTGCAGCGACAAATGGTTCTGAAAACTATTATTATAGTTTACTCCTACAGTATGTCCCGTATCGGAATGAAAGCGAACTACTGGTCGATCACGATACATCTTGGGGATCTTTCTTAGCAAGGGAAAGCCATATTCGTGATACAAACTCATGGTTGGAGACTAAAAAGTGAAAAATAAAATTAATGCAAAAAAAATTTGTAAAACCAACCTTTTATTTATAAATGCACTAAAAAGAGAAAAATAATCATAATAGTTAACAATTTATAGAACTTGTAAGATGTTGTCGAACAGCCGTAATATACTTTACTACAAATTAATATGTTTGTATCAATGTATATTTAGTATATAAAAACTTGCCGTGAATAGTCAAGAGCCTTACGCACGATATGTTTTTCCTGTGCTTATGCAAATGTGATATACGTTCTATATTGTGAATAGTTAAGTGCTTTGCGCAAGATATGTGCTTACTACGCTTACGTAAATGAGGTATACGTTCTACATTGCGCCGAACTTTTATATACTAAATATAAATTCATACAAACATATTAATTTGTAGTAAAGTTTATTACGGCTGTTAGACCACATCTTACAAGTTCTAAATATTATAATTGCTGTTCCCTTTTTTGTGCATTTATAAATAAAATGTTGGTTTTAAATTTTTTTTTACATTTATCTTATTACTCTGTAAAATTGTACACTAAAGTTGCAATTGTAAAGCTGTTCTTTTGTCAAGTTCATTTGTACGTGTTTGATATTGGCTTTCCTATCAGATTAACAACATATTACGTGTAATTTGCGGTTAAGTGTTAGACAAGGCCTTGTGGCTTTAACATCGCCACATAAATAAGGACGATATATTATTAATAAAACACGCTGTCCTTAAACTTCATAATCATACAAATTTTTACAAGTTACCTTTGCTACTTATTAGCTTTCGTGTAGACACATAATTATTGATTGGTGTGCTATTAATGGGAAGTAAATTCCCAACATTAATTCATTTTATTGTTAAGATTATGGGCTAAATAGATTAACCATAAATAACTAGGCACTTGGTCTCTCCGCCACTTGAGCACGACACCTTATGGATATCACTACCAAAACACAAATGTAGTACAATTTTGTTTGAAAACATGCCTTGAAAATTAAATAATAATTGTATTTGCCATTTCCTAAATTTTTTGAAAGCCTTGCAGGACAACACTGGTAAACTTGAAAATTCATTGTTTGAAATAAGATATAAATAATGCACGTTCAGTAAGAAAACCCACTTTTCTAGAACAGAGAATTCTTATGGGAATGCCGTTGCCAACATTTATGTTTAGTACACACAATCCCATTTATAAATATTGTATATGTAATAAACACCTGATGTTTTACACGTAATTGTTCAAAGCACTACTTATGCGAGTATTGTTTTTACGTAATATTTCAGACGTCAGTAAAATTTGGACTTTTTTTATAAGAAAACTCCTCAAAGTATGCGATTTTGAACCTCATATAAAGAAAGGGGGATTATTGCACAAAAAGCAGGTAAATAAATGAATGAGAAATGTCAAGATTCTAGCTTATTTCGTACATACTTCATGAAAATTTCAGTAATTCGTGTGTTCGTATAACATTTTGTCTGGTCATCATGACAAATTAATAAGTAGCATGTTTAAAAACCAATAATTTAAATACGGTTCCTCAGTGAAATATATTGGGTACACTCTAAACTTTAAGCAGCGAGATTGAGCAAATAAAGAAAACAATGAAATTGCGTTATTGATATTCATGCACATAAATTATAGTATGTTGGTTGAATTTCACTTATTTGTACTGGTTTTCACTGAATGTCATGATTTCACATGCTACAAGTACTTGTCCCCATTAATTAGCTTGATTCGTCAGTCAGCATAGCTTATCAAATGTTTCACGAATGTTAGTTCACTCATTGATACAATGATTCGGGTTTAGATGTACGAATAAAGATATTTACGTATTGTAAACGTCTTCCCTGCCAACTGACCTCTACAACTGACAAGATTATAACTAAAGTATTCCCACTACAAGGGAAGGGGATAACGTACTTATAATAACGGGGCGTAACTTATAAAATCATTAACTAACCGGGGTTCATGAGAGAACACTTTATTAAGATATATATATATATTATATATATATAAATGCAATGAGGAATGATACAACACGTTACACTGAATACTTATACACAATATTCAATTAATGATTAGTCACAAGCGGCTTCGTGCCGTTACTTTTGCAATACATGAAATATCCTCAAGTCCCTAGCCTTGCCAATTATAAATTATTATTCTTAAGGGGGGATTGACGGGGTCTCAAAGGATGGCATGCGCCCTAACCGCTAGCACGAGTTATGCTCACCAATATCACAGAAGAGGCCTGGAAGCTCCTCCAAGCTCCAATGTCTTGATGTTCTTGTTGCCAGCTCCAGCAACTAACGTGGTAGTATTTCTGGTGTTGGCGTGACTCCGGGGGGGGGGGGGGGGGGGAAGCGTTCCTGGTCTTATATATGCTGCGCCCTCAGTAGGTCAGCGTGATGTTTCGCAAGCACTTAAAATACATAGTGCGTCGTACCTTATAATATAATTTAATGTGCGGCTCTCCTCTGGCCGCTACAAAATCCTCGAAAAACATACTGGCCTTCACAATATCAGCGGAGTAACCCCAAGAAAAGTGTTCTGTAAGATTTACGAATTTTTGTCAACAAAATTATTTTTCTAGTGGCTACGAAATTTTGACAATAGGATTTTTATGTTCCTTCTGCAAATTATTTGACAAGGTGAATATAATCGTGTCGCAGAACTGTCCTGTTTGTCTGTGTTATAGCTTTAGGATTTGGTTTCCTGTTACATTTGCGTTATTAAAATGCCCGAGTGCGATGATTACATGAATCTGCGACTTTAGACATCACTGGCTTGAGTTGGCCCTGGCGTCAGTAATACGACTTTTCTCGCTCCGATCACGAGTTCAGGAGCACGATGAGGGCTTCACCGAGGTTACTGAGCAGGAAGTTGCTCTCCGAGGTCACGTAATTATAGCCTGTTCACGGTTAATCGAGCACTTTTGAAAGCCCCGCCTAGGATCTGCTTTTACTTCTCGTTCTGTATCACTCCGCCATATGTAAAAATTAATGTTTCCCTGGACCTGATTTTATTCATGCCCCATTCAAATAGAACTGTCGAAATGTTAGAAATGTAAATGTGGTGATAAAGGCTGTTTGCGACAAAACGAGCACCTTTGAAAACCCTGCTTACGATATACTTGTATTCACGTTCTATATTATTCCGGTTTATGTAAAATTAACATTACCATGAGCCTCATTAATTAATATATATACGTCGGTCAAGTGAAAATGTTCAGTTATTAGTAAAGTAAAATCTGCTAATTTTTATACTTCGATGCATAAAAAAAACAGAAAGCGAAATATATAATTTCAGTTATCACAAATGGTTACCTAACACTTTTTATTCGACATTAACATATGGAACTAGTTTCCATCCATCGTTACCAACTTTACTGGGCGAATGTCACTCGGTGCTCGCATTACAATGTGTGCAGGCAGTGGCAGACACAATTTTCCAAGGTTAATTTCAAAAGTGCTCACTTTATCGTGAACAGCCTGTAGTACGCAAATTCATACTCTAATGGGTATAACACAAAATGTGCCAACTTCAACGGTCACAGGGGGCCGCGATGGCCTAGTACTCAGACTACTCACCTCCCATCTAGGCAAACTGGGTTCAATTGCCGGCGGGTTCGCTCCCCAGAATTTTCGCAGATGGGAATCATCATGACGGCCGATGCCGCTGGTAGGCGGGTTTTCTCGGGGATCTCCCGTTAACCCCGCCCTTGTATTCCGGCGCCGCTCCATACCTCGCTCCACTCTCATAGGCTCTCGAGACCCCAATGTTAAGAGCAGCCCCAAACATCTTCACTCACTCTCTAGCACTACACAAGTTACTAATTTTTTTTGTACACATTAAATGAATTCGTATACCATTAATACATTTACATTTTCAACTATTCGACAGTTCTCTTTGTATGGCGCATGCATAAAATGTAAAATTAACAGGCCCAGCGCGATGATAATTTTACATGTAGCAGAGTGATACAAAATGAGAAGTAAAAGTAGATCCTAAGCATTATACATTGTTTTAATCCGCTACCAACTTTACTAGGAGCATGCATGCCAGTGTATAATTCTATATATGTATAACCCATTCACGGTTACTTCAATATATTCTGAAGCCTTGCTAAAGTTCTACTTTCAGGGTATTCTTCCGCCTCGAACAAATTAAGCTTAAATACGTCTATAAAATTACACCAAAGGACAACGCACCGTATTCGTGCGCACTCAGTGTAACAGTTTTTGTATAAGAACTATTTCGTAGTAGGCGTTACCAATACACGTTCTCTTACTGTTTTTATTCAAATTATTTATAAATGAAGCATTATAATTTGTAGATAAAATATTAATAATATTTCAATTTTACAAGAAAAAAAAGTATCTTTTATGAACACAAGTATAAAACGCTTGTTATATAAGGCATATTATGGAAATAACTAAACACATATATAGGGAAATTTTTCGATGGTTTGACACAAAAAGGGCGAAGAAACCAGTTATGGGCAGTTATATTTCTCAAAGGTTTGTTTGAAAAGTGCTCGCACTTTACCGTGAACAGTCTGTAGATACTTTACCGGACAATACAAATAGCGTTTATCAGCACGGTGGGTAAGATAAAGTACAAGGAGCAGGGCACAAGAGCAATTTTCTTTTGTCGCACCAACCTGCAGTGGGACCATAGAGAGGGAATATAAGGCGGAATGAGCATGCTAACTGCTAAGTAATTGAGCAGCTGGTTATCCAGTAGAACTATCAGTTATTGGTTAGTAAAACTGTTTCCGTGAATACCAGTTTTGAAATGGGTCATTCCTCTAATCAAGTTTTGGACGATAATGTACTGAAGTTACGCGAAAAAAAAAAATTACACTATACTGCTGGCAAATCGTGTAGTCAGTTTTGGAGATATGCACATAAGACACAAACCAGTTCATTTCATATTTATATTACCACCTATTTTTATAGCTGTATGTAGTCCAGTTGCAGTGAAACTTAAACTTAAATACTAAGTATTTTAACAATTTTTTTTGTGTAAAATATTTAAACTCTATGACATTTTCCCACAAATTTACTACGTCTTTGTGAACGCCTATTGTTAAAAATTACAGCGTGATCAGTTGTCAGCTGTCCACACAAAAGTGTTTAAAAAGTTAGAGATGTTTAGGGATCCTCCTTACCTGGCATTTGAACTGCGTTGCAGAGTGTTTGAATTGCGCTTTTTCCCATGAAACTGTTGAACGAGTGGCCAATGAGCTGGTCTACGGAAAGAACACACACTTCAGAGGAAGTCTTTTGACTGCTCTCAAAACGTTGCGCACATTAGAAACACCATTTCGGAGCAATCCAGCAAAGCTAAAAACTGGTTCTTCGAAGCGCTGTGTCTGCGTTTTAGTCTGTTCGTGGTTTCTTCACATTTTTTTATTGAACATTCAAAAAATCACCCCATGTATCACGTGTTTAGTTATTTCCTAAGTATGAGATATATCGCAGTCGTTTTATAACTCTGTTAACATAAAGGCATATTATTTTTCGTTAAATTGAAGTTTCACCATATATTTTAATTATAAACTATAATATTTCATTTATAATAGATATGGATGAAAACAATGAGGAAACATGTACGTTGGTAGCACCCAGTAAGAAATAGTTATCATGAAAAGTCTTATTACAAATGAGTGCTCACGAATTCAGTGCGTTGTCCTTTGGTGTAGTTTTCTAGACTTGGTTAAGCTTCGGTTGCATGAGGCGGAGGAATATCTGGAAGTGGAACTTTAGCAGGGCTTCAGAAAAATGCGAAGTAACCGTGAATGGATTATATGTACACACATAAGTGGTCGAGAAGCATGCATTGAACCTTGCTACAGACTTTCCAGCAATAGACTGATACACTGAGAAAAAGGTTTTGTTGAATAAAACAAGATTTGTTTGATGCAACCGAATTATTTGTTTGTATAGGGGCAATGGAACATTTTGTTGCTGAAACCAATTAATTTTGTTGTTATCATTTAGTTGCCCCAAACTGTAAGATTTGGTTGGTGCAATTAAACATTTTTGTATGGCTACACGTACATTAAACAGTTTCAGATCGATATAATAAAATGTACAAGTTTGACCGAGTTTCGAACCTAGATCACCTGCGCCCGAGCACTACGCCTTAGTAATCTCAGCTAATGTGAAAACTGATGACACCGGAAAGCTTTTAAGTATATATACTGCAAATTTTGGGCAACGTGGGCAAACAAATATTTCAAGTTTTACAGCTTTACTTGTCAGTTACTTGTTTCATTGCTTTATTAATGTGTTTATACGATTGTTAAGCATCAGTAGATGCACTAACAAATACGGTTACTATTCTAATTGTCACAAAAATACATACAAACTCTCGAGCTGTATTTTCGAGCGAAGGTAGTCAAATGAGTTGCCAAACAAATATATACAGTTGTTTCAACAAAATATTTAGTTGACAGTATAATTTTTTGGCCCAACACAGAAATTGTTTATTCGAACACATATTTTGTTAGATGAACAAAAGTAATTTTGTTGCTTTTCAAATTTTGTTTCCTCAACAATATACTTTGTTAGGGCAACTAAATATATATTTGGCCTATACAAAGAAACATTTTGTTCGATTTTCTCTCAGTGTAGGTTGACCGATTCAAGCCTCAAAGGCACACGCAGCACGGCGGGAACATTGCATTGCAGTTAAGAACCTTGCACGTGATGTGCGTCAACAGGGTAGCGTCTTAGAGCTCCCCCGCTCCTTTGCCTCAGACGTGGAGTATAGCTGCAGGTAGGCGGGCCACTTAAGTGACAGGAAATTGATGGTTGACGCACATCGGCGTCTGGCGTAGGATCGCACGATTCAGCCGGCCGCCATGTTGTTACGTCACCATCCTCCATATTGTAAGCAAGTTCCCGATGACCATTTACCTTTGACCGTTGTCTCTTGACCCTTGAACTTTGATTTTTGACCCCATAAACCCCCAAAAAAATCCGAGAAAATTATAAAAAAAATTATTAAAAAATTAATTATAAAGATTTTATTTTAAAAATTTTTAAAAATTTATAGAAAAATGTTATTAAAGAAATTATATAAAAATCGTTAAAAAAATTATTAACATAATTTTAATTTATAAAAATTAATAATAAAACAACTATTAAAAGATCGTTAAAAAATTTCCTATTAAAATTGTTTAAAAAATAAAAAAAAATTAAATCGTATATACATTACCGGAGGCCGCCATATTTGCTTTTCTTTCATCATTTGCTTATAGGTTACTGCAGGCCGCCATATTGGTAAGCTATCGCATGTTTGACGCGATATTGGAAGTCGTCAATTAGTCGCTTTCGCTCCACTGCTTACTCACGTCCGTTCTGTGTCATATCGTTACTCTGCATATCGTCGCCCCCATGATGAAACCTCGTAATTCCTTTTTCAACGATACAGTAACGAAGAAATCAACCCATTGATTACAAAGAGCTCGTATTTTTTAGCGATGGTGAAAATAAACTACAAACAAAAACAGAAACTCCGTAACTCCACTATGATATTTTAAACAGCTAACAAACGCGTACATAGTATACACATTTTTTTACTTTTAATGCGAATTTAGTTTCAAATATGGGTTGGAAACCAATTTCGTTTAAAAAGCGTAAAATTGCTTACGAAATCAAAGTTATTATGTTTTTCGCCTCTCCTATGAAATACCAGTCCCTGTAGCTATGGGTGGTTCACGGTAAACTTAGCACTTTGAAAGCAACTTGTGAAAATTGTCACTGCACCTAACTGCACCTTATTTTAACGGCCACATTTACTGGCGTGCTTCCAGTTGAGTTGGCAGCGAAAAAAAAAAAAAAAAAAAATAGTAGACCCATATCATAACGTCGTACTGAAAGTGTAACTTTTAACATTTGTGGTCACTGAATTTATTCAAAATATTTTCTTCTGTTCTACGCAGATTAGAGTAAAATTTGGTAGATTGTTTACATATCTATGCTCTTATCAATTTTGCACATTATACGAGCTTGGCGCTTGACTCAAGTGAGAGAGTCAATTGCAATGACGATGTCACGTGTTTAGGAAGGATACAAAATAGGCATAGATCTAGAGCCTAGGCAGGACTTTTAAGAGATGTGGATTAAACATGAACTACGTAAAGTCCATTCACTGTTACTTCAAACTTTTCTGAAACCCTTTTACAGTTCTACTTCCAGGATATTCCTCCGCCTCCCACGAACAAAGCTTAAACCAGTCTAGAAAATCACACCGAAGGGACAGCGAGCAGCATTCACGCGCCCTCAGTGTAATAATTATTGCATAAGAACTATTTCTTACGAGGCATTACAAACACACTTATTTTATCCCCGTATTTATTCGTATGAATTAGAAACTAAATAATATAGTTTGTATATAAAATATAGGCAAAAGTTGGATTTATCAAAATAAGGTATTTTTACGGTAACACAAGTTTAAAAAACGTTTGTGATACATGACGTATTTAAGAAACAACCAAGCATGTGACATACGGAGATTTTTTCAAAATTTTAATACAAAAAGTGTGAAGGAACCGCGAATATATTATATTCGCGTTTTCTTTACACTTTTTTAATCAAACCTTTGGAAAATCACCCCACGTATTACGTGTTTAGTTGTTTCCTAGGCATGTTGTATATTACAAGCCTGTTGTACTTCTGTTAATATAAAACTACCTTATTTTTGGTTTAATAAAACTGTAAATTATATTTTATCAATAAATTATATTATTTCACTTATAATGAATAATAATTAAAACAGTGAGCAAATAGGTATGTTGGTATAGGCATTTCACGGTAAACTGAACAAATTTTAAATATTTGCGTAAGATATACTTGTATGCACGTCGTGTCTGCTTTCGCTTTATGTAAAATTAACATTGCCACGGACCTCGTCACTTTATTCATGCGTCGGTCAAGTGAAAATTCGTAATTATTACAAAAGTAAATGTTTATCAAATCTACTCATTTTTACACTTCGATACAATAAAAAAAAAAGTGAAAGGAATAATTTAAGTTATCGCAAATTGTTACGTGACACTTTTTATTCGACGTTAAGATATGGAACTATTTTCCATTCATCGTTACCAACTTTACTGGGCGCATGTCACTCAGTTCGCTGGTTAAAATATATGCATGTATGAGTAGTAATAGTTTTCTAAGGATGATTTCAAAAGTGCCCACTTTATCGTGAACAGCCTTTAGTGCCTAGCGAGAAATAGTTTTTTTTTGAATAATATTATTACACTGAGTGCTATGAATGCTGTGGATCGTCCCGTGGTGCCTTTTTCCAGACTTGGATAAGCTTTGTTTCCATGAGGCGGAGTAATTTCATGGAAGTAGAACATTAGCAGGGCTTCAAAAAAGTTGGATGTAACCGTGAAAGGATTATAGACTTAGACTACATACGATGTTTTCTCACGGGGATGACGATATGACCACACACGAGAGGGCACGGCGTGGGCGACTGGATGCCGCTACGCCGGCGGCGTCCGGGGTCTCGAGCCAGCTGAGCCGCGTGACGTCACGCGGGCGGAGGGTGCGCGCGCAGCCTCTCCGGGCTTGTCAATGGGAGTGAGCGGCGCGAACCCGCGGCGACGCGGAGCGGACGGTCAGTGCGCGCTGTGCTGCCGAGTGGTGCAGAACGCTGTATTTGCTGGGGGGTAGACGTCGCTGCTGCTGCTGTTGGCGGACAAGCCTCGCGCCCTTGGAGACGGGAGCTGGTGAGTCGCGCACTGCCTACAGTCGCATCCGCTCGATTTATCGGCTGAGTTGTGGTAGAATTAGAGTGGTTTCCAATGGTGCACTGCGATAACATGCGTAGTTAATTAAATAGTAGTACATTCACTACCACAATTGTCAGGAACGTAAGTTTTAATTAGCCTACGCATGAAAGAATAAAACATATACTTATACTTTCCAACACTAATGTATGTATGTGTGTGTGTGTGTGTGTGTGTATATATATATGTATATATATATATATATATATATATATATCCGTACATATATACAAATATATACACACGTATATACATACATATATACACAGATATAATCTAATGTCTACTTTCAACCATATTTACTCATAATTCCATACCGGATACTTCAGAAAGCATATTTTGCAAAAGAACCTTCATCAAGTGCCTTACTTGATGAAGGTTCTTTTGCATAATAACAACTCTCACTGTAAGGAATAAAAGTATGCAATAATGTTTACAAATATTTTTAACCACTGATTTTATCAACATCCACTTTAATTATGAAATTATAATTTGCGTAGCTGGAATTGTTTAATTTTTGAAAATATTTGTAAACATTATTACCAATTTTTCATTTGTCGATGTACATGCAGTTAACATAATCATTTTGATAATCTAGGTTGATAAAGGGAGCTTTCTATTTTTTTTGAAAAATGCGTTTTTTTTTTTTTTTTAGGCATCCAGAATGACAAAACGGTTAAATTTTGATCAAAATTTACTCTAGCTAATTTATTTTAAAAAATATTCAAGAGAGTACATTAAGGTAAAAATATTTTTCAGCATTATAAAATACCATGTTTTCTCATTTCATATGCGACTTAAATCGTACTTTTCTGACAATTTTGGTAGTATCTGTACTACTTTTAAATTAACTTTGCGTGATGCACAGTCATGTTCAGTGTTTCATTGGAAATCATCCTATTTCTATACAGAATGTTGCAAAATTGTATGACAATACTCCGGGGAAAAATTCCTCACATCTGGAGGATGAAAAAATGTTACATGAACATAGGTCCGTAAACTCTTCGTTTCTTTACTACAGCCCGTAATACCTAACTTACAGTGTACGGCCCGCGGGCTGGATCATGTTACTGTGGAATGCCATCGGAACTGTAATTGGCACCACCGTACCAGCCCCGAGGAGACATGATTTGAATCCACTAAACTTTTATCTGTGTGGACATTTAAAGGCACGTGTGTATGCAACCCCAGTGGACGATGTGGGCACCCTCCGTAACAGTACTGAGGCGGGTTGTGAAACAATCAGGAATTTCCCAGGGATTCATCAACGAATCCACATGTCCATGCGACGGCGGGTTGATGCATGTGTTCGTGCTGATGGAGGGCATTTTGAACATTTCCTTCAGTGCCGACGATAAGCTTTCACAGACGTGTCACTGATTCCTATGTAGTCGCTACTGTTCTAGATGTAGTGTCGTAGTGTGAGGTGTCGTGTATCACGCAAACGAACTTTGCGATGGCATTCCGCACTAACATGATCTAGCCCGCGGGCCATACACTGTACGTTATGTATTAAGGGCTGTAGTGAAGAAACGAAGCGTTTGCTGACCTGTGTTCACATAACATTTTTTTCACCCTCCAGATGTGGGGAATGTTTTCCCGAAGTACTGTAATGCAATTTTGCTACACTCTGTATACCTTAAGAGGGTGTGTAATATTAATTAATACCACGCACGACAGTCAAAACATGGTTTCCGGCAGCCGATATAGAAAATTCAAGAAATGGCAATTCCAGGCAGAAGTTTTTTCCAACTTCGTGAATAGACATTTTCCCAGTGTGGCGCATTCCTATCACTCTGTTTCTTACGCCGTAAATGTGTGCATTTATTTGTGACGCAGAACATCATCCCGAAATAAAGCGCCACTCCGGTAAAATATTTGCTCACAAAGTTGGCAGAAAATATTGTCTATTTTCTTATGCATATTACAGTTAACAAGTTTAGCATTAATTCATATCTCGCGCACTCCGATATATTTCGACCTACGGCTGCATTTGTTATTATAAATAAAAAATTCAGATATTTAAATTTCAAGATATATTAGTGTCGTCATTCCATACCAAGGTCCAACGAAATGTTTCAGAGATATACGCCAAGATTAGAACTCAGAAAATAATCAGAAACTTCTATTTTGCCCGGCGTACGAACTACAATTGTTAATATACTTAATATGGTACTTAAATTTATAAAATTATTATTGCGACCGTTTAAACAGTAACACATTCATTTCCCAATATCGCATTTCCTTTTTAAATAAGTTATAGTAGTAGCAATAAGACAAGAAGTTCTACAGAAAAAAAAGTTTTTATATGTGTACATGTATACATACGAGCACGCGCGCGAGCACTTACAAAAACACACACACACACACACACCTGCACATAATTAAAGCTCGGAGTGTACCACGTCTTATTCCACTGATTAGATTATTTTGGACGTTGGATTCGTTACTTTATATCCTTACCCTACACACCTCTCTTCGGCAACGGAGAAAATAATAACCGTAGAAGTATTTCGAATGTCCATATATCATCCGATTCTGACCGACAATATCTTTTATGAATGACATTCTGAAAAAGAGTATAAAATCCCATTTTGTTCGTTTTTTAAAGCATTTTTACAGATGAAACTGCAAGATATAGTAATCCGGTCAATAATTAACATTAAAATAAACACGCGTGTTACACATATTTTGGAAGAATGTTGTACTTGTTTGTTAGTTTATTAGCGCGACTCTTCCAAAACAATTCAACAGTATTTAGTTGTATGCGACCTGAAAGTTGATAAAAATTGCATATGAGAGGCATAGCCATTGAAAGTTGAGTAAAAATTACAAAGGCAATTTTTTTAGAAATTCAGAAGGCACTGCATGGGTCGATCTGTACCTACATGTGGGTGCACATTTCTTAATTAATGATGTTTACAGTATAAAAAATATGCAAAATATTTTTTGGCGAATAATTTTACTTTAGTAAATGGTACAATCCAATACAGTGTGTTAGTTCGTGCAAAGGCAAATTTTTTCGTCGTGCCAAAAAGGTAATTCACGCGTATTATATATATACACATACACATAACACACACACTTAGCTTGCAATATAAGTTTCGTTTTTCGTCACTTTTCTTCAGCTTATTAAATGTAAATAAAATAGATTTTGGGTTCGAAGCAAAAAACAGCTGAATCGAATAAAACATAACTTAGCTGGGTCAAAGTACTTAGCTTTTTTTGATTTGCAGACTAACTGATTCAACCAGCTTTAAGTTATTAGATGTATTTTCAGCACTCAAACATGTAATTTTTGTGTTAAACTGCTACTTGTATGAATTAAGTAAATTGCATTAGAAAACATATTTTTATTTTAGGTTCATGATTTCTGCCCAATCATTTACAACTTGGTCCACAAGGTAAGATTTACACAACTTTTACTTCTAACATGATTTGAAAAAATTATAGTAATATACTAAACGTGTTTGAGTGAGCTTAAAAAGTTTAACAGCCTAAATTGTCATTAATAGTTGAAAGATAATATGAAAATATTTTTCTGCCCACGAAACATTGTTCATTTAGATAATTTGGTCTGTATACGTAACCTGTTCGCATTCGTAACGTGTTCGTTTTCAGTTCGTGAAATTATGCTGGAGTACTAGTAGTCGGTATTTTTTTTTATTCGTGCTCTTACACTGAAAGAAAAGATTTGTTAGTGGCTACAAAATCTGTTTGGTTGATGCTTTCCAAGACGAAATTTGGTTGCTGGCAAAAAACAGTTTGTGGTGGCCAGTAACACGTATATTGGCAAATACCATCGATATTTGGTGTTCACTAACACACTTGTTTATTAACTATATATTTATTGGCTGCCACCAAAAATTTTAGTTGGCAGCCAATAGCATTAATGTCATCCACGGTAATACAACTTTGCTGCTACTGCAAAACTACACCCATCATATTATGCGTGTGCTCTCTGGTTGGCATATTTGAAGTTGCTACTTTATGTCCGGCCACAACTCCATATTTGTCCGTGTTCGTTTCTTTGCATCGGGTTCCGAACTAATTCAAGGGAGATATTCTTAAGAATATTGGTTATATCATTCTATTTTTCTAAATAATCTTACACGTAAATTATTACAGAAAATTAACTTCCCATGAGGTGAAATGTGCAGGGCTTGCCCTGTATGTTACATATTAGACACTGCATTAACATCTAGCAAGGTGGCGCAACGGTAACTCACTGAGCTCGCCTGCCAGAGGTCCAGGCTTTGAGTCCCAGTAGTGGAGATGTTTATCTTAGTTATTAATTGTTGGTGAAAACAATCGTCATTTTGCGGTTACAACTGAATACTGCAATGATAAATATATTTTGTTTGTGCTACAAAATATTTTGTGATGCCTATATTGACAAATGAATTTTTTGGCCACCAATGCAATTCTATTGGTCACCAACAGTTTTTTCAGTGTACATAACATGCATTTCGGAATAAACAATGTTTCGTTGATAAAAACAACAAATAAAATTTATAAACCAACTAAACTTATCTTTTATGTCCTAAGTAGACTTAACCAAAGTAGTTCTAGTAGGGAATGTAATTAACATGTTATTATTACACTATACGCTGATGGGTTATATGAAACTGCATATAATAACTTATACGTACACATCAAAGAATGTGCATTTCGTACACAGTAAAAATTACTACGCAAATTGCAAGTAATATCTACAGTGATGCGAAAGGAATGTTAAAACATACAGTACAGTAAACATATTTTGTATGTAATTTTTAATAAAGTTTTTTTAAAATAATAAACAATTGCGATGTCTTCATAGATCAAATTTTACCAAAACACTTTATGGTTTCATTGATCAAGAACCAGACACCACAACCCGTTCGTAACTTTACGCATTCGTGCAAACATGTCCCCTTTTTATGCTCTCTTCAAAGAGAACTTCACGGTTATTCGCAATGGTGATAGTAACACACAACTGTCTTCATTAATATCGCGTGCTGCCTAAATTATGTTTTGCGAGAGCTAACACAACTCACGATTTCGTTACATATGATCTACGACAGAAAAAAAAATGTCCTCGAAAACGCCTAAGTGTCATGTCTCAAGTTATTAAATATTATTTGATGTAACGTATCTACTGTTAAAAAATTAATAAATCCCATTTTTATCTCTTAGCACTTAACAGTACACCGTGCAAGAAATAGGACACACTATTTAAAGAAGATTAGTTACTTATTGAGATCATATCACCGAGTGGAACCATATAGGAATTAATAGCTGAGAAAATAAACTATTATTAATTTGTAGGCCAGTAATTTCTTTGATGTACCGTACTGGAAGAAATATGTAAAATATTTACACACAGGAGCAGACATGATTGCAACGATTGCCACCAAGTTAATTAAACCGGCATGCCTCAGTATACACTTTGTAAATAATATATTCTTTAATATTTCTAAACATATTAAATATACACTTTGACTATGATTATAATTATCATGTTATAGAATATGATAGTAAGAATACCCATACTTATATTTTATTTAAATGTAACGCGATATGAATATGTCATAAATGGATGACGAGTGAAAATAAAAATGACTAATAATTAATTTTTATCAATAGAAACAATTGTGTATATTATTTTTCAGATAAGTAAGCTTATGTACTCATGCTATCGGAGTATCAGTTAAGCTGGTGTCCTACAATGGCTGTTTCACATCTGCTTCTAGCAGTCAGTGAACGTTAACGCCATTTACTTACAGAAATCATTATCCTAATGAACGTGAGAAGTGGGCAATGTTGAAGAATGAACGATTTTTGATATATTGGTATACCTACATTTTTATCTACCAATATGTGTAAGAAAATGTGTATATCTTGAACTGTCTTTATAAAATTAAAGACTGAATCGTGTTAGCAGTTGCCAAATAAACTACTACTATAGTCCATTCACGGTTACTTCCAACATTTCTGAAGCCCTGCTGATGTTCTACTTCCAGGATATTCCTCCGCCTCGTGCAAAAACAAAGCTTTGCCTAGTCTAAGAAAATTTCACCAAAGGAACTGCACACCGCATTCGTGCGCACTTGGTGTAATAATACTTTGCATAAAAACTATTTCTTTCCAGGCGTTACCAGCGCACCGGTTTTCTCATTGCTTTTATTTATATTAGTAATAAATGAATTATTGTAGTTTAGAGGTAAAAATATACGTAAATTTTCGACTGACCCAAAAATAAGGTATTTTTAGCTCAATAGAAATATAAAACGCTTGTGATACATGTCATATTTAGGAAGTAACCCAAGACGCCATATATGGGGTGATTTTTGAAAGGTTTTATCCAAAAAGTGTGAGAACCCGTGACTAGACTCTACCTTGGCGATGGCGAGCTCGAACATCTGCTGAAACGTCCGGATGTTATTCGACTTGAACACGGCCTGAGTAACTAAATCCAAGGGTACTCACCCTACTGTCTTTGAAGCTTGAGATCATCGGAAACTAAATTCGCACGTTCTTGCTGCCTTTAGGCAGAGTTGACGTGGGTGACGTTCTATGGACATTGAAGTTATGAAAAAAAAAAACCTCGATTTTTATTTACTTTTACATTATGTATTTCACGTAGTTGACAAAAGATGGTTTTATATCATACGAAGAAGTTTTAAAGATGCATTACACCCTAGGAAAAAAAAAAGGGCTCCGTATTCAAAATTATAACAATATCTGGGTTAATGTTGAACCAGTTTAACTATGTGCCTCACAATTTAATTAGAAATAAAGGCTTCATAATTCAAAACCACCCACTTTTATGCATACTTTCTGTAATAGATAAGAGTTTTATTTTCAAATAACGTGCAAGGTTTTTTTTTGAGCATTTATTGGAAATGAAATTAGGTAGGTGGTAGAAGGCTGCCCTGGGTGATACGAAGTTGTCGTAAATGACTGCACGTAACAAAATATTTTTTAAAGTATATATAGGTGGCTGTGCTCTACTTTACAAAACAAACTCCAGAACGACAAAATATAATTTTATGGCCCATACCACGAAGTTCGAATCCTGGGTAAACCGTGAATACGTAAGACTTCTTTAGATTTAAGTTAAGGTTTGTTAGCACTCAGGCTTTCCAATGCCTGATTTTGTAATCCGACATAAAAGTGGAGATCTTACAAACATAATGAAAGTAGTACTATATAAAACCGCTGTATTATTGAAATATCAATTTTAAATTTACTCATTCATGATTTCAGCTTTATGAATAAACGTGATTTTCTTCTGGTTTCATTCATACAGTTTCATTCCTTACGCTTATTATCTGAAGCTATATAGTCGTAAGTTACAATTGCAGTCACACAGTCAGGTAGAATCCAATCCTTATTTATGTTCAACCCTTTCCTTATTCATGTTAGTCACACAAATTTTTAATTCACTTCGATGGAATGCTGCTAGGTTAATTTAATTTGTGCCCTGCGCTTAAGCAGATTTAAATTCAATACGGCTGCCGACATTCCGTCAAACAATTTCTTGAATAACATGCGCAAGTGTGTGGACTATTTACTCAAAATACTGAGAGAGAATTGAATTATCTGTACTACTACATTATATACATATCGCACTAAGTAGGACGTTAAGTCCTACTTAGTCTTCTTTCAGATTGACAAGACCCGAAATAATCTTCGGTGATAACTTACAGTGTATAGGATTTAAGGAGGCCAATACACTTGCCAACGCAACACGGACTCTTAAAAAATAAACATCAAAGCACACAGTTGCATACAAACAGCAAACGTGATCTAAAAGCCTATCAGAATGGGGATGGTTTTCGTAACCAGATTGAATTTCTTGTTGCAGAACACACTTATTACTCTCGTTAATTTATCTCTTTCTGCTTTGGGGATGAATTAATCTCTTCCAGGCTTAACTCAGCAACCCAGTTAATGTAGCAAAAATTATGGGTTTTTCGTTAAAATTTAGTTTTATCGCCCTAAAATTTGAAGAGAATCTGTTACACTCCTCAGCGGTAGCTCGTTGCAATTCAAGTTTGTTGCCCTTCCGCATGAAACATCACGTACAACGTAACGAAGGCAATTTAGGTTAGCCATTATGAACTCTTTTTTTACTCTTGGGAGCAAATTTCCGCAGAAATTACAGGAGATGAGACGGAATTTCGTAGCGAAACATCTGCTTTCGTGACAATTAGGGCCCGGAATTAAATTGCGTTCTGACAAAAGTGTCGTCCAACAGGGCGAATAACGAGAAAAAAAAAGAGCAACAAAAATGTACGCCGGGTACAGAGTATCAAATTATGCAGAACACATTGTACGCAAGGGAAAATGTGGCTGAGCTTTTGTAACCATCAGCAAGACTGGCGTTAGTATTTTATTTGATATTTTGACACCAGAGATGCTCGTTGTAAGCATGAAAGCTTCGGTTAAACATACGTTGATTCTTAAATTGTTATTATTTTTCAAGGACAGTAAATTAAATATATAATAGCCCCAGAAAACCATGAATCATCATCATGATCATGCAGTTTCAATACATGTGCAGTTGGTTCAGATTTAGTTAAAACATTTTTAAAATCCCCGTTTAGTTTCTTTTCTCTGGCTATTGAGTATTATTTCACGGCATTTAAACATTGTTTCCGTCAATGTAGTAGCATATCCACACGCCTAGTGTCTCCAGGACGGAGAGAAACTAGAATTAGATAAGGAGCAATTTACTTTCCAAAAATTTCCTGCGGGAGAAAAGGTGTCGGACATGCGATGTTCACAGTTGTTACTTTTTAGCCTGTTTTCCGAAGGAAAGAAAGGTTTACGAGATCACTTTTCTGTGTGTATGAATGTGTGTATGTATGTACGTGTGTGTGCCCCTACTAAAAACTTTTGAACACGTTAGTCGAATTTCACCAAACTCTGCACACGTATACTATTCAATAACGACATCTGATTTTTAAAGTTTTTGACCGCGCTAGAAGGTTACTTTAAAAATGGCGGCAAAATTAATGTTTCGGTTGATATGTCAAATTTTAGAAAACATCCAAACTATTTAAGCCAAATTTTGTATGTTGACAGTGTGTCATGTAAGCATTGAACTCAGAAATGGATACTGTTGTTAATCCGCCATTTTGGACGATAGCATCACCTGAAATAATAAAGCCTTTACATTATATCTCGAAAACTACTCACCCAATTCCGATCTCCGTAATGCAGTTGTTTGCACGCTAACATGTGGTACGAGGTTTTCTGGGTTCGTATCGCGGGTAAGGGACATGTGTGTATAAGCTATTTACGGTAAAGTGAGCACTTTTGAAAGCCCTCTCATTGGTAATAATAGTCAATAAATATATTTGATTTTAGCGTTAGACGTTAACTTCCGAGTGCGGTGGAGAATACACACTGTGTTCATTACTTACTTGGCAATATTTATTTCAAAAGGTGATTAAAGGATTAAAAATGGCTGAAATAAAAAAGAAACCAGGGCCTCGAACGTGCTCAATTTACCGTAAACAGCATATATGTGCAACTGACTCACTAGTGTTACATATGTTCCTGGTTTCATTTCTAATGATGTTGCTGTTAACTAGACGTCAAGGCCTGCCCACCATCTAGGCCCTTGAAAACATAATTAAAAATTATTTGCACACATGCAGAGGAAAGAAGTCTCATTTGTTAAATCAGTTACTTATTGTTATAAATGTTTTCATAGATAACCCTACGAGACTGCGTTGGCCCTCAGCAGCTGGTATAGCCAACCGCTGCTGCACCACTAACACAATGCCGACTTTTTTATACGCTTCTATTTAACTTAACTTGTTTGTATGTACGGTAGTTGTTTGTGAGGTGCCTGTCCGGTGCCCATCGAATCACTAGCAATCACGATGTATTTGGTGGACAAGTTGTTGATTACTGGTGGCGTGTAGAGTTTCAATGCCAGGAAAGTCCTCGTTTACACATGACCGCGTAGGTAAAAGACCATCGAAACTTTGAAATACAAGAAGGAATTCAAAACGAACGACCACGTGTATGTATGTGAAATACCATTTGAAGATTCTGATTTGCTTGAGCTCGTATTGAAATCTCAAATACATCGACATACACACACGTGTCAGATAAATAATGAATATTGAGCATGCCGGTTCAATTTCCCGCGAAAAGAGTGCACTGAAACTCGCCTGATCGCAAGCGATACCGATAATGGACGAGTCTGTGAAAGTATAAATAGTTTACCTATGTAATAAAAAAAATAGGTGAGATTACAAAGCGAAAAATACATTAACTGTAAAGAACCTTTTAAAACCTTAATATTTTTGCATCAATTTATATTTAGTATATAAAAGCTTGGCGCGAATAGTTAATAGCCTTACGCAAGATGTGCTTACTAGGATTACGCAAATGAAGTACATGTTCTATATTGCGCCAAGCTTTTATGTACTAAATATAAATTAATACAAATACATTAATTTGTAGTAAAGTTTATTACGGCTATTCGACCAAGTCTTACAAGTTCTACAAATTCTGAAACTAAAACTCCTATAGTTATTTTTATCCTTTTAGTTTATTTATAAATAAAAGCTTTTTTTAAAAGGTTTTATACAATTAATTTTTAATGCACTGACTGGCTGCACATCTTGTTGCTAACCAAGCTAACATGTGGCATTCCCGCTCATTATCCTGTCTACATTCTACCCGCCCCGCCTCCGCCAGAAAGTATGGTCACGTGACTCTGTAATATCGCTATAAACTACTTACTCAGATTTATATAAAACGAAAATAAACCCGCTGAAACCATGTTTATCGACCATCAATTAAACATAATTAAAAATTTCAACATTTATTACATCAAAAATCTTATTGCGTTTCATAATTTGCTGCCTAACATAATGCAAGCACGTAATACAGAGTTAATTTTTAAATATTTCCGTATTCAAGAAGGAACCTTTTCTAAGTTTTATAACAAGTATTCATTCGCTTAAGCTTGAACTATGCACTACATATCATATACGTCGACAGAAAACGAAAATACGTTAAATTATATCTGAATACAATTTAAATGATATTACCCTTTGTATCATAGAAATTTATTGCACAAGCTGAGTTTTCGCATATAATCTCGACTTGCAGAAGGAAGGTAAGAGAATATCTTTGAAGTTTATTGGCAATGGTGAATTCATGTTACTAGAGGCTGTTCTCGGTGAAATGAGCACTTTCGAAAGCCCTGCTTAAGATCTAGTTGTATGCACGTTGTATATTCTTCCACCTTACGTAAAATTAACATTGCCATGGACCTCATCACTTATTAATGCGCCGGTCAAGAAAAACTGGGAAATTATTAGGAAAGTACAAATTTTACGAATCTACTCATTTTTACACTTTGACGCATTAAAAAACAGAATGCGAAAGAAATAATTAATTGATCACAAATGGTTACTTAACACTATTTATTTGACTTCAAGATATGGAACTACTTTCCATCCATCGTTACCAACTATGCTGGGTGCATGTCACTCAGTGCACCTATTACAATATATGCAAGTAGGAGCAGCGAAATTTTTATAAGGTTGATTTCAAAAGTGCTCACTTTATCGTGAACTGCTTTTATAATGGTTTAATTGGACTGTGTCCATTGCCAGCCATTACATTAAATAATTATTTTATTTAGTCTTATGGTTGGCAATTATCGCAGTCCAATCATACCATCATAATAAGCAAATGTGTTCATTTATAAAGGCAGTTCACGGTAAACTGAGCACTTTTTGAAAGCCCTGCTTAAGGTCTACTTGTATGCACATTGTATACTATTTACTCATATGTAAAATTTACATTTTCATGCGGCAGGACACTTTATTCATGCGTCGGTCAAGTGGAATTGTGGAATTATCACAAAAGGGAAATATTTTCCAGATTTGCTCATTCTTATACCTGAATGCATTTTGAATACAGAGAAAGAAAATTAATATATTCAGTGTTCACAAACGTATGTCTAGCACCTTTGATTCAATGTTAAGCTATGTAACTACTACCCCCATCCATCGTTACCAACTTAGGCCGCGTCTCAATTAAAATAATACTCTTTCGACATAGCACTCTCTCGCACAACCTGGCGAGAGCACTGCTTTACGCTCTCACACGCCTCTCGCTCTGTGGCATTGAGACAACCACTCTCTCGTTTCTCTCCAACGTCTTGCAGACTCCTGATGCCGAAAGGCAGGAAATAATTTTAAGCTACAATCGTAGTCATAGCTATTATAAATAACACTATATGTGTTCCTAATAATTCACAAATAATTATAACACTATCAGAATAATCACTAGCGCATAAAATACTATTATTTTGGTTTTACAGATTACCGTCATCTTGCAGCAAAATGAGTAAAAAACGAGACTGTCAGATATCCGTGTTTATATTTTTATAAATACGTATTACGTAAGTTATTTCGTTGTTCGAAACAATTGAAATTATTCTCCTACAGGTAAAATGCGACGAGATATCGGCTCAGAAACCTGCTATAACCTTATTCAAACACGAAAATAACGTAAACAATTATGGCGCGTGGTCAGAGAGCGCCAGCGAATACACTACTTCGTGCTCTCTGCGTGCTCTCACTCTTTCGCACTCTCTCCGACGAATCGAGACGACCAGAGAGCGTTCTATCTGACGTCATAATGACGTGGTCGCGAGAACGAGAGCACGAGAGAGCGCTCTCTGGGCCAATTGAAACATGGCATTAACTGGGCACATGCCACTCGTTGTACCCCTTGGGATATATGCAGTTGGGGCAGTGGTATTTTTCGAAGGTTGATTTAAAAAGTGCTGATTAATCGTTAATAAAGGCTGTTCACGATAAAGTGAACAGTTTTGAAATGAACCTTAGAAAAATGTCACTGCTCATGCGTGGCATATATTTTAACGGGCTCGCTGAGTGGCATGCGCCCAGTAATGTTGGTAGCGATGGAGGGAAAGCAGTTCCATATCTTAACGCAGAATAAAAAGTGCTAAGAAACCATTTGTAATAACTTAAATTATTAATTTTTTTTTGTTTTCTTTAATGCGCCAAAATGTAAAAAATAACAGTTTTGCAAAATATTTACTTTTCTAATAATTTCACAGTTTGACTTGACCGACGTATGAATAAAATGACGAGGCCCATGACAACGTTAATTTTACATAAGGCGGAAGAACACACAACGTGCATGCAGGTAGATCTTAAGCAGGGCTTTCAAAAGTGCCCATTTTACCGTGAACATCCTTATAGCATATAATATTGTTTCCTTCGTTCATCAAAGAAACGCTAAAATAGGTTCCCACAAAATCAGGACGTAAGAGCCCCGAGCATGGGAGGCACCAGCTGGGCTGAATGCCAGCAAGAACCTTGAGAAACAAGTCAGGCGTTAACGGGACTGCAGTTAAACTTCTACATCGGGGCGGCAGGGAAGTTCGCGCAAAGGAAGAGGAACGGGCATTAAGAAAATGGCGAACGTTAGCCTATCTCTCTGCGGTGGAGCAGCGATATCTCGCGGGTTAAATGAAAGCGTTGATGAGGCGAGAGGCGCATCATCTTCGGACTCGAGATGACGTTCGTAATCTTAATCTTTCTCTCCTTTCACGAAATTTTCTCCTCGCGCTCAAAGAGGAACCCACGTCCATTGTCTGACAGTTATCTTTCCACGAAACACGACGTTATTTCCAGAGGGCGAAAATAATGAGCGAAGAGATTTGGGCTGATCTGAACATCCAGGTCTTGAGAGCCAATGAGGGTGAAACGAAGCGAGTGGGGAGCAGTGCAGGAATGCAAGGGCGAGGGAAACGGGAGATCCCCGAGAAAACCCGTAGAACAGCGACATCGGCCAGCACGATTCCCACATGCGGAAATCCGGAGGAAACCCCACTTGGAATCGAACTCAGTTCACCTTGGTGGGAAGCGAGTAGACTAATCACTACACCACCGTGGCCTAGGGCGAAAGTAGGTACAGGCTGTTCACGGTAAAGTGAACACTTTTGAGGACCAAGTTACTTTTTCATTCAGCCATTTTATATCCTTTATCCACATTTTAAAATAAATATTTCCATGTAAGTAGTAATCACAGTGTTTATATTCCACCACACTCGGAAGTTAAAGTCTAAAGCTAAAACAATATACATTTACTGACTGTTATTCCGAATGTGAGAGCCTTTAAATGTGCTCACTTTACCGTGAATAGCCTATAATGTGTTTTAGGTTAAGTTAATTATGAAAATCACGTTATCAAATCCTTTTCAAATATATACTTCAGCAGTATGTCAGAACTTGCTGTGGTAATTTTTGGCGGAAGTAGTTCCCAGTTTCAGTAATATTATTTAAAATTTTGTATTTTGCTTATCGTTATAATTAGAAGAATAATATATATATTCCGGCCACCTAGCTGCCTTTACGGGAGAAATGATTATGCAAAAATTTGGAATATTTGGCGGTAAGACTTCCTGATCGAGTAAAAAAATTGTTATTATAAGCTATCCGTATAACTCTCCCAAATTACATTTTCATCATTTCTGGTAAGAACTTAGGCAAAATTCTACCAAAGACAATTCCAAGTATTCACAAACATTACCACACTAATTCTTTGTTTTTTTAATTTACGCCTTGGATTCAAATTTCGGAAATAATTTTTAAACTATAATTAGGCCTACGTATAAACGTATTTTGAGCATGCTGGTCTGGGGAGGAGGAATAAGTTTTATTTAATTTACATTAGACTATATAGTATTTACTATTCGTTAAGCGCTTTTGAAATCAACCCTTGAAAAATTCCCTGCTCCTAACACCCTGAACGACATGCGCTCAGTAAAGTTGGCAGCGATGAAGAAAAATTAGTTCAAAATCTTAATGTCACATTAAAGGTTTGCCGTAAATTTTGGACTCTGAATTTACGTAGTTTAGTTTGTTTCACGTATGTAAGAGTAGCAAACTCTATATCAGTAACTTATTTACACTTATAAGAATTTAGCGATTGCACATGATCGACGCATTTAAAAAGTAATCCGGTCTATGGGAAAATTAATATTACACGTCGCAGAAGGATACAAACGTGGCGAGAAAAGTAGATCCTAAGCAGGAGTATCAAAAGTACACATTTAATCGCAAACAGCCTATTATACTGAAGTAATAGGGGTATGAACGGCTGAGTCAATAGTGAAACTGTTCCTCACGTAAACAACATCCGTTAAGTGGCGGGGAGAGATTTACGCGGCTCTTAACATCGAGGTCTCGAAACAAGATGACTATGGAGTAGAGCTGGAATGCAAGGGCGGGGGAAACGGGATATCCCTGAGAAAACCCGCCGACGAGCGGTATCTTCCGGCACGAGTCCCACATGCGAAAATTTGGGAGCGACCCCGCCGGGAATCTAACACGGATCTCATTGGTGGGAGACGAGTAGTCTAACCACTATACCACCACGGCCCCAGCACCCGTTAAGAATACAGCGAACGCAAGTTTGTTTGGTCCTTGGTTAGCTGAGCTCGTTTTAATGTCAGAATTCGTTCCTTATTTCATTCCATTGTGTATTTATCCCCCAAATAACAAAATTTACATTGCTATGGACCTAAAAACTAATACGCAGCGATAAAGTAATGCCATCGATTTGTCAGCGACATAAATAGGTTACTATTGCGACAATATTTAATATAACGTGATTAAAACCAAAGGAATCAATAAAAACAAACGTCACTGGTTATCAGTTTATACACTTTTATATTTTAAATATGATTATAAGAGGTAATATTTCATTTCATTATGAACTGCCTACCTTATATAATGCATATCAAATATACAATAATGGGAGGACATGTTTTTCTAGAAGTTGCTATTTTTGCGTAGAATATTTAAACAAAAAAAAAAGACTGTTTTTACAAGAGAAACCAACTTCTTCAATGACATTCTGAGTATGCAGGGATATTTAACCCGTTAAGGACGGCACAAATTTACTGGCACTGGGGACAAAGTTGAAGTAAGCTGCTTATATCCTCCACTACAACAATGCCACTTGTGTCAGTTTTGATATTTCCACATACCATCGTCCTATTTGTTCTGCTTACACCGCACACGCTCACTGTACACTGCTGCGTTTATTATTGGTTGGTCGTCAGCCAATGAAGTCACGCGTTGAGTGTGTACTAATTAACGTGTTGCGACAGATGTGTAGGCTGTTCATGGTAAAATAAGCACTTTTGAAAGCCCTGCTTAATATCCCCTTGTATGCATGTAATGTATTATTCCGCCTTATGTAAAATTAACATTGCCATGGGCCTCATCACTTTATTCATGCGTCAGTCAAGTAAAACTGTGATTTTTTTTTTTGGAAATAATAATATACAAATCTACTCGTTTTCATACTTTGATGTATTAAAAAACAGAAAGCGAAAGAAATATTCTAAGTTATCACAAAAGGTTATCTAACACTTTTTTTCGAAGTTAAAAAATGGAACTATCTCCCATTAATCGTTACTAACTTTACTGGGCAAATGCCATCCAGTGCACCCATTAAAATATATGCGTTCAGGGGCAGTGACTCTTTCTAAGGTTCATTTCAGAAGTGCTCACGTTATCGTGAACAGCCTTTAGTAGATTTTACATTCCACCGTATTCATTTGAGATATTATTTAAAACAACAGTATTATTCTTAAACAATTGAAATATTGACTAGTTATTTTTTATTTCTTAAATACCGATGAAGTCCAGAGAAACATTGAAACCATAAAAGTGTGAGTTTTATCTTCAAGACCAAAGATATTTCCTTATAAACGTAGTCCCGAGTATCTACGTGGATGCTCCTCAGAGAGTTAAAACAACGCCGTGGGAATGGCAGACGGTGTCGATGCTGTTAACGATAAAGTGAGCACTTTCGAAATCAACCTTAGAAAAAAGTCAATGTCCCTGCATGTATACATTTTAACGGGCGCAATGAGTGACATGTGTCCAGTAAAGTTGATAACGATGGAGGGGAAAGTAGTTCCATATATTAACGTCGAACAAAGAGTGTCACGATAATAATTTGTGATTACATAAATTATTTCTCTCACTTTCCGTATTTTTTAATGCATCGGAATGTAAAAATGAGCAGAATTTTTAAAATATTTACTTTTATAATAATTTTAAAGTCTCAGTTGACCGACGCATAAATAAAGCGATGAGGCCCATGGCAATGTTAATTTTACATAAGGCGGAAGGATACGCAATGTGCATACAAGTAGATCTTAAGTAGTACTTTCGAAAGTGCTCATTTCACCGTGAATCACCTACAGGGCATTGCAATTCGAGGTAGGCGACCCAGGATCCGCGGCACTGACTGTTTCTACCACAAGCGTCAAAAGGAGTCGGGTTGCTCCCTTGTCGCTAGGCAAACCCTTTGTGCACGGAGGTCGTGCGCGTTGCCGACTAAGGGTCCAGCAACGTGAGCTCGTTTGTTTTCTGGGGGCAACAGCGCGACGACGTGAATCGTGGAAACCGGTCGCGAGTGCACAGGGAAGAGGGAGTATAGGCTGTTCACGGTAAAGTGAGCACTTTAAGGCTCTCCCAACAGGCATTAACCAATTTATATATATATATATATATATATATATATATATATATATAAAATTGCAGCCTGCAGCCTGAGACATTAGATTTTGAGGGTGGGGAAATGTATACACTGTGTTTACTGGTCACATTGCAATATTTATTAAAAAGCAGTAGGGAAATGGAAATTGGATGAAAGGAAAAATTTACAAGGGCTTTAAAAAGTGCTCACTTTATCGTGAACAGCCTATAAAAGTGCGTATGCGTGTACCAACAATGGACTGTTTTTCTTGCGGTAGCACTATAAAAAACAACGCGATGAGTAGTCGAGTTTAGAACACTGTTTATGTAAGTAAAAGCTATTCGAGCTAAACTGAGCACATTTAAGAGGACTACGTACCTGCTTATCCAAGGTCAAGAAGTTGGAGAGCGATACGGGCGACACTAACACGCACTTCTAGGGCCTCATCGCTCCTATGAGCAAGACGTGCAGTGTTTCCGTCGGGAAGCTTTGCTGTGTAAACTAGATACGTAGCAGTGGGGTTTTATTAGACGCGATGAAAGTACACAGATTAAACCACGCCCGTATAATCGTACTTTTCTCTTGCCGCTTAAAGAAACTTGATAGCCAAGCTTTAAAAGTGCAATATTTAACCACTTTCACGATTTTTCTCTCCATTAATACACTTAATATGACAAAAGTAAAAAAAATAGGGACATATATAATGTTTTTTTTTGTCTTTTGTGACAAAACGTCGTATTTGCAGGACATTTATTTACCGAGACATGCGTCTACGCGCAAACAACGATTTCACAGAAAACGTTTCAGTACATAGGACCCTTAAGTATTTTTCCACCATATGTAAAACTAACATTGCCATGGACCTCAGCGCTTTATTCATGCGCCAGTGAAGTGAAACTCTGAAATTATTAATAAAGTAAGTATTTTACAGAATTGTTAGTTATTACATTCATATTCATTAAAAAACCAGAAAGCAAAAGTAATCATTTCAGTATTAACAATGTTCACTTTTAATTCAACGTTAAGACAAGTGACTACTTATCCACCGTCGTTGCCAACTTTTCTTGGCGCTTATCAGTCTGTGTACCCCTTGAAATAAATGCAGGTAGAGGTAGTGATATTTTTCAAAGGTTTGTAACAGAAGTCCTTATATAACCGTGGATAGCCTGTTTTTAATACAACTAAAATATATTAAAGTCTGTAGAAATATTTTATTAATATAAAATTACGGGTCTGATGAAAACTCATAAGTAAAACCAACACTTTAATCACCGTTTACTAAATATTTTCGAAAGTTGCATTAGCAATGGGCGAGGCAATGTTAGGGACTTACACAGATGATGAACATTGTTCTACATGATCTTTAGTCTGTGATCACGACTACATGTTTCAGCTGTGCCGAGGCGTACAATGCCTTGACCACTCACTCTAGATGGCATTCGTACACGTGCGGTTTTACTGTACGTCTTCTACGGCGGAATTTCAGAAACAAAATACTTACTTACCCACGGACCATAAACTGAAAACCAATACCATTCTGTTCACTGGAAATTACTTACATATACACGTATTTTGAGTCTAAGCAAATAATATTGCCATCACTTCGAAACTTTTAATAAATATATATCCCTCAAATGCTTCCAACATATCCTCTTAATAATTAAAAAAAATTTTGGTTCAACTATTACAGCACTCGAAATATTTATCTTACTTCAATATCTATGTAAACAACAGCCTTAAAAAAATATCATTTTTAATTGTGAATACACAGAATTTTAACTCTTTTAAAGTTTTCTCTGCGCAGTGTTGTTCGCCGTGTTTTAATACCAGCAAAACTTGCTTCTGTTAAAAGATTTTCAGGCTAACACTAGCTCCTGATTAAAATATTTATGGAGAAATTAGGAATCTATCATTATTCTGAGCAACCAATAATCCTGTTAGTTTTACTTTTACGTCGTGCTCGCTAGGGACTAGTGTCTTTAACATAGAAATCAAAGATCATTTACTTCTACTAAACTTTTCCAGTCTTAAATATCAATCAGTTCAATATCTTCCTGACTATACAAAACATTGCGTGCATTACCTAGCGTTATTTTACTCAGACCTTCCAAATTACTTTACAGCTGTAAATGACTCCCGATAAATGAGATACTGTTTCTCGCTGAGTTAAAAATAACTGCAGAGAAAATGTATGAAGTGGTTTGTGGTATTCAATTAGCATCTGTTCAAACGAATGTGCTATCGCACGATTTTCGTATTCTATAATTATATGTCGCGTTTATACACGAAAAGCTTATTTCAATACTCTCCGCATTGTACGATGAAATAAGCGAAAATGTCATATAATTTAAAGTGTTCTAAATCTTCACAAAAAGTTCGAAGACGTAGAATAACAAGAAAAATTTGCATCACGAATTCATTTTTGGAGAGTCCTTCGAAATCTCACAGTTATTCCGTGTGTATCATTTCATAGATTACAGAGGCAACATACGGAAGGTAATACAAGCGTTTCAGCAACAAATTTAAGCGAAAGTATGAGGACATTTCATAAATCATGTCAACCGTGTTAGAGCTAGTACTAGTGAACGTGTGGCGGCGTAGGCAACAAGGTATATAAGTTTGAAAATCTCTTGAAAATTGCACTAGATGCCACCAATAGAGGTATGTGCGGAAATGTTAATCTGCTCCCAACTCTGCTTCCAGCTGGATGTAGTAAAGTTGAGCGACATAAATACGTGAAAGTTTTAGCTCTTGGTGGCAGCGATGCATGTCATTGTCGCGTGAAGCTGAAGGTTGTGCTGGGCTATAAAGTTTTGTCATATTGAGCTGCTGCGTCCTGGGTCGAGTAAAGTAATTTATCAATATCACGCAGACAATGGTCTTGAACGCCTTCACAATCGTTGGTGAAGATGCGTGGAAGATCTGGGAACATTTCAAAGGATGTTAGTTACTTTTACGTCATAGTAAAACCATGCTTTCCATTTATGTATTATTCGATATCTCCTCGCCCCTTCACTATTACATCCTGTCCCCCATTTTCTGGGAAGCATTCATAAGCGCATTTACTTACCTTGAAACACGTGTAATGTTTTACATTTGCGGTACCTTTGCTGCAGGCTATAACAAGATTGAAGAGATTTTATTTCGTTTAACACTTTCCATGTATTTTAATTTTTGCCATTCTGAAATTAAATAAAATTATTTTTGGAAAGACTCTACCAAATGATTTGTAGTTATGAAATAATTTTGTAGTTTTAATATAATAACTTGGTAACGATTACAAAAAGAGCTCTGAATTTTAAATCACTGAGTAATGTGTCCATATAAAAATAAAATTAATAACGTTATCAGCAGAAAGCATCCGGCATTCGCCAGGGTCGGATTTTTCCATTGCGACAAAGCTGATTCCATCCAATGTCTTTGCAACGTATGTCGACGGACGACAGCCAATGAGGAAGGACACGCTATGTTGCTACAGTTAAGGGAAAAGCTTTCAGAGCCGCCATCAAAGAACTAACATGTCTGGGGTGGTGTTCCTGTTTTCCCGCTCGGTTTACGTGACGTCTGCAAATCGGCAACATGTTCACTTCGCTCATCGTCTGCGCTGCCAGGAGTGCGCTGCTCTACTATAGGCTGTTCACGGTAAAATGAGCACTTTTGAAAGCCCTGCTTAAGATCTAATTGTATGCACGTTGTGTATTCTTACGTCTTATGTAAAATTAACCCTGCCATGGGCCTCATCACTTTAGTCATGCGTCGGTCAAGCGAAAGTGTGAAACTATTAGAAAAGTAAATATTTAAAAAAATCTGCTTATTTTTACACTTCGGTGCATTACAAAAACAGAAAGCGCAAGAAATAATTTAAATTATCACAAATGGCTATATAACACTTTTTATTCGACGTTAAGATATGGAACTACTTTCCATCCATCGTTACCAACTTTACTGGGCGCATGCCACTTAGTTCGCCCATTAAAATATATACAGGTACGGCAACGAGCTATATAGTAAACGAGTGACGGAAGCGTTTCCAAACTGAGGCGACTTGAACCTCTGTCCGCATTTTTTTTTGTTAGTCAAAACAAAAAAGTACGGGGTAGGATGTAGTAGTAAGGAATATCACGCATACGTACACAAAATAATCGACAAATAAAATACAATTGGACATTTTCACGCACTTGCTGGCTGGAAATAAAGTGCAATTCGCGGATTTTGCTTTGCGAGGTTAAAGATGGCATCAAACAAACCGCTGGGAAGTTGTATAGTGTAGGATTGTAAATGTTATTTTTGTGAAGAATTGTAGTAATATCAAACCAGCCTGCATGTTTGAGACCGCAGTGTATAAGCCTAAGAATGGGAGCATGTAAGCGATTTATGTATCCATTTAATTGAGTACTCCGAAATATTAAAGGTTCAATGGACTGTGGTGTTTCAGCTCGAAACTGCAATGCAATGAATTTATACACTACAGCAGTCTGGCATCAAACCACAGTGTTGGTAGATTGACCTCGCAATCAAAATCATTATTTTCGTGTATTGAGACAGACGTGGAAATTATATTTTGTGGGTTCTCACGGAAAACAGGTTCCAATAAATGTAAACATATCGTTGAGATAATGTAAAGCAGGAAAAAAAAAAAAAAAAAAACCGGCAAATGGTATGAATCCACTCTATTATTAATACAGAACACAGATTTTATGAGTGCATCAATATTTCACCTGATGGGGAGGGCTAAGAACTGTAGGGAAATTGAGGGGTAAAAGTTTATAATGAAAATGTACATATTTTGTGTATTTTTACCCCAAAATTTCCCTGATCTTCATTGCCCTCCCCATCATCGTATTCGTAGCTTGTATTGGCAATATTGTCTATTTAGTTAGTGTTTGGTGCAGTTTGTTTTTTTTTTTTTGTAATTTGATGTATTTTCATGAATAAATATTTACATATTTTTCACCCATTTTACCCCACAATTTCCCCGGTCTTCATGGCCCTCCCCACTATCGTGTTTGGGGTTTATATTGGTCAAATGTTAATTCCCCTAGTAAATTCGTGTTCTGTGTAATTAGTAGACTGGAATCATACCACTTTCCAATATTTTTTTCTTCAGAAAAGCCCCTATTCTTAAGAATTACCGAATACACATATGCAAAACACAAAACACTTTATCATACTTTTGTATGATGGGATGTGAGACCAATGTAATAAGAAATTGACAAATAAACATACCACAACAAGAAACAACTAACTACTGCAAACAGAATTACTAAAACTAAACACACACTATGGATCATACTGAAATTTTATTCAATATCATGTTTGACCTGCAATGATAAAATGAGTAAATGGATTTCTAAGTTCAGAACACGATTACCTAAAAATGAATAATGAATTCGGTAGGAACAGCACTTGCCAACAGCCGTCTCTGACTATTTGTTCTGTATGTACATTTTCGGTGAAATATGCAGAACACAAGTAGCTGACAGGAGTTGGGTACCACTTATCCCGTCTCAAAGCAACTATCCATTTTTTGGTAAATTCTTCATTTTTCAGAGGAAATCTGAAACGACAAATTCCTTTCAGTATAATGAAAAAATAATGATTGTCTCTGAGTATATGCTGAGCATACAGTAGGCATCGGCACGATATTATATATATACACATATATATCTATCTATCTGAAGATATAAAATGTACATTTCAAGACGACATTCTCTAACGATACGTCATTCATAAGGGTAGTGAAATTTCGCGAAATGATTTCAGGACAAGATATATTTCAAAATGCTGCAGGGTCGTTTATCTATCTTTATTGGCCGAATTACTTTTTGAAGCGTGTTAACTGTCTGTTCACGTATCACTTAGGAGCCATGCCGATGTTGCAGAATTCTGAGTTGCCCGGTCAAATATGAAAACGCCTTCTCAGACAGACATCAACCAATGGCAATAGACAAACTGTTTTTGGGTGCTTATAGTATTGAAGTCTACCGTGTGCTCATATTTTTTCGCGAAAATTCACTAGCTCTAGTCATTCAGATGTGGGTGTAACGAACTCAACGTAACACGACAAAAACCACCACGGCCTTCAATATTTCAAAAACTTATCACGTCTCATTCACGGTAACAACATGACAATAAGCATCAGCTGACAATGTTTTGAGTAAAATTAAAATGGCGGGACAGTTTGCCGATGGCTTCCGCTAAGAGCGCTGTAATCACTCAGTCGCCCTCTCTATTTTTCCTATATAGCTCGTTGAGCAGTGACTTTTTTCTGCGGTTGATTTCAAAAGTGCTCACTTGATCGTGAACAGCCTATAGGCGGATTATTCGTCTTCTGCGAATGTATCCAACATTATCCTACCCTAAAGCAATAGAACTGCCAAAGTCAACAATGATGAACGTGTTTCTTCGTATCTTAATTTTCAAATGACGAGCACCATTATATTAATCAAATATGTTTACCAATTTGAATTTAATCAGACTACATTACAAATTTGTCGGAGGAAGCATCAAAACATCTAAAAATACTGGTTTACCAAACAGTATTCTAACCTCAAATCCAATCCACGCCGTTTTTGCTAGTCGTGTTGGCAGAAAAACTGCTCGATGTTGGGACACGGAGTCTGGTTGTGCGCAGCCAGAGAGATCGGTCTACTTCATCTTTAGTCCAAGATTTGCTGGGTGCTTGGTTTTTGCAGTCGATGTTAAAGCTCCACTCCAGGAATTTATTCGCAAATTTACCACAACACTGTATACGTATATAGCCTATTCGTAGTATCTTCACACGTTCTGAATCATACCTATGAAAAATCACTCCATGTGTGACGTGTTTGGTTGTTTCTTAAATATGTCATGTATCACAAGCGTTTAAACCACCTGTTAACATAAAAATACATTCTTTTTGGTTAAACTTAAGTTTTATTCATATTTTATGTATAAATTATTATACTCATTTATAATGAATACGAATAAAAACAGAAATAAAATAGGTGTGTTGATAATATGTAAAGGCTGTTCATGGTAAAGTGAGAACTTTTAAAATCAACGTTTGTAAAATGTCACTACCTCTAAGTGCATACATTTTAACGGTGACACTGACCTACCTGCGCCCAGTAAAGTTGGTAACGACGAAGGGAAAATAGTTCTGCATCTTAATGTGGAATTAAAAGTGCTACGTAAACGTCTGTTAATAATGAAATTATTTATTTCGCTTTCAGTTTTTATTGCATATAAGCGTAATAATTAACACATTTCTAAAATATTTATAAATTGTTACTTCACACTTTTCTGAAGCTATGCTAAAGTTCTACTTCCAGGATATTCCTCCGCCTCGTGCAAACTAAGCTTAACTAAGTCTGGAAAATTACACCAGAGGGAGACCGCACCGAATTAAGAACTATTTCTCACCAGGCGCTGCTACCAACACACATATTTTCTCACTGTTTTTAATTCGAATTATTTATAAATGAAGTATTATAATTTATAGATAAAATTTGAATAACTATTTAACAGAAAATTAAGTGACTTTTATGAATACAAGTATAAAACGCTTGTAATATACGGCATATGTTGTAAATAACGAAACACGTCATACACGGGAAGATTTTTCTAAGGTATGATTAAAAAAGGATTAAGAAACCGCGAATAGAGTATACTTACCCAATTTATTTGTGTTTGGAAAATTATTTTCCAATACATACACGGCAGAGTTCCTAAATTTGCTCAGGAAAGTGTCAAGTGCTTACGGAACTTCACAATTTTGTATAGCAGCGATGCTATACAATCGTATATTTGCAGCCTTACGTGTGATATCATAAAAAAAAAAAAATGTAGGAGTTAGAAACTCCCATCACAATTGACGAAGTGTGCTAGAATTTTTGACAGTGAGGCAGGGCCCTGAGGATAAAACATACGCACGGAGGCTTCGAAGAAGCGTACTATATGGCGTAGGTACGCAATAGGCGAGTAACATATGGCGTCACCGTTCCTTTGACAAAAGCTTACCGATTCACGTGTCGGATGAGCAAATCTCTAGGAGCGCTTCTTGGGGGATCTGGTTTACTTTCACATGCTGGGGGGGGGGGGATACCTGGACGTGCATTAACGTCTATCGGGAGTATCTCTGCCTTTGGCTCATGGGAACCGTGCCAGGTTTTAGTCCGGAAGTAAGCACTTACCAGGCGCGGTAATTCACATGTCTTGGAATAAATAGAACACAAAAAGGAAAAAATGCGGACCTCACCCCCCAGTCATTGGCCATCAAAGGTTCGTTTTATTTCATATTTATTGATTTAATTGTCTAAGACATCTACAGAGGGGAAAAAATCCGCCATCCACTAGGTTAGGAAGGGAAGAGTTCCCCCATGGTTGATCTCAAAGTACTGTGAACTACTGCTATAAAATAAGATATTCGTAATAGCGTTTCTGTAAAACATATTTAGGCAAAATAATGCCCCCCTTGTTTTAGGAAAAACGTGGATACTATGTTATAGCGTAAACATTTTTCGAACATTGGGTTGCGATAAAAATCTTTGTTATTGGGAAAATTATCACTTTTCAACAGCTACAAAGTTCAAATGTGCGGTTGTTTGTCTACGAGCCATGCTACACTTCGGACAGTTTTTAGTTTTCTTAACAAATGTGAAGAAACCACGAACAAGAATTTTCATAAATGTTAGATCTAATTTCAGTAAATCAGTGTTCTAGTCATGAAGATGTATGAAATTAAATTAACTGATCTCAGTTAAAAGTAATTTAAGTGATACACTTTATATTAGCGTTACAGGACAAAACTATTTTTCGTAATTCACCTTTCACATAACAGTAACGGGTTGGCTAAAATTTGTATTAAAGTAGGAAATTTCCATGAAAGTTGATTCTACAGGTTTTCTACCAAACATGCGAGCATCTGTGTAGTGTATCACGAGTATTTGCTGTACTGTCTACAGCCTTAAAAACACTGTAAATGTATGGAGACGGCTTGGTCTCTTCAATAGGTTGCTACCATTAGATTTTCCATAGTAGCGCTGTCAAACTAGACTTCTTGCAAAAGCAACAATGCTTACAGTTATTCTTCACGGATGATTTCTTATTCTCCTGCAGCGTCCAAAGGAGATGCAGCCGACTATGGGTACGGCAATCTTAAGTTACCTTCTTACCACATTTTACGCCCATAAACTTTGACAGCGTCGTTTCCAAATAAAGTTTACAATTTGTAAAAGTGTTTAAGAATATAGGAACGATTTTTAACTATTCCTTTTCCCCTTCTCCGCTTCATACCGCCAGACAAATTGAAAGAGTAACTTAATTTTCAATTGAAAAAGACATAAATACGCATTACCTACTCAGAATTTGAACCAACCCTTAGTAAATTCCACCTGGGAACCTACCAAGAAGGTCAGAAAAATAAAAGTTAAAATAAGCAGGAGAGAGAGGGCAACATGAAACACTCGGAGCAGGCCTGCCACAATATACTTGAGGTCACTTAAAAATATAACGAAATATACGATAAAACATTACTTCAGTACTGTCGCGTGTCATATTGATTTTTTTAATTGTGAATTGTTGTTAGTATATGTGAGTGGTTTACTGTTCTCCTTCTTATTATCAATATTATTGTCCTTTTTTATGAAAGTTCCACACGAATGTGTGTCACTGAAATATATTCTGGAGGTTTGATTTATTAGTGTTGTGTGGGTGAAATGAGATGACGTAAACACACTTTAAGAGACTCACTTTAAGAGACACACTGAGGATACAGTTTGATAAATCAATAATGCTGTATTGTGCGTGCTGATGTGTGTGTGATTCATGTACCTCACTAACTTATAGTGTACCAGGTGTGAGGTGCCATATGGTTCCTTCTTATACATCAATAGGTATCCTCCCACGATTAAACAACTCACTGGAACTTGTGGAGAACACTTCCAATGAGATTGAAGGATGACAATGCAAACTTTATGGTGTAGTATTATTTGCAATAAAAGACTAAACTCACTATTCATCAGATTTAATGTTATTAATTTTATGAAAGTTTAACTGTTTCATAGGACACACACTCTTGCAAATAATTGAAGTCCCTTTGTCTGCCATGTACATAAAACACACACAAGTTCCCATTTAACAAGCTTATAGACTGTTCTTTCAACAAGTTATTATGAATTATTTTAAATATTCCTCGGTTTTGAGCGCCAGTGAGTGAGAATGAAACTCCTTTATATCTCAGGGTAGATACTCTAATGGATGGTAAGTATTCCTGATACAGGACATCAAAATTTGAAAATAAATTCCTTTTAAAACAGTTCCAAAAGACTCTAGAGATGTTACCGTGAAATAAAATGTTCAAGAGTCTTTAAAAGTGTTCACTGTGTGGTACTTAACATTTGGCTTGGTATACCTCCCATCGGCCGTTACAAAAAAAATGTCTAAGTTGGACAATCCTAATATCTTCTTAGAGAATAGTAATCCTGTATATTTTGGGCCTTTTCTTCACTTACCTTCACTTGACTCATTGCTGCTTTTAAACCAGTTTTACAATGATATTTTAACGTTAGTAAATTTTTCACTACAAAATAAAATCATTTTCAGAGCAGCAATTTATGAGTCCAACTGGTCTCGTTGAAGCCTAGTCCGAGAATAAAGTAACTATGCGGGCTAGCATCCCACTTCCCAGATTTTGGCACAAATCCACGTATCCAGCAACAGCCAGCATCCGATCTGGAGCTGTGTGAGATGTGGCTAATGCGAATATGTCAATGACGTACAGCCGTCAAAATCACTTGATAGCTGCTGACGTAACACGAGCGCGCCCCAGACGCACGCGTGCACTTATCTCTGGCGCTCGCTCTCCCTCCAAAATACACTTCAAAACATCAAAAGACATATTTAAAGAGGTTTTATTACAAAACAAACACATTTTATGCATACCACTCCCATTTTCAGTTATCTGTTAGTAAATAAACAATGTGTATTTTTACCGTGACTTCTTCATTATCTTAACGTCTGTTATTGCAAAACTTTGAGAAAGGCGGCAAAAGATTAAAGAAAAAAAAAAGTAAACAAACAATACTCTTCCACAAAACACATAAATATTTACATTGCCCTTCAAAATATGAAAAGTATACTCAAAACATATAAAGCACAAAATAAATAAACTATCTGAATCATTACAGTACTCATATCATGAATGTGGAAATACATTGGCTACTTAGGATACATGAAAGCACAAAAGACTCCAACGAAGTATTTATACAACGAAGTTTAGTGTTTCCGTATTTTTCAATTTCTCTATAACATTGACTTATGGTATAGAACTATACACTAAGAGTATTCAAGGTACTTCAGCTGACGTATTGAAACTGTAAATGTAACATTTTATCAACGGCAACTTTGTTATATCAACTTAAATGTGTTCGCTTACATGGACATGACAGTGTAACACACATTTTTAGACCAACCTCCAGAGTTCTGGGTAAGGTCAATTTCCCTCGTATACTGTGCATGGCAATGAAGACGTAAAGTAGTAGGGAAAAAAAAAATCAACGCTTCTGTATTCTCACAAAAGATGTGTGCTAGCCACACCCCCCTGGATAGGACCCTTCAACCTTCGATATAATGCTACACAACTGAATTTGTGGGCGACATTGCAACTCTTCACCGGAGAAAGCTGTGTTATTACCATTGACTATAAATAATGCTATAGACGGAAGGAATATTCAAGGGTTTTTCTTAGAATTTTTGGAACAAGTTTTCTGGCACACAACGTAGCTGCATAATCACTTCCGTTTGTCTTGTCCGTGTGGCGAGTCAACTTTTCTGAAGCACTGTTGAAGTTCTACTTTCGGACTACCCATTACGTATCATGTAGCGTATAATTCAGCAACACGTAAACAGAAAAAAAAACACACACACGCGAGACTAGAAAAAACACCAAGGACAAAACAACGCACCGTGTTTGTGCGCTGGACAGATAATCTGTAATATATAATTTCGTATGCACAACAATAAAAGTTTCACTTGAAAACGTACATATGCTAGAAAAAAAGTCTACTTTACAAACAACGGAAAAAATTATTTACGATTATTTTTCATCAGTATTTCATATTTGCCATTACCAACATATGAATATTCTCTATGTTTTAATTAATATTTTAACAATGATTCATATGTCATAATTTATAACCAAAATGCACGTGAAAAATTTATGTTACGAAAAATAACGTACTTTGATGTTAACGGAAATATATACTTGGGATATAATTTTTAGGCAACAGCCAAACATGTTATAGACTACATGGGGCGAATTTTCGAATATCTGAGTTACAAAGTGTGAGCAGACAGTGAATATACTATAATAAATGCTCCTATATCAAAGAGGATCAGATATATACATCATAAGTAGTACTACGGTGAGCGGATTGGGGGGGGGGGGATGTAGAGGAGTAATAGTTACCTAAGTTACTTGGTTTTTTACACGATGGCTCTACGGGTTGACGGAAGAAATTATAGTGCTACGTTTTTTTCGGACAAGGAAACTATTTCCATAACAACGAAGACGATTTCTTAAGGCTTTGTTTCTCCTAAGTATTTTTTTTTTAGTTTGATGATTCCACCGACGGTGACTGGCCGTATAGTAGCATACTTGGTTCGTATCCGGAAGATAACGGGTTCGCTCCCGGATGGCTGCATTGGGAGTGGATTTTTACGTGTGTTTTCCATTACTGTTCCCGGAAAATGTGCACAAAACCCATTTATTGCACTCAGTAGGCGTTTGGAAGTCGCGCGGTAATAAATTAAGAAAGAGCTTTACTACAAGTACTTAATATGTTTTTAGTAAAATAAATTATTTAATAGACGTAGCCAGTTACTGTGTATTTATTTATTTTGCAAGGCAGTCTAGTTTCAAGAGAGACGCAAGCAAACAGTTGAAAGAAATTTGTGTGATGAAAGAATTATTGGAAAATAAATGTTTGAAATAGTGTTTATGATTGCTTGTTGGTACAACATCCAAAAGTCCTTTCATATGTTAACAATCTACACGGACATATCGTGTATTTAAAGAAAAAAAAAAAGGCTCTTAACAGCGTGTAAAAATATTTTATACATTCAGTAAACTTCATATTTTTCAAATATTTTGTACAAAATATTTTAGTGCAAAATAAATAAAAATTATTTTACAAAAATCAGATAAGCAACTCAGAAGAATTTAATATTCAAATCTATCACCCAACACATGTCAAAATTGTGCATAATTATATGATTTTCTGCAGTTCAAAATATTTGCTGGCGTCACTGGAACACCGCAAAGGATTTTGATGGAATTATATTACATGCTTTGCCTGTAGTTCCACTGTATGTGTTATGATAAAACTTCGAAGCTAAACTATCCAGTAATTGAATGAAGCCTAATTGCAGGCGAACAAAATGTTGATTTTCAAAGAATTTGCTATACAATATTTCTGTACCTTCAAGAAACACTAAATTTGAAATAAAACATTGTGTTAAAATAATCTATTCAAATTTGTTAGGACAAGATTTAAAGTTAAAAATTTTATAATTATAATAAAAAACTAGTTTTTATTGATATCTTCATTAAATTTCAGTTAACGTATGTAATGCCACAAAACCGTGAAACACTGCAAAACGTAGAGACATCCTAGATACGTGAACGCCCTTCACATGAGACTTTTCAATCCATTGCCTTTCATAATGATTCTCTGAACTATTATAATTTATTATTGTTTGTAGCAAGTCAGATGATCCACAATTCCCTGTTTGTCACTGGGACCATAAAATAATTACATTATATATAATTTCGAGAAACTCTCTCTCGCTCTCTCTCTCTCTCTCTCTCTCTCTATATATATATATATATATATATATATATATATATATAATTTCGAGAAACTCTCTTGCTGACAGCTGTTGTCAGTTGCAGTTGGAGAGCTGTCACACACGGGGCGAGTACTGCTCGGATTGGTTTACTAATTGATGCAATGGCCGCTGAAATGTAGCACCGGTTGCGACACATCATGTTTGGAATGGCTGCTTCACCGGCCGTAGCTCATGAATAGTCAAATTACCTTCAATTCAATACCCTCCCCCCCCCCCCCCCTCCCAAACCCAATCCCAGGCGTGTTTTGGGTTTACATGTTTGTACACATCTGTCCACGCTCCCATTGTTCGTGAAACAATCGATTGGACACCCCATGAACAGAACGACTGTTTGTGAATAACCAGTGAAACATATGCTTTGAAGAATAGAATAAAAACTAACGCAATTTTTTTTCGCAGTACATTTGGTTAAGCTGAGTAAATCAGGCGGAGCATAAACGAACAAACAAATTTAATGTCAAGGCGGCGGTATGACAATTATTGATCCTATATTGCATACGTATTCGAAAACACTCCCCAAGCAATTGTTGATCGAAGTTATACAAAAAAATAATCTGGCCATATTATAGAATAGAAGCAGCAAACTTAACGCGGCCAATGTTAGTAAACTCCAATAGAGAACACGTCACATTCAATATTCATGTTAAAAATAGATGATACTGTTAATATACATTAAAAATTATTTTTATTTGCTTAAGTCCCGAGTTGATATCATTGTCGTTGCTATCAGAGAACGAATTTTATAGTGACTCACTCTTCCTGAAACGGCATCACATTTGATTTAAATGTTACTCGAGACGTTGACACGCTTGCAATAGTATGCACACGAACGAGCTCCCCATAATCGTCAGCTATTTTTTGAGCTATTAGATTTCGGGTTAATTAAGTTTTTGACGAGCAATAAAGGTTGGAATATCAGCACAGGAAGGGTTTCTGCTTTTTATAAAACTTAGCCGCACTGAACGAAAACTCAGTAAACATTTCCGCGGTTTAGAAAGTCTTTAGTTTTCCCAGCTAGGGGGATGTATTTATAAAAATCCACCAGTTCTGCACATAGGCATTTCTCCACAGCAACGTTGTACAAATTTAGAAGAATGGTCATAATTTAGTTCACAAATGCAAAAAGTGCCAATGGCGACAGTGTTACATGCACGGTTAACAAGTAAACGTTCTTAGTTGCCGGTCACATAACTTTCAGTGACAAGACGTATGGAATGACGCACTGTCGAAGATGTCCTATTAGTTGAAGACAGAAGTGAGGAAGCTATTCGCCGACATAACTGTTTTCTGCCATGTCCGCCTCCCCTTTATTTTTCGTTTACCATGTGTCCATGGACTTACTGAGTGCCGTCTGTTTGCCGGTGTCACGGTCTGTCGTGAAACATTATTCGTGGAAATACGAGGAGGGAATATTTTAGTGGTTCGAGCTCCAGAAACTTTTAAGGATGAAGTCGCACGGGATAGCGAAGCAACTCTCCCAGAACAAATTACCTGGCACGCCAATGTCATACTGCTTACTCGTTGCTGCGAGTCATTAACGCCCAGGGGCCATGGGGTGGCTGAGCGGTTAACGTGCTCGCCTCCCACCAAGGCGAACCAGTTCAATCCCCGGCCGGGTCACTCTCGGATTTTCGCATGTGGGAATCGTGCCGGACGATGCCGCTGGTTGGCGGGTTTTCTCGGGGATCTCCCATATTCCCAGCCGCTTCATTCTGGTGCTGCTCCATATTCTCTTCGATCGCCCTCATCGGCTCTCAAGACCTCGCTGTTAAGAGCCGCCCAAACTCTTCACTCTCTCACTCATTAACGTCCGGGGGTATTCTTTGTACCCGGAATTCGCTAAATATATACAGCTAAGTCTACTCTTACTTATAGTACTTATAATAATATAAGAGACAGTATGCGATTTATTGTATTCATAACCGAAATACACTGTAATATAATTTTCTGGTAAACTTCCTAAACTGTAATGGCAGTTTTTAACCTATACGCTGTATAGTAATAATACCACACATCAAGCTGCAGATATAGGAATGTTTAGTAGCCCTACTATACAATGTTGGGAACTCCCCTATGTATTTGACTGTTTCCTGAGAAAATGTAGGAACGCTACAATTAATGTATTTTGAGAAACATTACCATTCCTGCTTTCTCACTAAGCGTATACACTGGTATGGTAAATTTTCAAATAATTTCTTAAAGTGTATATTGTAACAGCATTTTTTGCGAAATAAATGGACTCTATGATTTGAATTCTCATTCTTGCTAATATCTACGACATAATTTTTTTTATCAGTGTATTAACAGTTTGTTCTTAAAGGTTTTACGAAATTCTACGAAATGAAATACGATTCTCTCCTAATGAGGCGGCAGCAGATAAACTTGCTGTTTATCGTTTCCTGGCATCCCGGTCCTACGGTCGGGGGCCCTATCTACGCACGTGAACTCTATGTCTCTTTCATCAGTTTCTTTTATCTAAAAAGCTGTATAAAACAGTATATTACAAATACCAATGACATTCGAGTTTGAAAATAACGATTGGCATTTTCCACGCCACAATTGCCGGAATAATATTGGATGTAAATTTATACATGAATTTCGTTATCTACCGTCCTCCATGAACTGTAGCCTGTTTAGCGGTAATTTTACTATTTTTGAAATATGCATTGCCAACATACCATTTCATTTGAAATAAATATCCCAGTCCTTCAGAAACTTATATTGGATAACAGTCGCATGTTTGGCTGGTTGTGAAAATTCAAGTTTCGTTGAAGGTAAAGTTCGGGCTTTACGTTGCTTAGTTATGAACAGAAAGACTAAAGATATTGCGACAACCAAGGTTACTATAATCTTTTATAAATTCAATATACAAACGGTACCGGGAGCTAGCCTCGAAGCGTCGCTCATTCAGTCTAATCACACGATTGATGCACGGTTAGTGAGAACCTTCAGTTTTGTCGATCATCACATTTTCTTGGATCAGCAATCTATTATATTAAACAAACCGCACAATTTTTTTTTTTTTTTTTAGCATCTAAAGACTGTTCACAGTAAAGTGAGCATTTTTTAAATCAATCTTTGGAAAATGTCGCTACCGCTATCTGCATATATTTTAACAGGCATATTGAGTGGTATGCGCCTAGTAAAGTTGGTAACGACGGTGTGGAAATAAGTCCATGCTTTAGCATTTAATTAAAAAGAGTTAGGTAAACATTTGTGAACACAAAAAATATTTTTATCGCTTTCTGTTTTTTTAATGCGTGTAATAATGAAGACATGTGTAACACATTTATTTTCCTGATGATTTTACAGTTTCACTTTACTGGCGCATGAAGAAAGTGTTCAGGCCCATGGTAATGTTACTTTTATGTATGGCGGAAGAATACACAATGTGCATACAGGTAGATCTTGCACAGGGCTTTCAAAAGTGCTCAGTTTACCGTGAACAGCCGTTATTCAAAAAACATGTTATTGTTTTTAAACGAACATACTCGGAGCAGCATCTTGCCTAACGAACGGGGAATGAAGAAAGCACCATGGACTAAGGCGATGCAAACACTTTCCACCTGGATTTGGTATGGAAACCCTTTAGTAAGCAACAATCTCGTTTGTTTTCGGGGCAGGACCGAACAGGCAAACCATTAAATGCGAGGAAGACTTGGGTCTTTCGCATATCAGCATACAGTGCTTGATCTTGTAGTAGAACGTTTGGACTCGTGTTGTGAGGTCGTGGTTTCGACAATGATCAGGTTGCACCTGCGATGGTTTCTAACAGTTTAATATGCATCGATATTCCAAGAACATTCAGCATAAGTTTAAATTAAATCTCCTTTTTTTATTGGCGGTAGTCATTGTCGTAAATCGCGCTGATAATGTCCGCCACTTTTGGCTGTGCCCCTTCCCCAAGTCATTTCTGGATGATATTTTGTGTTCAAGAGAAACTGCTGAGATTTATTTCATACCCAAACGTGATTAAAATATTGCCAGTTTGAGAAAAATGTGTACTTCCCACCATAAAGTAATTGCGAGGTGATGTAAATTATTCCTTACATTTCATGAGTGGTCCCATAGATACGCATGGGTTAATGGTTTCTTCGTATACGCGCAACAGGATAGCGTGACTTGCTGATGTAAAATAACGTTATTTTATATTTTTCTGATTAAATTTAATAATAAAAAATCCGACAGTGGTACCTAACTTACTGAAGATAGTTCAGTGACTTGTAACACTGGGTTTTATCTGGATCGTAGCTTTGCAATGTACTAATTAGCAGACTGTCTTGTAGCTAAGCAAAGAAAAATTGTTCAGCCGTCTGTTGGATGTTTTACGACAGCCATTATTTTGATTATAATTATTTGTAATTATTACACACATTCTGGGAGAGAGGGAAAGAGAAGGATGTGGGTCGATGGTTGCTCTGCGTTTCGAAGGAGCCTTCTTCGCAGCATCTGCAAATTATTCACGTGTATGGGCGTGCACTAAGAGCACGCGAATGTAACGAAGGCCTAGTCTATATCATAACAGGAGAGTAAGAATATCGAATACGCACCCCATTATTTTGTAGTTGAGTCACAGCCGCTACTTAATATTTTATAAAGAGCGAAGAAAGATATAGACAAGATTTTGATTTTTTTGTGTATGAAATCTTCGGTCGCTTATGTAATGCGCGTATTACAAAAAAAAAAAAAATTAATAAACTCACGCTTCGGAAAAAAAAAAGTTTTACACTTCTACCTTATCAATATACGTGTCTCCTAACATTTAAAATTAATGTTTTTTTCTGGTTCGATGGAATTATTTTTGGTCCTAAACATTTCGAGAACCACTACCTTTACAAGAAAGGGGTTAAAAAAAATCCCAAAAAAACTGTACATAAATCCGTATCACACTTGAAACCGCACATATTCTTGTCTTCGCAAAGTACATCATAATTCTTTTAGTGAAATATAATCGCTTTCAAAGTTATTTGCTACGTACATAAACTAATTTAAGTTAACACTTAATAACGTTTTAATAATAATTGATTGCTCAAAATCATATTAAACTACATTATTGTGGACTGTAATAATTTAGGAAGTATTGTCCATAACAATGTTTCGTCGGGGCTTTCATTCTGGAAAAGGGGATTCCAAATTGGGGCGTCGTTCGCAAACCGTTAAGGTTTACAATACCAGAAATGTACTCACAAAATGTAACATAATTTATTGTATTCGGGTTTCAAGTGCGACTTTATCGACTATCTACAGTAACTATAGTTTGGAACCAAAGAACAAATGTTGTACAACATGAGAAGGAAATATTTACGAGTACCTTGCAAAATTGTACTGTGCTAATAAAAAGATACAAAGGGCGGAATGTGGGTATCAGAAGCCCTGTTAACAAAACTGTACGCATGAGCCGTTTTTATCTTTACATATAAGTTTAATGTTCGTATTTAACAAGCAAAGTTCAGTTGGCTGAGAGGAAAAATATGGAAAGTTCAGAATACACTAAAATATTACTTTTTTAGATGGTTCATAACAGGTTTTAGTGAACAGTTTTTTTTAATAATATACCTTTTTAAGTATTACTGTAATGTATACTATACAAACCCTCAGAGTTTTTAAAAATTTGCAGAAAATATAGCTACATGAAATATACTGTATTTGAAGGTTGGATTAGTAAGGGTTTGTTGAAAATTTTTGATACAAACTGCTAATTTCAATAGAATGCCAATTTATTGTCCTAGTTAAACATTCAGGGAAATAATGCTTTGTATTACAGTTTGTATTGCAGTTTAAAAGACTTAATAATTAATCACGCTATGATATTAAATCGTCCGATTTTTCTTTGATAGTGGGAGTAGAAAAAATTATTTACAAGTACAATACATTGATAAAACCCAAGAATAACTGGCTTTTAATTTTTTTACATAGTACATGCACTTATTACACATGAAGTATACATTTCATAAAAGGGCATCACAATAATCATACCACCATATTCTTGAGATATAACTCCACACATCTATTCTCAATTTTTCTTGATTACGTATGTCTTTAAAGAAAAGAAAGCAAAATGTACGTCTATGGCGGACTAGCTATTTACGTTATACCTGCAGTACAGATATACCAATTAGGTACTATTTCTTAGTTACGTCAAAATATCGACTCTCCACATTTTGTTAGGATTGATATTGTGACATAATAATGGTTCCATTGTTTAGTCGATTTTTTGTCTGTACTTCAGTGTGAAGTCGAAAGATAGTTCACCACAGATGTACTTTCGGAATTTTCATGTTTGAAAACATAAATAAGCATGAAAAATCAGGAATCCAGCATGAGGGGCGGAGCTTCTCTTTACTCTCGAAGAGCTAGATTTGTGCTTGCGTTTAAAAAGAAACAGTAGGGTTTGCAAATATTTATGTGGAATATATTACACAACTTTTTTTTCATTTTAAGTTCAAAAATGAATCAATGTAACTTTATTTTACCAAAATATTTTAATTGTAGTTTATTTTACACGGAATAAAACAACTTTAAATACTTCAGTCCGTAAACTTTCTCAGAGTAAATGGAAGCACACACGTATTGTATTTAACATGGTAGGTCTATGCTAATAGGTGAGGGTGTATACGTTCCTTTTTCAAAAACATTTTCTAATGTTTTGAAGCTTAAAATGCATTCCAGCGTTTCGGTTGTCGGAAATGTCTAGATGTAATTACGAAATTAATAGAAACCAAACGCACTTGCACGTATTTCCAAAAATGTATTAATGGTAGCATGTTTAACAATTTTTTCAGTTTTTTTTAAATTTCATGTCATAAAAATAAGCATTGTGGTACCAAAGAGAAATGTGCATTCGTATAAACTTATTACTAATTTTCTTTTCCAAAAGATTGAATGTACATCACCCATGAAGTATTTGATCTTATACATAATATATTGTAACAATAATGATTATGTAAGTACAATAACGTGTGTTTATTTTGTACCATATAATTTATTAGATGTGAATATACGGCTAAACACTAATATTCCCTTTGCTGATGTTTTATAAATGAAACCAAATTACATTTGGACGGAACTAATTAACTCTGGTGATGATAATGCTATTTATTCTCATTGGTTATCGCTCAATATTTCAACACTTTTTACCTAACATGAACTAACTCCGGCACTGAAATTCGTATAATGGAAAACAAAGCAAATTTTCTACATTTTTAAGTTCCGAAAAAAAAAAAAAAAAAAAAAAAAAAAAAAAAAAAAAAAAAAAAAAAAAAGCACTGATGTTAAAGCAAAAACTGCAAGAAATAAAAGAAGCTGTGTACGCTTTTAGTGGTTGGTATGCGAGTTATAGGGACGTTCGTAGAAACTATGTCGTATTTGCTCTCTCCTGTTCACCAAACACAAATTAGATCTCTACCGAAATGGCGTACATTATCCGCTAGGGTTAGAAATGCCGTTATTTGATATCGAAGGTTTGATGCTAAACCAGAATTGGAAAGAGCAAAAATATGATTTACACGTTCACCTTATCACAAAGCTGTATGAGAGTGCGAACATATTACACTGGTGTAAAACATGCGTGTCTTCAGTGATACAGGTAAAAGCAAATAACTCGTTTAGATTGCGAGATATTTAAAAATTATGAAGAGCCATCTATTGAAATTTGAAGCTGGTTACCTGCACAAAGCAAGAACTCTTTAGGCATTTTGTGTTGTTACATGTGCGCCTGAGGGGCGTATCTGAGTTCTTGAGGGATGGAGGTCTTAATGAAAATAAAATTAATAAATTATATTTCTAATTCATTCACAAATAAATGATTTCCATATTTACAACATTAAATTATCTGTCTCCACTATTACTCGTTCCATTTAACAGTGAGTGCAATATTTAATGTCTATTTCAACTTTAACTAACGCTTATCTTAATTGTCTCTCCCTAGTTGCAGTCAATTAACTCGTACTCATTATTAACGTGTGTTCAGTCTATCTGTTGCCACCACTTGTAATGTATTTCACTCGCGTATCTATTCCAATAATCCACTGCTTGATACTCGCAGTCGCAGATTTCCCTTCCGCTGGTCACTTCTCTCGCTGCTCGTCTTCTATCGCTCGGAACTCAACCACTCATTCACTCATCAACAACTCGGCTCGGAGGCCTGTCACACTTTTATATAGCGTTCGCCCTGACCTTCTGGAGGGTTCAACGCACCCCAAGGCACGCTGAGAGAACGAGGTCAGTAATCCAGAGCATTCTTCAGATAAACTCATAAATCAATACAACAAGGGTCAGCAGCACGCACCGCAAAAAATAATTATCGTGTCTACTGGCTTTCTGTAACAGATACGTGGCCAACGGCCTATCCCTCACCTGTTCACTTAAAACAATCTTCTTGGCTTGCTGCCGCCGCTATCATATAACTGTTGTCCTTCACTTCCACTCGCTCGGGCGGGATGCGAAGCAGCGAGCGTGTAACATGATGATATTGAGAACTCTAAAAACCTAGGTTGAAAAATTCTATAAACAAGCTACCAGTGAGGTGGCAAAATATACCCAGTATAATTTGAATAAATGAACTCAATTGTGGTAAATAAGAAAGTTGACAAAATTACATAGGATGATATCTTAGAACAAATCAGCGGTATTATGCAACTAAATACCATCGAGGGGATGTTTATTTTGTTTCTTCATAAAACGCAGCATGGAGTATCAAAATTTCTCCCTACAACGTGAATGTCGGCCTTTTGAACCACCAGTTTGATTGCCGCGGAGGCAAAAATAGTTAAATATTTGTTTGGTATCTGTATATACTTCCTGTCTGTTGCCTTTCATGATATTGGGCGCGCACACTTAGAAAAGAATCAACTTTCCTATTTCATACAGGCGACTTGGCACGAAAATAGGTAGAGCGATTCTGCCACCCGGTTTGCTGTCAATAGTTGTGTGTGAGATAAAACGGGAGTAAAGTGGAACGACCCGACGTTGCGTTCTCGTCTGTAGGGAGAGAGAAGCCCACTATGCAGGCAGACGAAAACATGCTTGAAGACTGACTAGGTACCGGATTCGATTCCCGGCCCGACCTTACTGGTTTTGGTTTTCCACATAGACCAAAGATGAGGAAGACCGCGTATTCGTCTTCTGCGCACGACCCAACATTGACCTACCCCAAAAGAACACAGCTATCAAAGTCATATGGTCAACAGTAATGAACGTGTTTGTTTATATCTTCATTTCTAAGTGACAATCACTATTATATTCAGAAAATACTTTTACCAGTTGAAACTTAATTAAACTGCATTAGGAATTGGATAGAGCAAGTATACAAACATTGCAAAGCCCTTGTTCACTAAAGAGTGTTCTAACCTCAAATACAATCCCCGCCTTTTTGCAAGTCGTATTGGCAGAAAAGCAGTTCAATGTTGGGATATGGAGATTGGTTGTGCGCAGCCAGCGAGATCGGTCTACCTCATATTTAGTCTATGGGCTATTTACGGTAGAATAAGCACTTTTGAAAGCCCTGCTTAAGATCTACTTCTTTTCACACTCTATATTCTTACACCATATGTAAATTTTAACATTGTCTTGGGCCTCATCACTTTATTCATGCGTCGGTCAAATGAAACTGTAAAATTATTAGACAAGTAAATATTTAACTAATTATTTCATTTTTACTCTTCGATGTATTAAAAAAAGCGAAAGAAATAATTTTAGTTATCAAAAATTGTTATTTAACACTTTTTATTCGACGGTAAGGTACGGAAATACTCCCAATCTATCGTTACCAACTTTACTTGGCGCATGTCACTCTGGATGTTTATTAAAATATATGCAGGTACGGTCAGCGATATTTTTCTAAGGTTGATTTCAAAAGCGCTCACTTTATCGTAAACAGCCTTTAACGACGTTTCATACGCACATGTGTTGCGCCAAGTAATGGGGGGCATAACTAAGTGGGAGAAAATATAAGACTGACGAACTGAATTTCGAAGCACGTGGTGATAGCCGTAAATTCTGAATTCAAAGAAGTTCGAAGTACCCCTACCCTCCCAGCAACAGAAGAGACGAAACACCGGATAATCTAATTATCACAGAAGCAATTAAAGCGGAAGGCTTGATTTTGTGGCGAATGGGAACAGCTGCAAAATCTATTGATTGTAGCGAGTTTCCCCCTCAGACGTCATGTTTTGCGTATGCGTACGTAAACAAATACAAACGCGCGCGCATGCGCACATGTATGTGATTTGGAATTTTGGCTTATAAAACATAGGACCATACAAACATATACTATGATATTCAATAGTAGTATAAACTTAGATGTGTTGCTAGCGTTTTTGTCATTTTTTATTTACCTTGTGTTATGGCGCGACTAACAGTCCTATTAAGAGATATATCAAAAATTCAGAGTAGGCATTTGTATAACACAATTATACCTTATTTTAATGTTTTGACTCTAAAACTGTATTAGAAATATTAAAATGTGAAACAGTATGAATCATTTATTACTGATTACATAAGCAATCAACAGTCTATTTAAGTCCAGTGCATACGGTGAACTTTTGTGAGCAATTAGGTGGTCACCATATTTAACACTTCGAATTGACTAGCGAATTTGTGTAGTGTGATCGGTCGATGATTGTGTAAACAACTAGCATGTTAGAAATTGCACATCTAGTGCACTCTAAGAAATTAGTCGTAAATTCACTATATCAGTGTATACATACAGTGAGAAAGCGCGAATGGTACATTAGCGTTCCTGCATTTGCTCAGGAAAGAGTCAAATGCAAAATGAAGTGAAGTGAAGAGATTTGGACGGCTCTTAAGATCGAGGTCTTGAGAGCCGATGAGGGTGATTGAGGTGAGTATGGAGCATAACTGGAATGAAAGGGTGGAGGAAACTGGAGATCCCCGAGGAAACCTGCCGATAAACGTCATCGTCCCACATACGAAAATCCGGAGTGACCCGGCCGGGGATAGAACCCGGATCGTCATGGTGGGAGGCGAGCAGGCTAACCGCTCAGCCACCATGGCCCCTCAAATACGTAGGGAAGATGCCAACCTTGTACTATAACAACACTTAACATTCCTATGTTAACAAATTGATATGTTGTATTACTCCCATACTATGTATAGGTTAAAAACTTCCATTACAGTTTAGGAAGTTTACCAGAATTTTTTTTACAGTGTGTGATATAAGGGTGGTTCTACTTCTCTCTACCATTTTTGTATGTTTATAATTCCAAAAATTATGTATTTTGTTCATTACTTTACATTTTTCTGTTGCTATTTTCCAATTGTTTGCGGAAGTGCTTAGCTCGAGTGACCAATTTATTGCAGTTTTTCTGCCGATGTTAATATTTTAATATAATTTTGTGAAAAGTTTGTCTTACAGCTTTAAATATAAATACAAAATAACTTGTAATGTGTTTATGGTCAGTATGATTTCTTTAACGATTTTTAAGAAAGGTATTGTTCACTTTCTTGTAAAAATGTTGTGTTCAATTTTGTTCTAGTAAGGTGCCCTTGTGTATAGCCTAAGTCTTTAGTGTACCCTAATACCATTGATGGAACCTAATCTTAACAGCAGCCAGCTGTAGCATAGGGAAAGCAGGAATTGTAAAAAAGTAACTGCTGACAATTTACGCCCTCAAACTTGCAGTTTTCCGTCCTTAAATTATTTCTCTTACATTGGCATTTATTTCAGCAAGAGCTACACTGTAAACAAAATTCTGGTCAACTTCCTAAACTGTAATTGAAGTTTTTATCCCATAAAGCGTATGGAAATATTACTATATGTCAAGCTGAAAATATGGGAATTTTTAGCATTGCTACAATACAAACTTGGGAACTTCCCTATGCATTTGACTCTTTCCTGAGCAACTGTAGGAACATTGCCATGCATGTATTGGAAAATAATTTATCATTCACGCTTTGTCACTGTACGTATACACTGATATGGTAAATCTACAAATAATTTCTTAGGGTGTATGATAACACGTTGTATATCTACTAAATGATTTAAAATAGCGGGATGTAACACTTAATACGTAGTTGAAAAAAAAAATTAGAAATAGAATTTCGTAGGTGGTAAATTTGTCGCTAATTGATTTATTTCCATTTTCGCCCAGCATCCATGTAGTCTAGGGTCTGTGTTTTACACATATTATATTATAAACTTGTAAAATAGTAATACATTTATGTTTATCATCAAATTGTAGCAATAGCTTGATCGTCGCATGTAAATTAGTCAAGTCATTACACTCTAAATTCGAATCGCTGAGAAGCACTGATTCGCAGTGAAATTCAACTCCTCGAATCAGTGAAAATGGCTCCACTTAGAATCTGTGGAAAACTACTGATTGTTTACAATATCTGTCTTATAGTTTCTCCGCGAAATCGTGTAGATTTAAATTGCGTGCTCTTCCTTTTCGTTTTTTGATTTAATTGTTACCGTTAGGATTGTTAAAACCAATAGTATATATGAGTGAACTCTCTTCATCACATTATATGCACTTTAAACCTTCCAACAAAGGGCTGTGATTATTACATGAAAACAAAATGAAAGACGTAAAATGAAATGAAAGACTGAATGTTCATTTCACCTGGTAAAATGGTATTTTGAAAGACGAAACACATTTGATAGAGTATCTTGTATTGGTTCGATTTGTTTATTCGTTGTTATTTTACTTGATTGGTACACGTTATTTAACGGCCATTTTTAAACCTTTTTTGACGGCCATTTTTTACACGGTGTTTAATTGATCCATCAGTAAAAAATAAATCACTGAGTAAACAGCGAATAAAATGATTGACGAATCAGTCGAAAATGTTACTGAATCAATAAGTGAAGGAAATCTGGCATTTTTTTTTTACTGATTCATCAGTTAAATTCACTGCAGTGACTGTTGAATCAGTCAGATGCGTTTGACTGATTGAAGCAGTGAAATTCTCACTGGTTCAGATTTAAAGAGTGTAGTTCATTGCAATGGCATATGTTTACTTGTGGCGGGACAATACAAAACGCATACACAGAGGAACTTAGTAAGCTTTATTATGTCTGCAATTAACCATGAACAATTTAAATTTACTATATATCTGAGACCGCCAAAGGATAGTAATGCGAATTTTTAGGTGGCATGCCTGCGTATTTTCAGCAACGAGTAGCTCAACTCATCGAAATTTTGCGGATCCTAATGATTTCGATCACTCATGCCGAAGCCAGATACAGGAATCATGTAAAAGATGCTTTCTGAGGTCAATGTATTTGTCTAGTACAGAAAACTAGTAGGAGAACCTTCGCAAGAAATTCAGAAAATAAATAGATGCGTAGGTTTACCTGTAATGCCATTCGGGCAGTGGCATTAAATACGTTTTTTTTTTTTTTCGGTATCGCATTTATTTTGTTTTAAGGCCATGTGTTCGCTTATAAGGAAGTCAAGGTCATAATATTTCTTTAAAATGAATTTTATCTTCAATTTATCACGTAATTTTTATAAATAAATATACTTTACGTCTACAATATTATAATAAGGTAACCAGACGCTAAGTTAAACACGTTTTCTGTAGCGCTCTTAGGAGACAACCGTAATCGATATCTCTATATTTTCAGGCCTTGAGTTACTGAGTTCGAAAACGGAATCCATATATACCCGCTTCACCAGCCCACGTAACTGGCCATGCGCCATGGGCTACGCGCTGCAGATGGCACTTGCAGCAGGTTGTCATAATAATGTGGTTCGACCGTGTAGTCTATAGCCTATAGTGTCTTATTGTCTGTAGCCGTCTTTCGACTTGTGTTCCAGAGTAAAGTGGGACGTGAAAAATAAATAATTAAGAGCAAACATTACAATGTCCCTTGTGCACTGGATTTGCTTCTGTGTATACATACAATGAGGCTACTTAAAAAAAAAAACATAGCGACTCTAAGAGTCGTTGTGTTACCAATAATTTATAATTATATCATACTAATAAATGCCGTTAGTGTTTATGGAACTCATAATAGAAAAAAATCCTTTATGTGCTCAAGGCACTAAATAACTTACGCAGGTATCATAAATCCGAATAGTGAAAAATACAATGTACTCTCCCCGGTAAAGTGAGCACTTTTGTAATCAGCCTTTGAAATAAAGGAACTGCCCGTTAACTTCATATGCTACAGTACACACAGGGGACTAGAACCTACACCCTTTGATATTATTATTATTATCTGGCACATTTAACCATAAGACCAACTTAATTTACGAACTTAAAGTCTATTTTACAGTAGACATAACTGCAAGTACCTACAACATATTAATAAAGTTATTTGGTTAAGAAGAATACGTACATTTAATCCAATTTTAATAATTTTGTTGTTGAGCTAACCGATTTGAATGGCTCTTAACAACGAGGCATTGAGGGTCTATTTAAGAGTTATGTGTAGCTAGGAAGCATTAACACTGTTTCATTATAATTATTCGAGCTGTTTTAAGTGTTTTACGTTATTCAAACTTGCAATACATTTATTTTGCACACAGCTACACTTTACATCACACATAGTTTTTGCACAAACAGCTATATACGTTTTTGCGTGTCCGACATCTTGTCGAGGCTCGTAGAAACGGGCCAGTACCTATAGTACAAACATTTATTGAGGTAGCTTACAAACATGGTCCTTGTAGTTTTTCAAAAGAGTAGTTTTACAAGAGAAATCTTTGTACTATTAAAAGCATTTGTAAAATTACAAATAATTTCTCAGTAAAAATTACAACATTTTTTACAGTGCGAGGAGGAAAGTTGATCTTCATCAGGGCTTTCAAAAAGTGTTCCATCAACAGCAAACAGCCTATATAAGATTTATTTTCTTGCCCGCTCTGAGTTAGAGGAAGAGAAGGTAACGTAAATACTGAAAATAATGGTTTTAAACAGGTTTTTAACATGCATGCACATCACCATCCTATTCGTGCCATTACAATGCAAGCAGACGACGCATTAATTAATCTCGTACTGCCAGCAATATGCTGTGAATACGAGTATTTGAGCGCGCGCGGTTAATTTAAGAAAATTAATTGCCAATTGCGGAGTGCTAACTGCACATCGTAAATCAGACTTCTACGTCACTTGCTGCTATTTGCCTTATTAGTAATGCACAAAGAGGAGGATTTATGGCGGGAAAATCTGATTACTAAGCAGGGGAAATTTTCTATTGAGGTCCCCGTACAGAAGAAATTATTTCTTAGGCGAATGAACTTAGACCAAACTATAATGCTTTAGCAAATTTTTATTTTTTTATCCATACTAATTTTTGAATTTTAAAGAAATTACCACCCGTGATTTTAGATTACCCTGAAAGCTGCCTAGTTTACTTAAGTCTAAAAAAGCTCCTGTCATTGCGTTATGATGTGTGCTCAACTGTAGTTTTTATTTTGCTCCTGTCTAACATCTATGGGGGGATTATTTACTTATTTTAATGGATTAAAGACAATTCGGCTTTACTTATATAGGCTGTTCACGGTACAGTGAGCACTTTTTAAGGCCCTTCTGAATTTTCCCTTTCTTCCTATTTCCATCATCCTGCTGATTTTTAATACAAACATTGTTTGTGACGAATAAACACAATGTATACATTTCACCACCTTCAAAGTTTAATGCCTAATGCTGCAATAATATATATTTATTAGTGGTTAAAGCATGTTGGAAGGGCCTTAAAAAGTGCTCACTCTACCGTGAACGGCCTATACTAAATATCATGTATCATCTTCAGACTTCTAAGCACTGTAAGACCTGTACAATCAAAAATTGAGAGGAAACTAAAGACTTTTTTAAATATCTTGTAACAAAATGTCTGTTTCTTAAATTTTTTCTAATAATGTATCATAACTGATAAAACAATGATTTTATATTGTGTATTATTCCATTTGTCAAACAAAGCTTTTAAAAACAAAGAAACCCGTTTATTGTACAGTAATTATACAGTTTGAAAATTATCTCCTGAAACCTTATTTTGAACCAAAATAATTAGGCGCGTCTATCAAACCACTACATTAAAAACTGGTTCATTGATTACATTTTTGTACAAGCGTAAAAATCAAGTACTTACAATATTTACTTTTAACGCGGTACTAAATTCCATTTGTTTTCGATTCTTCTTTGTAAAGCACACATTTCGTGACTTTCTCGGAAACTGAAAGTTGCGGTGCCATTTTGACAGTCCGTAAACAGGAACTCAGACACACTGAGAAAAGAAGTTACGGCGTTGGCCTTCAGGAGAGCAGCAACTGAATTTAACTACTAGTACTGGAATGTTTTGCTAGTTTACTACAGTTTAATTTTTTTATCAAGGAAAATCCAAATATTGCTGAAGTAGTTAGTGTTGATCTAAATGTCTTATCTGTAGTATAGAGTGCTCTGTGTAGGAATATATCAACTTTCTCTCTCGACGTTCTGTATAAGACGACGAAAATTTAGCATAGCTCATTCGTGATTTAATTTAGGATTTTTGGAGGCAACTTTTTAAGGAAAGAATCTTAGTATTTAACTTCATATATTTAAATCAGACGCTCACTGGCAATCTCCCGGTGAAGTTGGCAGCGACGAAGGAGAAGTAGTTCCATATGTGTTATGTTTATACTTGTAAATCAATCTCAGTTAGTTCATTTTTTTTTTATTTAAAGGGATGCATTTAGCATACGTAAGATTTACAGCAACATAAGAATGGCGAAAAGTCAGAGGTGTAGTAAAAATAGTATTTTTATGATCTTAACTCGGATCATAAACGAGAAGTATAGAAGATTGGGGATTGGCAATAGGCGAAGTTAAAATAGAAGACTAATTACTTAGGAATTGACTAGAGCATTTTACTTGAACTTTGAACTCATTACAACTTACAGACTTTATAAGAAAGACGGCTAAATGGAGTGAAGGGAAAACAGGGGAAGTTCAGAGCTTAGTTAAATCATGGTCGAGAGGACTCACCCAGGTCTCGCACCCTGGACACGCTGCCGCCTGGACCATCGACCGCTCGGTTTGCTGACAAGCGCCGACTGCGTCCTGTCTAGCCCTCGTGGCCTAGCCGCCCCACCACGTGCGTGCGTGACGTAATTCAGTCTGATTGGTCCCCGTCGTGCACCGGGGCTGGAGTCTGCCAGAAGTGTTCTTTGTTTACTCTAAAATGTACTTAGGTTTGCCAGACCCACATTTTCTGTAGTCCTCGGCGCATTTCTTTGATAGTTTACGGATTGCAATTTTGACTCTGTGTTTTGATTTGATGTTTGGTAAGCTCGCATGTGGCCTCGATATCTTCTCGTTGTTTAGACAGGTGAACGACGGAGACTTTTGTAACAGTATCTAACCACACAGGAGAAACATCGTTATTAAAAATGTCATACTGTGCAATTGGTTAGGAGGGTTCCTTCACCGCTGTCCTAAATGAAGTATTTTTTTTACTTGAATCAGTCCTTCATTCACATTAACTGAAACGATTTCTTCGTGAATTGAAAATATCTACAATGACAATATTTCACCAAGTAATAAAGCCAAATTTTCTCTGTGTTGTCATATTTGTACGATTGTGAAGTCTACACCAAACCTGTTGCTGTAATGAAACTTTCGATAACAACAAAAAACTTCGAAATCAATTGAATAAATTAATAAACACAAACTTATGAGAATCCACGCCGAAGAGAAATGAGACAACTTTGAACTTATAAATTATTAATGAAATACAAAGGAACTGTAGACAAATAAATCACAGTATAACCACGAAATATATGAAGGAGATTGGAAACTACTGGTTACGTTACCAAAGTAGTCTTTTTGATCAAAACTGAGTGAATGACGCAATACTTGAAACCTCGGAAAGTAAACGGCGACGAAGGAAAAATTTCGAATGAAAAATTCCCAAGGAAAGAAAGCTCACTGTGTAGTTATTATAAACAGCTGAGAAACTATTGTTCTTATTTCGCGTTGTAGTGAAAAGCTGATGTGCTTACTACAATTTAAGTTTATAAAACATAATTTCATCTCAATGATGTTCATTGAAACGTGAAATATTTTAAAGTTTGTGATGACTTTTTATAAGTGGCTGCCCAGCACAGGATATAAGTATCTACGCAGTCGTGGAAACAACACTATAGGCTGTTCACGATAAAATGAGCACTTTTGAAAGCCCTGTTTAAGATCTACTTGTATACACGCTGTGTATTCTTCCACCCTTTGTAAAATTGACATTGCCATAGACCTCATCACTTTACTTATGCGTCGGTCGAATGAAACTTTATAATTATTACAAATGTAAATACTTTACAGACCTGCTCAGTTTTGAACTTCGTGAATTAAACAAACAGAAAGCGAAAGAAATACTTTCATGTTATTATAAATGGTTACCTAATACTTTTTATTAGACGTTAGGATATGGAACTACTTTACAACCATCGTTGCCAACTGTACTGTGCGAATGTCATTCAGTACGTCCATTAAAATATATGCATGCATGGGCAGTGACATTTCTCTAAGGTTCATTCCTAAAGTGTTCACTTTATCGTGAACAGCCTTTAACTGTGCTATCCATACTGGAGTCCGAGTACGTTCCGGGTTGAATGCTTAGTAACGATGCCTGTTATACTCAAGGACGGAGCGACGAAACAAAGAACTAGCTCTGCAGATTCTGGCTACTTTTCAGTTGGCACCTTCCTAAACAAACACCTTCCTTCATATATTTAGCTGTAACTCAGACGTTAATGACACCAAGTTAAGTGACAGCAGTCCTAAAACACAGAGCCCCGACACAACGTTAATTCTCTCTTGCTTCAAGAGAAAATAATCATTATTATTACCTCAGTTTGTTGAACCCTGTGATAAGTATGGGGAAAAAAAAACCATCATGGAAATTGAAGTAATTTAAAAAAATTAAATTTCAATTTCAAATATGAACCATTATGTGCCCACGAATAGGAATTTATTTGCAGTTATTAAGTAGAGAGTGTCTACCAAACACAAAAGAATTTCAAACTCTTAGGATTATTTTATCTAAATTGACTAAAATGCGAGTGTTGTGTGTGCCTGGTGTAACAAAGAAAAAGCGAGGCCCTGTCATAAGTAAATGGATAACAGTGCAGGCGTTAAACAGGAATTTAATAATACGATCTACACCGAAAAATAACTGTTATAATCGCACATTAGTGCTGCCCACTTTACTACTTTAAGTTTTCACGGGAATGGTTTATGTGCCGGATCCAGTCAATAAAATTTGCAAACCCCAGTGGCACCCAAGCATTAATGGATGGGTGGTTGTGCCTTAAGTTCTACTGGACAGCGATGTAACTAGAGACAGAAATAATGGCTCAGATTATCAGGAATAGGGAAGGAAGCGGCTACTGGCTGTATTAAGGGCCCCGCCTGCCTGCATATTTTTCTCCTTCTTTGATCGAGAAGTACAAGAGCAATAAGGGTTACATTGCCACGTGCTACAAGAGCGCCATCGCCGCTACGCACAGGGCTCTGAACTGGCGTACAGTGCTCTCGTAGTGCTGCGTGTACCCTGGAACTTTCAGCGGTGACCCTATTATTTCATTGACGGCGAGTCTGTAGCAAAGTTCAATACAGACCCGTATCGTAGTTTGACGTGTGTCCGGCTAATATGTTTAAAGATACGGCAGTCTGAAAAATCCGATTTTATAACTATATCGGAGGGCTCCAAAATAATATTTACAGCATGCGTATTAAGTTTAAAGTAGCATTCCTTCCTCGTTAGTAGTATTATGTATATTTGTAGTAAACATAGTGGGAGCACGTTTGATAGTTTCGTCAAAAACAGAATTTCAAACATTCTGCAACGCAGTTTAAGGCCATTGGTACATGAAAGCAGTATATTTATATAATTTTTGTCATAACTTGTTTCACTGCGGATTTTTCAAAGTTTTTGGCTCGACAAGAAGCAAATAACAACTTTTAGCACCTTCTTACATTGTTAAAAATTCACAATGTTCGTTATTTTCGGAGCACTGTTTGCAGATAAGAAAACAAAAATGATCTATTTTATCCCATTAGTGTTCCGAGAATAATTATGACAGTGAATATCTTACAAGGTACGAAGGTGCTACATGTGGTTATTTACGTCTTGTCGGGCCAAGATTTCGACAAACCCTTTGGGAAATAAGTTTTGACAAATATTATATCAATATAATGCTTTCATCCACAAATGGCCTTAAGTGCCAGGCAGGCAGGACCCCTAAGGACTCACCACAACTTTCGCCTGGAGCGATATCGGAAAACCATGGAAAACCGAAATCAGGTAGACCGGGCCGGGAGTCATACCCAGAGCCTTCTTAATGCGAAAGCGATGGTTTATCACTGCGCTACCTTACTCGGTGACCTGGTCTGAGAAGGTCATAGGTTCGCCAGTGGCGATAAAGGCTGTTCACGATAAAGCGAGCACTTTTGAAACCAACCTAAGAAAAAAATCACTGACTCTGCCCGCATATACTTTAATGGACGCACTGAGTGACATGCGCCCGGTTAAGTTGGTAACGATGTATGAAAAGTAGTTCCACATCTTAACGTCAAACGAAATGTGTTAGGCAACCATCCAAGAATAATTTAAACGGTGCACTGATTAACATTTCAGTACACTCATATCATTCTTACTATTATTCTTTCATCCCGTTTAACAACTGATTGCACTGTGGCTATAATAAATGAGAGACAGTGTTTAATCAGCGCGTGACATGTGCCTGTATTGCTCTTTCGCAGTCACACACCAAAGCATATCGAGGACGGTTCTTGAGCTCAACAGAGGTTCAGCACTTCTTTCCTACAAAACTTACTTCTTTTTTTCTTCTAATTATTGCCTTTTAGGACCACTGCGTTAGGGCAGCAGACTATCGATAGAATTTCAAGGTAGGTGGCTTCGTAGCTAGAGACCCGGGAGTTCCATGGGTTCATTCGGCAACAAGCTAGACTCCACAATCCTTTGTGTATTAGAGCCTTCGTTAGTAGTTTATTGGCTGTTGTTCCAGTTTAACCACTGGCCAGGTAGCATGGGATTCGCCACTTGTTTTCCCTACAAGTTCGCTATTGGTCGAAAGTTGTCCGGGACGTGTCTTACGAACTGTGGTCCAATGAAATAGAATCTTGGTACGCTCGGATAAAGTTTACCTTGTCCCTAAATGAACTCGCAAGATTTCGGTTCTCTATTCATAGCTAAAGTAGCACCTAAATTGCCACACACGTCCATCTATGTTTTGTCCAATATTCCAACCAAGGACAATTTGCATCGTAAGCTGGTTCCTCAAAAAAAATACGCTGCAGCGAAAACTTTCTATATTTCCAATCTATTACCAACTACATCAATCTCCTACTGGTCGCTGCAAGTGCAGAAATATTGTTTGCACACATACATTTTGGGTAAATGACTAAAATGTGAAATGTGTGAGTTCGTAAGCCGCGTAACTGCGAAAAGTTACCTTGCAGTGTTTCGTGCTAAAGACTGTTCACGATAAAGGGAGCACTTTAAAATCAACCCTTAGAAAAAATTCACTGCCCCCAACGGTATGTGTTTTAATGGGCGCACTGAGTGACATGCGCCCAGTAAAGTTGGCAACGATGGATGAGAGGTAGTTCCGTATCTTAACGTCGAATAAAAAGTGTTAGGCGACCATTTATGACCATTTAAATTATTTCTTTCTCTTTCTGTTTTTTTAATGCATCGAAGTGTAAAAATGAGCAGATTTGTTCAATATTTAGTTTTCTAATAATTGCACAGTTTCACTTGACCGACTCATGAATAAAGCGACGAGGCCCATAACAACGTTAATCTTACATACGGCGGAATAATACACAACGTGCATACAAGTAAATCTTAAGCAGGGCTTTCAAAAGTGCTCATTTTCCCGTGAATAGCTTATAGTAATTTTTATACGGCTAGACTTACTGTAAGATTGTAGACGAATTTTTTGGGGAAAATAAGCGATGACTTAAAGGTGTTATCAGTTGCCTTTTCAACTTGACCTGCTATTAAAAATTTTTATTGGCTGACTTTGAACTGAGGTCTCTCGACATAAGACGGGACAAGCTGTCTCCACAGATAGTGTTCGGTAATCCCGTAGCATGTCTCACCCACATTCCCAAAGAAGTTGTAAAAAGGTGTGCACATGGATACTGATCCCAACATTTGTACCTCACGGAACTGGCGCTTCTTTGGATACATCGAAACGAACCACCAGCACTGTTGTGAAATGGCAGTTATTTATAAAAACGATAATGATAATTGCCTTGCGTGGGAAGGACTTCACTTTAATAAATAAGAAAAATTAAATGTTTGTATTAAACACTGTGCCTGTAATAAATATGGAAAAAATGTTTCGGAAAAAGATTCCCCATTACAGTCAACCGGGTCCAAGCCTTTGAATTCCGGAACTTGTGGCCAGAAAACATTTGGTGCAAAGACACATAAAGAACCTATTTTAATAGAATGAAAATAATAACTATTACTCTGCACACTCTATTAACTTATTAAAAATATCTGCAGTATTAAATAACGGAGTGGATTAAATTATGACTATACTACACGTGCGCCACAGATATAGCCTGTTCACGGTAAAGTGAGCATTTTTTAAGGCCCTCCCATAAGGCATTAACCCCTAATAAAAATATTTTATTACAGTCTCAGACGTTGACTTTTTTTGACAGTGATGAAATTTATACACTGTGTTTATTAGTTATGTTGCAATGTTTACATAAAAAATTGGCGGAAAGGTATAAATTAATTAAAAGGAAAAATGTAACAGGGCCTTAAAAAGTGCTCACTTTACCGTGAATGTCCTATAGATAAGTTACCAATGTGGAAGTAAACAAGACGAGGCGAACAGTAAAAATACACACAAACACATGCGTTTCAGTGTTAAACGTACGTACGTGCCTTCTAGCACGTTCACTGTCGTTAGTCGTCTGTGGAAAAAGTGATAGGCACGTGCCTACATCTAGAAATGCGGTGTTCAAAACCCTCTACTAATACGTTTTTTGTTTGTGAAATGTCAGTAACGCCAAAGGAAAACCGCGCAAATTATTACAGAAAGAGGATCTGAAAGAAAAAATAAAAAAATAAATAAAAATAAAAATAATAATAATATTTTGATCGTAGATGTATGGGAACAATATTGCGGACTGACCCATACTGTTCCTTCGTATACGATGGCGGGGAAGCAAAGTGGAACGGAGGGATTTTGGCATCGTGGTCTTGAGAGCCGATGAGGGTGAAACGAGGTGAATATGGAGCGGCGCCGAAATGCAAGGGCAGGGCGAACGGGAGATCTCGGCGAAAAGCTGCCGATGAGCGGCATCGTCCAGCACTATTCCCCCGTGCGAGAATCCGGGATTGATCCTGCGGGGGATCGAACTCGGTTCGCCTTACTGAGGGATGAGTAGTCTGACCACTACAACACCGCAGTCCTCTCATGTCAAATAATTTTATTAAATAATTACATTGTGTTGCAGTATCATAACAAATTACAAATAAGTTAGTTTTCAAGTTTAAAATCACCATATTACAAAGCTCCCTACGGTGAAAGTGTCGCAGAGTCGTGTTATCGACGGCAAGACCGCACGCCAGTTCAGTGCTTTGCGCGTAGGGGCGATAAGGGCGTTGATGTGCATGTCTCGGTCCAACCTAGCGCTCCCACACTTTTAGGTCTCAGACGTGCAAAATTCTTTCAACCAGGCGGCCACCTTAAAGCGGTTTTCACAATAGAGCGACGCGATGCGTCGCGTCGCGTCCGACGCTCGCCGCCAGCGACGAACGTTATTTGCGTCTTCACGATAGAGCGATGTTCTGACGCCGGCCGCCAGCGACACAGACCGTGCTGCCATCTGTTAGCCTGCGAGGGAGCTTGAAATATACTGCTAAAAGCGAACGAAATACAGTTGATTTGTTTGCCGTTTAGTTTATTTTTTTTTAAGTAATATACACTTTTCTGTAACAGAAATTTATTAAAATTCGAGATTATTTTTAAAAACATGAACGACTCTTCAAGAATCGGGAAACATTATCCTTTGTTTTCCTAAAGGTGAGATTAATCTATATAAATTTGGACTCCAATTAGTATCTCTGTAAAACATTTACTATGTACATGTTCATTTGTTATTTACCTCAACTTCTTCTGACCAGTTTATATTTTATGAAATATACAAATGTTGTTCTTATTCCCCGTGACCGGCGACGAACTTCAATCTAATGGTTGCTCGTGCAATGTTCTCGACGCTCATCGCTAGCGTCAAGGCTCTGATTGGCTGATGCTCGACGCGACACGTCGGATCGCGTCACAACGCTCTATTGTGAAAAACCGCTTAAGGGGAATGGTGCATGAAAGCAGTATGTTTACCCCGATTTTCGATATAAGTCTTTTGCAAAGAGTTTATTGAAATTTTTGGCTCGACAAGACGTAAATAATAATTTTCAACGCCTTTTCACGTTGTTAGATTGTCACTGCCTTCATTATTCTCGGAGCACTGATGGAAGAAATGAAAGGATTTTATTTTTCTTAACACCAATCAGAGCTCTGATAATAACGAACGCGGGGGATTTTTAACCATGTAATAAGATGTTCAAAATTGTTGTTTTACGTCTTCTCGAACCAAAAATTTCGAAATCTCCCTGTAAAACAAATTCTGACAAAAATTATACATAAATATACGATTTTCGTGCACCATTGCCCTTAAGGCAGCTGGGCGGCGCGGCGTTGGGCGGAAACGCTCGCCGGGAGCGGCAGATGGTAGCCCCGGGGGCAGGCAGCGTGGCGCCAGGCGTGCTTTACGGCGCCTCGTACCGCCTACCCGCATGGCGCCTGTCGACACCCCGGCGCTACCGGAAGGGAAAGGCGCCTAATGAAGTGCCCTTTCGTCGGCGACGAGGACGCAGCGATCTGCGCGCTGTCTTCTCTCCGTCTATTGTGACTGCTGAGGGAGGTTCCCTCCGCCTGTTGTGACTGCTGAGGGAGATTCCCTCCGCCTGTTGTGACTGCTGAGGGAGATTCCTTCCGCCTTTTGTGACTGCTGAGGGAGGTTCCCTCCACTGTTGTGACTGCTGAGGGAGGTTTCCTCTGCCTGTTGTGACTGCACTCATGTGAATCGCCACCTTCCCGGATCCGGAACCCCACCCCCCAAATTTCCAAGCCCACAGTAGTAATCCTTCAAAATTGTTAACCTTTCTGTTCCTATAACAATGTTCACCTGGCAGTGGTTTCTATAAATACTTTACTTACTGAAATGTGTTCACTAACCAAAGAAAATCTACCAATCTAGATGGTAGATAAAGTATGAATAATAATTACTATTAGTATAATTTTAGAAACTAAATTACTAAATGTTCCTCTTGAGCCCTCACAAATAATACATCACGCATCAATACAAACAATAATAGTCAGTATATTGATTGTCGAACTACCCACACAAACATCAATTATATATATACACACACAAGAACAAATAAACTGAAGATACAACACCTACACAAACAACATTACACTGACAGAAAAACAACACCGACACAGACATCAAACACACGACGGACACCTCACAAAACGACATAAACCGTCGGCCCCTCTGTCTCCGGAGAGGGTGAGAGATCAAAAGTGGAGGTAGAGGAATTTTAACTTTTGACATTTAAAAATAATAACGTAACTTTTTCTTTTAAACTTGAACAAAATAATTTTAAACCTCTGTGTTAAAACTTAGCTTGTTTTAAAATGTTATAATGCGACAAATTTTATGTTTCGACTATTTTATAAATTTATTTTAAATTCAAGTAACTGAGACCAGATATGGGCTTCGGCTGGGTACTGGCACAATTTTAATATGTTCTGTTCTGTTGCGACTGCTAAGGGAGGTTCCCACCCTCTCACCGGCTTGTAATGGAGACTCTCGAGTGAGGTGGCGCAGTGGTAACTCATTGAACTCGTATTTGGGAGAACCCGGGTTCGATTACTGGTCCGGCCATCCTGATTTCGGTTTTCCATGGTTTCCCGGAATCACTCCAGGCGAACGCTGGGATGGGTCCCTAACAAGGCCATGGCCACATCCTTCCCAATCATTCCCCAAAACCTCTTTCCTGTGCAACTTGCACCGTCTCTAATGACCTCGCTGTCGACGAAACTTTAAGCACTGGTTACAGTGGGCTAAGAAATTAACCTTTTTTTTTTTCTGTTTATATTGGGCATCATGTTATTCGTGGACCTCAGGGATTCTCCAATGGCGACTGCGTGCAATGTGTAATTCAAGCTGGAGTGGGTTATACTGGGCCCAGGAGGTGTTTTTGTACGTGGAAATGGCTACTTGGTGGAAGTGACACGAAATTCGAACCACCAAAATGGATACACTGAGCTGTTGGACAAAAAAAATGTTTTTTTTTTCTTCTCGTTATCTTAACGAGAGACATAACACACTTACCCCTGTATTCCAAAATGACAATTCTCGTGTTCACAGGGCTGCAGATGTGACTACGATAACCATTCAAGAGAATTTACACATCTGCGATAGCCCGAGGTCTCGTTGAACTGCGCAATTCTTTAATGCAAGTTTTGCTGAACACTAATCCCGCCCACATCCGGGCACTGTGCCCAGTCCATACCGAATCCAATCACTGCTGTTATTTGTGCTTGTAAAACTATTAAACATTTCAGTTACAGGTTGCTTTTTTTTTTTGTCTGGTGAGCTTAAAGTTTACAATAAAACATATTATAGTTTCTAGGGTGTAAATATTAAGTAATTTTCTTCTTGTTTGCAAATATTGGTGACTGCGTGTTAACATTTCTAAACGTTTAAATTAAATATATTCCTACGCTGTCATAATGGTTTCGTCTTCTGCTGTAAAATCGTAATTGAATTCATTCTGTTTGTCTTGCTAATACTGTCTCCGATGTCTGTAAAAAAGCTTAGAAAATTTCAAGAAGTGCGTTCATTTCTACATTGCACCGATAATTTATAGCTTTGAATGAAATTGTATTCTTCAAAAAGAAAATAAAAAAGGAATTTTTTCTTGGTGATATCGAATTAGTTGTTTTATAGGTCAATCATTTGTGTGGTGACAGATAGGAAAGTATCTCATCTCGAGGAACGGAACAAAACAGAACTAATTATAATCTGAAAAATCGCGTTATTAAAATATAAAATTATTTTACTGCGCTAAGATGCCAATTGTCTAATATTAATTTCTTTTTTATTTCAATATGATTATGTTGAGGCTATGATAAAATACTAGTCTACGAGTTCCACACCGAAATATAAAAACGTCATATTTTAATGTTGTTGGGGACTAAAGCATAAATATAAGCTACTAATCGTAAATAAACTGTGATTTCACACAGTCTGCCTGGTGTAATTTCAAGGTATTGAAAATTGACAGTGAAACTCACTTAATTTTAATTTTACCTCAGACAAATAGTGCACTGCACAATTTGGCAAGTATCTTACAAATTTCAGCGCAACTCAGAACATACAGTAAAAAATCTGTACACGTTCCTTCATTACTTTTTATCTCGGTTTTGCAAGTTGATATTTGTGGCAGTCTCAGCCTTACAACTTATCTAGCTAGGGCAGAACTCATTTGGCTTGCGTTGATTTTAACTACTACTGAGTAAATATTCCCAAGATATAGCCAAATTAATTGTTTTACATCATCTTACTTGCGTCACCGAGTTGAACTAAGTGACCAGTAGGACGTCATTATACTCATATATAATGTATTGCACTAAAATTATAATATTTTAGGAGAATGTCCAATGCTTTGCAGTTTTACGGTAAGTGTATTCTTGAAAATATATACTGGATGCGTGTTTCCTTTTATAATTACAATGTATCAGTCATCATGAAAAACTCAACATGACACGTTGTCGAGATTTTTCCAAGGTGGCCTTCTTTTTCTTCTAAATTTTCTGCTGAACAGAGAGAAAATGTTTATTTCATGAGAATTTTAAAATAACCTCGAGCATTGTAACTTATGTCCGAAGCTTTAACGAAAATCTTTCTGGATGTTTAAAAAAAGTATTTTTCTATATACGTTTATATTTCGCCCTTTGAAAAATATAAATGGAAAATAAAAATTACTTGTAAATTTATGTGCAAATATCATAACCTTCACGTCAGCATACAAAGGGCATAAATACGTGGGTGTTTGCGCATTACAAGTGTTATTACAGTGTTTTGTTAAGATAAGTATATATGGTTGTGTTTATGTCGACTATGTTGACACCATAAAACGAATCGTGAAACAATTCCAATTTCGCAGAACCATATCACACGTCGACACCAAGTTTCTAACACGCGTTCCGGCATCCATTTCATCCCAGCCGTCAGCTCCAGTAGGTACCAGACGTCTATCGGAAATCGGAAATAGCTACCAAGGATGGATTAAATTCCTCGTTGCGTCTCGCGAAGTGGTGCAGAGATAAAAATCATTCTTATTTCCGAACTCTTTTACAGGGCTGCGAGAAATAGAATAAGAAAGATTGTGCGTGGGGTTACACGAGGTCACAGAGTACTTCATAATACAGAGGTGAAACAGCCGCTTATCCACAGGGATATTAAAAAAATATCGATTTATTGCAATGACGATATTATATCAACTACGTATCGATATAAATCGTCGACATAGTTCAACGATATTGTGTCGAATACAATATATGTTTACAGGTATCGGAAAAAAAAAAAAAAAAAATTAATGCTCTTTTAATAAGCTCTGTTTCGAATGCATAATTGAATAAAAATATTACTATGTTTACTTCGGCAACATTAAGCAAAAAACAGGCACCACATCTGTCTGCAATGCCTCGTTTCCTCAACATAACTTATACTATTCCAAGCAATTTTACACTTGCCAAGTCCTATAATACATAGAAATCTAACACCGAAGTACTGAAAATCAATATTTTTCTTTCGATGTATCGTTTAATAAAGAGATACTTTTATATATAAGCAATATAAAAAAATTGATATTTTTTCCCCGATATCAACATCTTACTTCCCGTGAACTCTAGCCGATACACGCCAGCAAAATGGCGTCAATGACCGGCGACGTGTCCTAATGCCTCTCGTCAATCAGCAGCACCTGGTAACCTACTTCCCAGTCAGCAGCCCTGCAGTCAGTAGGGAAACATTGGCAGCATGCAGTAGCCATTCAGACACAAGGTCTGTCCCCAGAACCTCGTGTTGACAATCGGAGAAGGGCTACGTGCTCACATCAAAGGACCCACCATTTCGTTTCTGTGTACTTGTGTACTCTGTTTCGTAGCTGAGAGCAATATCGCGTCGAGCCTGACGCACGTTGTTCTAGCAACTGAGGCATATTAAGGCCCGACTTAAACTTTTCTGCAGAAATCCTTTTTTGTGTCATAGTTTCTGTTTAGGAGTCATTATTGAGGATTTATGAACATATGAAATTTACGTTTTAAGAGTTTCTTAATACTTTAGTATATGCCATTCACGGTGAATTCAGTACATTTGAAAACGCTTTCATTTGGAATAGCAGTCAATAAATATATGTCACTTTAGCCTTAGCGTTAATTTCAGAGTGTGGTAGAATATACACACTGTGTTTACTACTTACAGAAACAAAAATAAATAAATGAAATGTGTCAGGTGCGGGGATTCGAACCCATGCTCCCCGTTTACAGGAACCAGACCTTATATCAGGCGCCTTATGTCGCTCGGCCAACCTGACAACTTGTATTAGTGATGGGATTACATGACTTTTATCGAATGTCATATGCTTGTGCAGTACCCACGCATGGGTTGGTGGGATTTTTTTTTTCCTTTCGTGCACTCTAGTGGACGACGTGAGAGAGCACTTAGAGCCACACATCTTTACGGTAATCGAACCTGCGATACCTCAAGGATGGTTCAGGTTACATGCATTGATTCCTTTCAATAGTATATCGGTAAGTCAATGATAAGGGGGAGGTGGTGGGGATGTAATACTTGGTCGCTATCTATCGTGCACGGAAAGGGCAGGACCGGTCAGTCATTGCGGTCTCCGCTTCCAGCGAGGTCGCATCGACGACGAAGACGACGACGACGATAAGATGCGCTCTTAGCCTACGAGTATTCACTGCTACACCAGTTAAGGTAGGGGATAAATAATTTCGTAATAGGAAGCTTATTGTTCTAGCATATGGTTTTGTATGTGTGGGGTCTCGGTTGTCTATCAATGACTGTGCATTCATTGTGAGTGACATCTCATTACATACATACGTCGACGTTTCGGTACATGGCTCAAGAGTGCCCGACAGGTAGTACTGACCGACTGTCTCGAAGTAAGTAAACACATTGAAGATCTGTGTATGTTTGGCGGTCTGTGGGCCTGCAAGATGGTGCTCGCCTAGGCCGACTTGTAGTAGTAGCTTGCTAGTAAGGACAACAAACCTAGGTGATGTCTATGTTATGCATTTGGCAACTATATCTTATGTAGTTCGGAACATACAGCCAACTATGCATTTGACAGCTAAGATAGTTGCCTGGTGGTGGGGTGGCTTCGTCATGCGGACTTTCGCGGATGGTCAGTGGTGATGTAGCTTTCGTCGCGGTTGGATGCCGAGGACGTCGGCCAGTCACATGGTGTGTGAGTAGAATTTCTATTTATAATGTCTAACAGGCCGCTGGTGGAGGCATTGTACTTGTATTACAAACAGGACATTCTGGATCACCTGTCGTCATACAGGGAACACAGGGACATAGACATAGGTCTTACTTGATCACACGTGGATGATAATCCTGAGCGCGCGATGGTCGGAAAGGGTGTCTGCTCTCTCTGTTACACGAGTGCTCGGGGTCGGCGCGCAGCGAGTCGCTAGTCGGGTGGTGGCGAGCGCACGCGAGGATGGTGTGGTCAGGGCTGATGTAGGCTGGTGGAGGGGGAGGAGAAGGGATAGAGAGAGAGAGAGAGAGAGAGTTAGAATGAGTGAAGGGTCGCTGGTCGACGTTCCAAAGAGAGGAGTGCATGAGGAAATGTGTGTGTGTGTGTGTGTGTGTGTGTGTGTGGCCACGTGGAGGTACCGACGGGATAGGAGAGACAGAGGTGAGTAAGAACAAGGAGACATGCAGGCCGACATATGTCCGCACGTTCCTTCTCGTCGCTGGGGGTTCATGCATGTTTAATGATTTATTAGTAGTTTTATCTCAAACGATTCGTAACTTACAGCCATCTATCCTGTCGTGGTGATGTCTATGTTATGAATTTGCCAACTATAACTGAAACAGTTCGGAAATTACAACCAACTATGCTTATACACTGACATGGGGCATACTTGACCCCACGACTCCTTTCCTAAGCGTGGATGATGTCTATGTTCTGAATTTGCCAACTATAACGCGAATGGTTCGGACATTATGCCCACCTATGCTTATATGCTGCGATATTATGAGTTTGACAACTATAACTTAAATGGTTCGGAAATTATAGCAAACTATTCTTATAAGTTGACATCGGGCGTAATTGTCCTGGGTAGACATAGGTCGGCGATACTAAGATGGCCGTCGGGAATGACAAGCTCTGAATTTGAGAGAAGCTCCGACCGTGTCAGCCGCGTTGGGCAAACATCAGCCAAAATGCGCTAAATTGAGCAAATGCACTTTCTGACACTGGCTGCCAAGATGACCGCCTGCGGCAGGAGGGAAATTGGTGAAATTCTACGGAAAAAAGGGAAAAAGTGACGCTTTTGTACGCGAAATCGGATGTTTTGGACGGGAAAAAGAGAAAAAAAGGGAAATTCTCGCTCCTGGGGTCCGCAGCCCGACGCCAGGTAATATGCTAATTAGGCTCCACGGGTCCATCGTCAGACGCCAGGTGCGGCAGAATGTCCTTTTTTATACTACTAAACGAACATTTTCGGAAGTCATTTGTAAATGGATCTGCGGTAGGGCAGCAACTACAACTCCCACCAAGGCGAAACAGGATTACTCCCAGATGTTCGTGTCGGACAATACAGCTAGTCGCTGGGTTTCCTCGGGGATCTCCTGTTTTCTCCGCCCTTGCATTCCGGAGCTGCTTCTCACTCACCTCGCTTTTTACCCTTATCGGCTCTCAAAACCCTGCTGCCACTATCCGCTCCACTCATTTGCAAAATACCTAATGCAAATTATATAATGTCTGGATTATTCAATATACGTAGAAGTGTCGTCCCGATGTACGGAGAATGGAATGCAGATGTGATTTACAAACGCAAAAAGTTTTTTATTTCGCAATTTAAATCCTCAAAAATAATTAAACTGTAACCTTCAGACCTCAATTTTATACTTTGTATTACACCAGTACGAATAAAACTTACAAATTCTACTCAAATACTAGTGAGTATTTAAGGAATTTTAGCACACGAGTACGATTGTGTTTGGCGTTTGTATACCTGTCGAACTGTCGCCTTACATGCATCTTCAGTACATGATTACATCACATCTTGTAAATCTTCTTACAGGCTATTCACGGTAAAATGAGCTCTTTGAAAGCCCTGCTTAAGATCTACTTCTATGCACGTTGTGTATTCTTCCGTCTTATGTAAGATTAACATTGTCATGGGTCTCATCACTGTATTCATGCATCGGTCGAGTGAAACTTTGACACTTTTTATTCGACGTTAAGATACGGAACTACTTCCCATCAACCTTTACCATCTTTACAGGGCGCATGTCACTCAGGGCGCACGTTAAAACATATGCAGGTAGGGGCAGTGACTTTTTTTAAGACTGATTTCAAAAGTACTCACTTTATTGTGGACAGCCTTTAGGTCTTAGCCTTGCAGAAGCTAGTAGTAGGGTGAGTACGGAGAGTAAGGATACAGCTAAAGGCTATTCACGGATAATTGATCAGTTTTTAAATTAACATATGAAAAATGTCACAGCCCCAACTTGCATAGATTTTTAACCGACGCACTGACTACAATGATCCCCGTAAAGATCGTAGCAACGCGACGGAAAGTAGTTCCACAGTTCTAAACGTTTAATTAAGTGCCAGGTAAACATCTGTGAATACTGAAATGATTAATTTTAATTTATGCTTTTTTTATTAATACAAATTTAAGAATGAGTAAATTAGTAAAATAATTACTTTTTTTATTAATTGTAGTTTTTATTTGATTAACGCATGAATAAAGATACGAGATCCATGGCAATGTTAATTTTACGCACGGCGGAATAATACACAATATGCATACAAGTAGATCTTAACCAGGGATTTCAAAAGTGCCCAGTTTACGGTGAACAGCTTATATAAAGAAAAATATGTTTTAAGAAGACGCCAAGAGTCCCATCTACAGGTATAAATACACATTCTCACCACATTACACTATACATTTTTTATTCAACTGCTGTCGACTTTGCATCATGGCTGGCCTTGAAACAAAGTATAATCTGGTAGTTGCCCCGGGCCTAGTACTAACTCGATACGATTTGCCGAAAAAACATTGTATCACGGAGGAAACAGTCATACTTTAGAATTATATTTTTAGTATCTTCTTACTGAAAGCCCAATAACTTACGAAACCTGGACGTATACCTAAAAACTGGAAAGACGTCCGAGACTTAGGGGGACCGTAACTTAGAACTCCTAGCAACGTAAACTGGGGTTGCTATTAACTAAATTATAGTGGTCCGGGTACCCTCTACTCTTATTGACGAGGCACATTGGCAGGAAGAGAACCAACGAAAACAATTGTAAACCAATTCCTCTCCCTTCCACTGAGATGCAAGACGAACGGCTATCAGCAAGCAACGTTTGTGTGTAACACGTGCCCCAGAATTGCCAGACTTGATGATATGTGCATGGTGATCTCAAGGCTTTGGAGAGAATGCAGTAATCTCTTGTGTGAGTAATTGTGAACACTTTTAGATGCTGGGGATATTATAAAAGGTTATATACAGCCATGATTCTCCATTATCATGGAAAACACCCTGAATAGGAAAGATGCGTGGTAAGATAACGACAGTTTGGTTAGAATTTTATTTGCACTTTAAGATGGTTTAAATTGAAATGGAGTGCGTATTCGAACTTATCACGCCAGGTCCCTTTGTTTTGAGAGCCGAGTATCCTCTATTTTTTGTAACTATATTACAAAATGTTTCATTACGTCAGTAAGTAATCGAGCTATGTTACTGGATTATTTGTATTCTACAGACTGACGCTTATCGAATTTTACTACCCAATGTGATGTGAGCGTATTTTATTAACGGCTTTGCGCAAACGATTGTAAATATTTGTAATTCGAGTTCCTCGCTGCTATGCGCATTATTGAGTAGGATTCTATAATATAGAAAGCTGATACCACCGCGTTACGGGAGGCTATATTGCTATGGCCCTTCTCTTCCCAGTACCAAATGAAGTCTTTCATCCGTAACACACGGGGTGGTTAATATAATTAAGCGTCGGTTTTGACAGGTTTTATGTGTCGTACGGACTTAGAGTCATGTCGCTCTATTAGAAATTTCATCAGCCGGCACAGCTGTTTTTATCTGAAGTAATTTATCGATAGACACTTATTTCATGTTCCTACTACGTCAAAGGATAATTTACAGGTCTTGAGAGAAATGAGTATAAGAATCAATGTAAAACCTCGAACGGAATATATCACACTAATCAGAAATTTTACCTTACCGTGATTTTCAACTTGATTCCGTAGAGTAAATGTGTTAGTAATACAAGTTTTTCAGAAAAATATTATATATATATATATAAAGTTAAACATATTTAAGCGTAATTTACAAATGTACTTCAAATTATTATACAAATTATGATAGGTGAAGTAGCCCAATTTTATATAGTAGGCTATTCGCAACCTGGCTGTCAATCTCAGATGATCTCTACGACGGTCATCATAAACCAAGTTTGCCTAAGTTCGCCGCGCCTCCAGATGTGAGTTTTTCACTACAAAGATTTAACTCGAGAAAATTAAATTTAGAATTAACTACGTATCATTGTGTGGATGTTTTTGTGCAAAGAGATGATGAGGTTAATTTTGTTTTGCGTAAGTAAATGAGTATTTAAATATTAAACCTGCAAAAACAGTCATAGTTCGAATACGGGAAGTCATAGGTCCGATATTGAGGTTCTGAATGAAAGATGGTTTATCCGCGAAAGACTTTCATTTCTTATTTCCAGACAAATTACTACCCATATTCACTACTCGTTAGGTCGTGGCTCATAACCTCTCTGCCAAAATTAATCAATATAATCAAACTTTTATTGCATCTACAAGTGTAATTTGTGTTTTCTTAAGTTTTCGTCCAGCACATTAGTTATATATAAGTGTAGGATGACAATGCTATTTCACGCACTCTAGGCCGTCGATACCACCCTATTATGTACAAAATAATGGAAGTAACTAAGTGATATTTGATACGGACGTACCTTGGTGAATGAGAATAAATGTGATCTCATAGCAGTATTGGAAGTGGTCGCCGTTAACAAGGCACGCCTGTACTTTTCACTATGTTAAGGAAGTTAATCAGAAACATACAGAAATTCACGTCCTCCATTTACCGCCTGATTTGTTAGTAGCTTCTGATCACATCTTCTCAGTACGTTAAGGTTGACATTCCTTTACCGACGCAGTTTTTCAGAGAATGCAAGGACAATAAACACTAGCTGTTTGATCGCATACTGCGTCTGAAAGACACGGTGACTGCTGACAGTCCCGTACCAAGAGCAGTCACATCCGTCCCAACGATTATTGAGGACAGCGAACACGCAATCGAAGATAACTTCATTTCAAGCCGCTGCTTTTATAACAGCGCCGCAGCTTGTGTCCTTGCTTCCCATTCGCCAACGTATTGTTACGATGTGATCAGGCCTTTGGTGGACGGCCTGCTTGATCACACCTTCAAATATTGCACCAGGACACGAGCGTGATTGCAACAACACATTGCGGAAAACAGTTGCAGAAACCTACACCAGCCCTGTAATCGGGGCCGAATATGTTAAACAACGCGCCCGATATATGCCAGCATAACACTGGGCGCGGCGTCCTTTCCTCATCGGGTCATCGCAACGAGAAGGCTATGGAGTTGGGTATGTCAAGCCGTCGTTAACCGCCTACCAGAAACAGCCTTCGGCATCATGAATAAGGTGGGGACTTTCCAGTTACATTGCAATTGTAGTGGCGTGTGCTAATTAATCATAACCATGTAAACTAGCATTATTATATTCCATTTAAGCTCCCCCGATTAATAATCACTTAATTAGATATTGTATGATCATGATCAATAAACCCCAACATTTACTGTTGTGCTCTACGTGATCATGACTCATTATGTAGCTACGTCCTCAGCCCCTTTCACATATAAATTGACTAAAAGTCAATTCACAACAGTATGTTCGTGTTTAGTTTCACTCCACTGCATTCATTAGTTTGCGCGTTATACGAAAATATAAGGGTCCAAGAGCGAATGAGACGTTTGGTAACCGATTTCCTAAGCTCAGCTCGGTTTAAATCCTTGCTAGTCTCAAACATTCATATCATGGATAACAAGTATCTCTCGTGCGAAGATACAAATCATACATTTAGTTATATCTACCCTGTGCTCGGTTCTGTTTGAAATCGATGTTAATCTTCATCCTCACTATCACGAATATAGTCCATTCACGGTTACTTCCAACTTTTCTGGAACCGAGATAAAGGTCTACTTCCATGATATCTCTCTGCCTCGAGCTAACAAAGCTTAGCCAAGTGTAGAAAATTACACCAAAGGGACAACGCGCCGAATTCGTGCGCAGTCAGTGTGATAATATTTTTGCATAAGAACTATTTATTACTAGGCGTCGCCCACGCGCCTGTTTTATCATTTATTCTATTAACAGTAATTACAAACGAAATATTATTTATAGAGCCAATATAAGCAAAAGTTATTAAAATTCAACCAAAAGTAAGGCACTGTTACGTTAACAGGGGCATAAAACGCTTGTGATACATGACACACTTGGGATGTAATCAAACATGTTATACATGTCGTAATTTTTCCAAGATTTGATTAAAAAAGTGTGAAGGAACCACATACATTCTTGTGCGATGATAATCTAAATTTCTTTGTAACTGTAATTTTAGACATTTTTGTTTATCTATTTTACTCTCGCGATCGTAACGCTGGTATTCTGAAAAACCGTCGTTTTCTGACTTGAAGCGAAACGAATCGAAATTTCTGAATAATAAAAAAGATGATTTTTCTAAGTATAACTGTTGCACTCCCTTGTCAGCGTAGCCAATCCGTGTGCGGGGGGTTAGCCGTGTAAAGACGTTATTACTGGCGCTGATTGGCCACGGAATTCCTGTAGCGTAGCCTATGTGGTTCTGGCTTAAATTATCCACGGGCGGTCAGGAACAAAGATTCTCAACTAACTTGACAAGTCCCAGTTAACATGTTAAACTGCTCTTGGTCGGCAACAATTTATACGCTGTAACTAACATATGTTATTCTCTAACTTCCTGAACTCTGCGGTAGAACAGCACGTTATTTTATAAAGAAATAAGTTTAGAACTTACTGCATGGACGACGAGACAGTACACGATATACCACATCCGTGGGAGATAAATAAATTCATTATTTACCATCCGCATGTTTCCGATTTTACAAAATTACATTTCAAACTCCGCAAAAATTAATAAAGAAAATTCTACATAACACTTTAATATCGGTTGTACATCATTATTCTATCTGAGTACACACACAACGTTGAGAAATTTCTCATTCATATTAGGGCGATTTATAGAGTACAGCTTCATATCGCGACGCATTAATGTGGTCCCTACACCCTCAGCACCATGTAAAAGAGAATACTATAAAAGCCTGCAGCGAAAGCGTGAAAAATATGGCTCACTGACTTCCCGCACTGTTACACAAACTAGCATTATTGACGATATATAGGCGATATATATTCTGTGCGTATCGGGACTCAACTGCAGAAACATCTACGAGACCTCAGCACAGATATTATTTATTACTTTTAGATTTATGCACGTTATTGGTGCTAACGCTTACATTTGGTCCTTTAGGTTCTCACTGGGCTTCGATGAGACACTATGCCACATACATTTTCCGCGGAGAAAGTATTTTACTAAGTTCTCCGCATTTTTATCTGAGGTTTCTTGCAGTCTCTACGTGGAAATACATGCAGTTTTTGTAACATAAAATATCACTTTACGCATTAAGAGGCTTGAAATATAATGAAGTTCAAGAACTGGAAACACGATGATCGTGTACGGTACGCTTTTAAATTTTCGATTATATATTTATTTGCTGGTGATGGAACAAAGTAATTAGCATTTAGCTGTCGTAAGTCCACACCTGTACGCTCCAGTCCAGTCAGGAATTAGAAGGTTACGTGATGTAAACTAGCAAAATTGCAGCTTCATATAGGTAAATCCATGGCGTTGTTGCGTGCAGCAACATGCATGCTAGACTGATTGCGGTAGCACAAACATATTGCGAAGAAGTGGAATGAAGCCTTGAGCGCTTCTAAACAAACCCGGCCAGGCAGGCCGAGTGCGCCAGATATTACAGCTGGAAACGCGGCGAACGAGGTCTTTGTCGACGTGACACTGCGCCAGCAAGACGTCCAGAGATGGGTGCGTGCTGTCCACCAACATGCGTCTAGTCTTCATCCTACGGCATCGTGGACAAGGTGAAGTCGGACCATAGCAAACTAGTCAGTGTGGCCTTTTATATAAACAAGTAATTTAATAACGAATCACATTATTATCTAACACAATGCAACCAAGTAAACTTAACGAGTGCTCCGCCGATTTAACGAGTAACTAACATTCTGTAACGAGTTGTAAAACGAATTGTAAAGACATGTAATTTGATAGTGATTTAAATACAAAGACGATAGTGGATACATTTGAGTTCACAATTGAGTACGCCTTATCCCAACATGTACGTTTAATATAAAATATAATGAGCCAAATCCACACACTTTTAAAAACGTAACAACGTGATATCATGTTTGAAAGTAAATCATAGATCACTTCTAATACGTCTTTAGTACGCACTGTAGAACACATTCGACTAAGTAAGTCCCACTACGCATGTAGTCATGGCTGTACATGCCGTTTTAAGGAGTAAAATGATTCAGTTTCTACTCTGGCCCGCTAGATCGACGTATTTATTATTTTAGTCATTAAAAATGTATGGATCACGATTGAACGACGGGTACAGCAGTTTTACCGTATGTCAGGAAATTTGAGACTTTTTGCAGGTCTGAATCATAGACTAAAGATGAGGTAGACCGATCTTGCTGGCTGCGCACAGCAAATCTCCGTGTCCCAACATTGAACTTCGTTTCTGCCAATACGGCTAGCAAAAACGGAGTGGATTGAATTTGAGGTTAAAACTCTGTTTAGTAAACGATGTTTTATACTTAAGCCTACTTTAACCAATTTGTAGTGCAGTTCGATTAAATTAAAATAGGTAAAAGTATTTTATTCGTATAATAGTGCTTGTGATTCAAAAAATAAGATACAAACAAATACGTTCATCACTGTGACCATGTGACTATGACACTTGTGTTCCTTTGGGGTAGGTTAGTGTTGGGTACATGCACAGAAAACGAATAAGCGGTCTACCTCAGATTTAGTCTATGGTTATCATGTTGCAACATAAGTAAACTTGACAATATGCGGGTATTCAGAAGACGTGAAATTGATAAAATTTCTTTTTGAAAATCACAGTTACGTTGACAATTATTATGCACGTTTGCAGTCCCGTGCTTGTTGACGACTCAGTACAACTTCTTCACGCATATCTGGCGCCGCGGTAGTGTAGTGGTTAGAACACTCGCCTCCCACCTAGGCGAAGCGGGTTCGATTCCCAGCGGAGTCGCTCCAGGATTTTCGCATGAGGGAATCGTGCCGGACGATGCCGCTTACCCCGGCCGTGCATTCCCGCGCCGCTCCATACTCACCGCGTCTCAATCGCGTCGGCTCTCAAGACCAAATCACTCCTCTTTGCTCCCATTCCACTCCTCACGTATCTCATCAAAGAAGAACCCGAAATTGCCATAAAGATGTTATACTTCCAGCACAAGGAGGGAAGTTGGAGGAATCTCGGGAGTGCGTCTGGTGAAGCTGCATGTGATGAGGTGGGACACTTGGGAGAGGAAGTCTATTTATCGAGCCAGGAGAACGATGAGTTTCTATAACTAAGTCACAAGCGCATGTATGGGCTATGCACGGTAAAATTAGAACTTTTGAAAGCCCTGCTTAAGATCCAATTGTATACACGTTGTATATTCTTCCGCCTTAAGTAAAATTAACACTGATACGAGCCTCATCACTTAATTTGTACGTAGGTTAAGTGAAACTGTGGAATTATTAGAAAACTAAAATTTTTACATATCTGCTCAATTTTACACTTCGATACATTAAAAAAAACAGAAAGAAAAAGAAATAATTAAATTTATTACAAATAATTATCTAACACCTTTCTTCCCACGTTCAGGTATGGAACTACTTTCTATCCTTCGCTACTAAATTTACTGGGCGCAAGTCACTCCATGCGCCCGTTAAAATATACGCATGCAGAGGCACTAACATTTTTCTAAGGTTGATTTAAAAATTACTCACTTTATCATGAACAGCCTTCAGAAGATAGTATGCCTTAGGAAGCGATAATCACGTCTGAATCATTCAAAAGTAACCTCATGAAGTGTTCATTAACTCGGTCTGCAGAGGGAAGATTACCACGGCGAGCGTGATCTAGAGTTAATGTTCACTGGTGGATTATAAGAAGCTAAAGGCAGGCTTACGGCCAGGGGGCGTGACAACGATAAATGTCCTCCCTCCCGGGTCGCGGCAGGCGAGGAAGCCCAGTTTCCGGGGGCCCGTGGGGAAGATATTGCGAATTCGCTGGAAGTGGCCTGGAGCGGTACAGAGGGAAGCGAGGCACACGTGTTTTCAATTTGGACGGCGGGTGCTGGCGCAACCATTTGTCCGCCCGGAAAAGGCACATCATTTAGGAAAGAGCCTCTAGAGGTCGTTTTACAGGAAGACAATATACGGGATGATTCTCAATTAGACCGACAAACTTCGGGAGGTGATTCTTCATGAAAAAGTAAAAGGAAAATATATATGACACTTTATACCTAAACCGAATATGAAGGGAGGTATGAGTCCTTATAAAAAAAAAACGAGATTTTTAGCCGTATTTGTGCAAAATATCGGCTTTTACGTTGAAGGTCCTGATAACATACAATAATGTTCCAAGAGTTGTCATTGTATTTTACTTCGTTGCCGGTATTTTGTACAAATACGGTTTAAAAACTCGTTTTTTTAAGGGCTCATACCTCCCTCAATATTCGGTTTAGGTATAACGTATCACATTTGTTTTCCTTTTACTTTTTCATGAAGAATCACCTCCCGAAGTTTGTCGCTCTTATTGAGAATCATCCTGTATATTATCTCAGGTCGCACAACAGCTTCGCACGCAATTTTGTTTTGATTCCAGAAAACTAAGCGGAGAATCCTGAAAGATAAACAGGTGCGAAATTTCTCGTTCATTATCCCATACAAATTAACCTAGTTGGTGAACCGTGTGCATACACACTATTCAAAATAACTTTTTAATTACCGGGAGGGGGTAGACTACTCACCCCCCACCTAGGCGAACCGGACTCGATTCCCAGCGGCGTCACTCTTGGATTTTCGCGTGTGAGTATTGTGCCGGACGATGCCGTTTCTGGGCGGGTTTTCTTGGGGATTTCACGTTCCCCACCGCCCCATGCATTTCGGCGCTGCTGCATATTCACCTCACTTCACCCTCATCGGCTCTCAAGACCTCTTTGTTACGAGCCGCCGAAATCACTCAACTCCATCACTGGGATTTTTGAGTTACTAGGTTGTGCTCAGCCCAAGATGTGATGAAACTAACACTGTCTATAGGTTCTTCACGGTAAAACGAGAACTTTTGAAAGCCCTGCATAAGATCTACTTGTATGTATGTTGTGTATTATTTCTCCTTATGTGAAATTAACATTGTCATGGGCCTCATAACTTTATTCATGCGTCGGTCAAGTGAAACTGTGAAATTATTACAAAAGTAAATATTTTACAAACCTGCTCATTTCTACGCTTCGATGCATTGAAAAAAAAAAAAAACCGAAGAAAAAATAGTTCAAGTTATCACAAATTATCTACCACTTTTCCTGTGACGTTAATATGTGGAACTACTCCCCATCCATCGCTACCAACTTTACTCGGCGCATGTCACTCAGTTTGCCCGTTAAAATATATACAGGTTGGAGCAGTGACATTTTTCTAAGATTGATTTCAAAAGTGCTCACTTTATCGTGAACAGCCTTTAATGCTATGACAGCACCAGAGAAGTTCCTTCGTGTGCAACCAATATAAGGGAGACCGGGGCTAAATGCAACAGGGGTAGGTTGCAACATTGCTCATAACCACGTACTCGTCGATGCGATAGCGGCGCCACTCGGCAGGGTAGTGGTTCTAAGTGGCAGCCATCTTGTGCCAAACTCCCGGGCACGTCAACAGACCAGTTTGTAGCGCAGAGAGGAATAACCTCTTTTCGTACATAAAAGTAATTTGTGCAGTGATCAACAACAGCAGTTGTGGTTTTTAATGGTGTGAGGTAAGTACCTACCACCTGGTCTGAGGCAACACTGGCTACATACTGGAGCAGCAGCCAATAAACAGAATGCCGAAGCTCGGAAATACATTACACAGTGGCGTCAAGCATACAGTAATTTAAAATGCGAATTTCTCCTGTTACTATTAATGAGTCGTCCTCTTCGTCCTACTGCATCTGGAGGCAGCACGTTCGAAGATAGACGTAGGTTTATATGATCACGATGTCTAAGGACCGGATGCACCATCGTCGTTCGAAACTCGATCTGAGATCGTATCTAAGTTCGACACTGAAAACTGTTGCACCATTCGAGTTCAGAGTTAGAAATGGAGATCGAGATTAAGTTCATTTCGAACCGCCGAAATTGGTGGTTCGAAATCTCGATCCGAGATCAAAAGCCATCGACGACAAATGTAGTTTGAAAATACGCCAGCAGATAGAACTACATTAGATTGTTTTCTTGGAAAATTAAAACAACATTATACGTATTTGAATATTATTCAGTAAAATTCGTACAACAATAATTCCCATAAAACAGATAACAGATCGCACATCTAGTCATATCTATAGTGAAAAATACACCTATTTCCATGACCTCATATATGGCGTACCAACAGAAAAATTTTTCTCATACTTAATATCGATCTCTTCAAGACCGATGAACCGGAGATCCAGAATCATGAAATTTCATTGGTGCAACACTTTTACATTGGAACCAAGATCGAACTGGCTCATGTCTTGGAACTAGGATCATTCGATCTCGGATGGGGGGGGGGGGGGTGCGATGTTGGTGCAACCGGCCCTAAGGGTTTTATCCTCACCTGGGAGGCATTTCACTTTGAGCAGTGAAGTATGTGTTCCGTTCCAGGAACTAGAGTGTGATTTTTATTCGCGAATATTCACGCAGTTCCAGAAGGAGGGCGGGAACCTATTCAAAAACCTTTTACCACGAACAACTTGGGAGATTTTTTTTTTTTTTTTTCTTTTTTCCGCGGAGAAAATTTTCCTCGCTAGTCGTGTTTCAGATCCACTTTCGTCACTGGGTGATACGAGCCGTGCGGCGCTTCGGTTGTGTGCGTGTGAAACACAGGAATTCAGTATCGTACTAACATAACTACGACTGGCCCGACGTTTATGCGTAATTAGGCACTTTGGATAAAGTCCTGCTTAAAATGTACTACTTGAGGTGATCAGTTCTGGGGACTTGCGCCTTGAGTGTAGCCACCCACGATTCCCGGCGTCCACGAATTTATTTGTTTGACTACTGTTACGATGTGATCAGGCTTTAAGTAATATCCCTGGCTGATCATACCTTCACACATTGAACCAGGACACGAGCGGGATTTCGGTTATCACCGTGCGAAGCGAGTTGCAGAAATCGCCTCTACCAGACCTGTAATCGGGGCCGAGTATGTTAAACAACGGGCCCCCATATAGGCCAGCGACACACTGGGTGCATCGTCTTTCTCACCAAGGCGTCGCCAAGAGAAGGACGCAGATATGGGTATGTCCGGCCGTCGATATCCACCTACCGGAAACAGCCTCCAGGACCATTATTAAGGTGGGGACATTCCAGTTAGTTTGTCGTAGTAGTGACGTCTGGTAAATACTCATATAGGCTGTTCACGGTAAAATGAGCACTCACTTTTGAAAGCCCTGCTCAAGATCTACTTGTATACACGTTGTGTATTCATCTGCCTTATTTAAAATTGGCATTGCCATGGGCCTCATCACTTTAATTCATACGTCGGTCAAGTGAAACTGTTAAATGATTAGAAAAGTAAATATATTACAAATATGCTCATTTTTGCACTTCGATGCATTAAAAAAAAACAAACAGCGAAAGAAATAATTTTACGTTATCACAAATGGTTACCTAACACTTTTTATTCGACGTTAAGATATGGAACTGTTTTCTATTCATCGTTACCAACTTTACTGGGCGAATGTAACTCAGTGTGCCTGTTAAAATATATGCACGCAGGTGCAGTGACTTTTTTCTAAGGTTCAATTATAAAGTGCTCATTTTATCGCGAACAGCTTTTAACAGATTAATCTAGAATAATGACAGTTCATATAAGCTCCCCCGATTAATAATCACGTAATATGTTATTGTAATATCATCATGTTCAATAAACCCCATCATTAAAAGGTGTGCTCTACGTAATAATGTCTAATTATTCAGCTACGCCCACAGCCCGTTTCATGTATGAATATGGCCCAAAAGGTATATTTGTAACACTACGTATACTTCCACGCCCATTTTGTGTTCCACAGATGGCGATAAAATTAACACAGTCATTGCTCCGGTGCCGAGCGAGAGGGCGCGAAGGTAAAGGTCCGGACTCGCATTCGGCAGGACCTGGGTACGACGCCCGGTCCGGCCATCGCGATTCCAGTTTTTCATGTTTTCTCGAAATCACGCCCGCCGGGTTCCGTTACTGCTGAAAATCACTGAGCTCACTGATGTTTCTTCAGTGTTCGTCGGCACTAACGGAACAGTATCAGTAATCAGCAAACATTTCGTGTGTGTCAGTGATTTGATAGTTTCGGAACGCTAGGCAGTAGAACGAACGCGAGCTTGTAAATGTAAACAAACAAATACAAAGGTAAAGCATGTTAACTTGTCACAGAATACCGGCAATTTACTTATATAAAAGCGTACATTATACACGTGTGAAGTTCTAACATCTACAAATTATAGGGAAAACAATTGTAATATTGTCTTATTTATCCTTTAATGCTTTTCGTGCGTCTTCTATGAGCACAATAATCCTGTAAGTGACACTACGCGACCTCATTCAGCTCCAGTAATTTCAGTGTTTTTCAGTACTCGTTTTAGCCTCGCGCAGGGCGCCCCTCAGAGACTCGCAGAAACAGCTGCCAGTCGCCATCAGTGATCGCCAGGAGTATCGGAACGATAGCCTGACGTTACTGAGATTACTGAAACAGTGAAATCGGCAGTATAGGAACGCGGCGTCCATGCGAATACGGGTATTGTTCTTAACTACCGGCCGTGGCCGAAGAATCTATAGGCTATTCACGGTTATTTACAATTGTTTTGAAGCCCTGTAAAAGTCCGACTTCCAGGATACTCCTCTGCCTCATCCAAACAAAACAAGTCTACAAAATTTCGCCAAAGGGACAACGCGCCGGATTCGTGTGCACTCAGTGTAATGATATTTTGCATAAGAACTATATCTTGCTAGGCGTTACCAACACACATATTTTATCCCTGCTTTTATTCATACAATTATAAGAGAAATATTATAATTTATACTTATAATAGACGTAAAAGTTCAATCTAACTTAAAGTAAGGCACTTCTATGTTAACACATGAATACAACGATTGTGATACATTACATATTTAAGAAAAAATTCGCAACGCATAATTTATAACTAATTTACAAACTGCCTTGCGTGCAAAAAGAAACAAAATATTAAGTTAATTAATTTCCCACAACTTTTTAAAGACAAACTTTAAATTCTAAGACACGGAATATTTTCCTACATAGTTGCCTACTTTACTAAAACTTTTTCACGAACCAGCTGTGTGAAATAGTTTTCTTACAAAGACTTTCTGATTATAAAAAATGGAAAACTCTTGTTGTGTAGTTAGAGAACTGAAATATTACCAGAGCGTAAATGTTTTTGCAAAAATAATCATCCTTATCATAAAAATTTGCATCTTCGCTGGGCTTTAAAGACCTGCTGAAGCGCGGAGTTTATTTCTTCATATCTTGCCAGTTGCATGATCCGCGAATTACTTATATTTTGTTATGCTTTGTCGCAATGTGAAAACTTTCATGTATTAATCCCTCGTGATCGTGAAAGCTATGGACTCACTCTTACATAACAATAAACGGGACTAGGATGCTGCAAGACACGTTTACAAGCACTGAGTCGATATTTAAGGGGTTTGGGTACCAGTATAAATACGGAGGACCCGCTGTTTTTTTTTTTTTTTACAAAATTACACGCACAAAGTGCGACAAATTCCAAGCTGGACCCAATTTTCAAGTATCCAAAAGCTTTCGTATGTTAAATTTAAACTTAGCAAAATAAAATAGATAGGAGAATATTGTAAAATATTACTTACTAAATAACTCCGAAATTATGTACTGTTTTGTGCAGGAATACAAGAATAGTACACTGCGTGAGTTTGGCATATTTTAAATCGTCATCTTGTTAGCAAAACTTAAAAATGCGATATAATCGTAGAGAGCACGTTTATGTGCATTGAAGTAAAACTTTACGTTCTTTGCGTGGATTCTCACAGCATTTTATTTCTGGTCTACCGCTGTAAGCTATTCAAGTACTTGCACGTAAAGACGACCATCACTGTATGTGGCGATCATCGGCAAGTATTCCTTACTATCCTCGTTGACCCACAAACAATCACAGCAATCGTCTTGCCTAACTGTTATTGTGCCGTTTCACTGAGGAAATAGAGAGAAGTGCATAATACAAGGTCAGACGTCCAGTTTCTCGCTGCTGTGATTTCCAGTGCCAAGATTCAGGGAAAACTATTCGGGAACATTTGAGTTTTCAAGGAATTTCAGCTGAAGTGGAATATTTCTGAATCCCCGGCAGGCATTGTACTTTCTCACAAATTGTTTACGAGAAATATTCAACTCCAACGCTAAAAATTTACTCTTTAAAAATCTTTTCAGCGTATCTGTCAGTTCACAACAAAAGAATGATACATACGTTCTGATTTATGTTTTTCTTCACTTTTAATTTTGTGGACTTTAGTGCGAATTTAGCAATCAAAATTTACGTACACTACAACTCTAGGGAAATTTGAAATAAATGTAATAAATTTGAATGCACGTAAAAATTTGTATATGACTCACTTAGCTTAGTGAACCGTAATATCGACAGTATGTTAAAATAAAGTAGACAGGAGAGCAGCGCATTAAAAATTTTTGACGTGAAAGTGAACCCTGTAGGAAGCGTAGATTAAACTTGAGGGTCTAACCGAGCGAGATAGCGCTGTGGTAACTCACTGGACTCGCATTCGGGTGAACCGAGTCCGAATCCCTGTTTGGGCGTCCTGATTTCGGTTTTCCATGGTTGTCTGAAATCACCCCAGGCGAATGCTGGGATGGGTCCCAAACAAAGGCCATGGCCGATTTCCTTCCCAAACCTTCCCCAATCCCTCTTCCCTGTGCAACCTGCACCGTCTCTAATAACCTCGCTGTCGACGAGACGTTAAGCCCACTTACCTAACTTGAAGGTCCAACACTTTGTTATCAAGTGATACGAGTAGTAGGGGCGTGCCAATCCTGGCCCACTAGGTGAATGACATGTGGATGGAGTGGACTAATTATCGAATTAAGCCTTAATACTAAAATGAAATTTGCAAATTAATTATATTAGGATTAACCGATTAATTGGATTATCAATTAAACCGCTAGTTATCCGCACCATTCACATGTCATTCACCTAGTGGGCCAGGACCGGCACGTCCGTACTACTGATACGGGCCAAATATGCCATAATTCCGAGCGGCTGAGCGGGCCGTCCAAGCTGAGCAAACAATGATTTTGGGGGGGGGGGGGGACCGGAGCGTGGCCAACCTATATAAGAAGGAACGAGCGCCGTCATTGCTGTCCAATATCGCCGCCAGCCGACGACGAGGTTCGGGAGTTGAGACGTCGCCGTCGAGAGAGAGGCGAGAGTCTCCTACGTCCGTCTGGCCTTCCCTGCGGAGAGCGCCTCGCCGATCCGTTTCTGAGAGTGTTTAATACAGTGGTGAGTCTATGTGATTAGCCTGGGTAGTAGGGTGTTACCTTAGACCCCGCCTCAGCTAGCACAGCTTGATTACTAGTGCCGTCCACCTGACGGTGGATTAAATAGTGTTGTAATCTGAGCAATTCAATAAATGTCATAAATTGTGTACTTTTGGGTTATCTAATATATTGATAATTCCTATTAGAGATAGTCTCAGTATAACAACTTGAATACCTGCAATGCAATTTAATTAAACTTCTCATATTTTAGCTAGAGCCACGAGTATTTCGGGAAATTCATTCTGGGGCGAGGTAGACTACAGACACTTGCTCTTTTTTTCGGCTACTGTTGTGATTGGACTACAGTTCTTTAGACACGTCCCGTTTAACTGTGAGCCAGTAATAAGAAGGAATTAGAGGTGTGAGTGAGTGTTAAACAGTCCTGTACAATGGCCTCACTTGATCACAGCAACCAATAAGCAAACGATAATGTATCGCGTGTATAGAGTGCTGTCCAACCAACATTGGTGCCAACTCAATCCGCGAAATACTCGGGCTCTAACTTTAGCATATGGTGTGATCTTAGCGAAGAATTTCGGCTCCCACTTCAGCGACACACGTTGACAGCGCTCGTGAAGACGCTTCCGTGATGTCGTCTTCCCAAAACTATCACCCCGTGCACGTCACACTAACTCGTTGTCTGCCCAATGATGAAGATATCGACACGTTGCGATGCAACACAGGAGGTTGCCGGGTCAATACTCGCGAGTTTTGGTTTCGATAGCTACATTTTCAATTGCCTCTGTAAAAAAAAAAAATATATATATATTAAAGGCTGTTCACGATAAAGTGAGCATATCAGAAATGAATCTTAGAAAAAAGCCACTACCTTTGAATGCATATATTTTAATGGGCGCACTGAGTGACACTAGCCCAGTAAAGATGGTAACGATGAATGGAAAGTAGTTGCATATCTTAATGCCGAATAAAAAGTGGTAGGTAACTATTCGGGATAACTTAAAATTATTTATTTCGCTTTTTTTTTTTTATCCATCGAAGTGTAAAAATGTGCAGATTTGTAAAGTATTTACTTTCTTAATAATTTTACAGTTTCATTTGACTGACGCATAAATGAAGTGATGATGCCCATAGCAATGTTAATTTTACATACGGCAGAGGAATACGCAACGTGTATACAAGTAGATATTAGGCAGGGCTTTCAAAAGTGCTCACTTTACCACCGAAAGCCTATAGCCGAAAGTATCCGGCGTCGCTGGGAATTATTATATCTAAAACACAGGTATTTGAGGAAATACAAAAACAATACTTCATCGTTCATTTAGTGTGCTGTTTTTCTGTTCCGTACTACGTATAAAGTGCATTAATGCAAAATGTAACATTTATTATTGGAATAAGTTTTAATATTGGTCTCCCTTTCGGGGAAAATGTATAAATGTCCCTGGCCTATGTTTGCTGAAATAGTCCCTAGAAAAATTGGAACTGCAGTTTATATTATTATTGAGGAAAAAGAGGCAACACTAAAATGGCAGGAATATAGCAACTTAGCCGAAATTGCATAATATATGCTGCATGGTAAGCACAGTGGCACTTAACAAGATTCATTGAGACAGACAAGGACATTTTATTTAAAAACTACTAATAAAATAGTTTTATTTTATAATAAAATCCATGCGCCAGGGTAATTTGCAGTGAAAAAGCACAAAATTATTTGTAAAGCCAAATATAAATTGATTTGTAAACTTACCATGTACCGTATGTTACAAGGACTATCTTCGTAGCTGCTAAGAAAAATTGAATAATTCAAATTAATTTTATAATTTTGTTAATTTTTTAAAATCAATTTTATAATTCGTTTATAAACTCATCTTGCAAATATTTAAGATTATGTAAATAATATATTTAAATTTTCACTTAAAGTAAACAATTAAAAGTGCAAAATAATTTTTCTGTAAGAATGTATAGATAACTTGAGGCATATCATGATATTTGTTTCCTTATAAATTACATCGAATTTTTAAGTGACTTCGTGTTTATCATTTGGTATTCTCTAATCAGTAAAATTCTGACACGAGATTATGCAAATACTTAATGAATGTAGATTAATTTTATTTTACTTATATTTACGTCGGATATAATGTGTACAAATTAAACAATCGTGGACACAAAAATAAAGGGAACTTTACAATCCATCTTCTTGCAAGGCTAGGTAAAACAGCAATGATGGGTAATATGTTTTTATTTCGGAGCCATCATAAAATCAACATAAATGAATTACTACCAAATTAACTTTTACAAAAACTATAAAATTTAATTTTATAGTGTGTATTAAAGAAATGAGATATGAAAATAAAAGTTAACTGTGAAAATAAACTGAATTTTATATTATCACATAACTGGAATTTGAGTCTCTAACAGAAAGTTAGCTAAGCATTAAATTAAGAAGGAAAACACTTTAAGTATTATTTAAAGAGGCTTCTGCCACAATATATGCCAGTTAGCTGTGTTACTAGATAAAACGAGGTATTCTAAACGTGCGTAATGCGAATTTTCACTAACGGTTAAATGGCTTTACCAAATAGAATGGCCTACGTTACAATAGTTACTATAAACAGCAGGGATGTAAAAGAAATTTAGAAATTAAATAAAGTTTGCACTTGTGCGGGAGAGAGCCAACAGGATTCCTTAAGGAATCGGAACAACCTTTCAAGGATAACTTCTATGGTTGGTGGGAACGTAACTGATCTGTATTAAGTGAGTGAAGAGGTTTTGACGGCTCTTAACAGCGAAGTATTGAGATCCGATTAGGGTGATTGAAGTGAACGTGGAGCAGTGCCGGAATGAAGGGGTGGGGGAAACGGGAGATCCCCGAGAAAACCCGCCGACCAACGGCATCGTCCGGCACGATCCCCACTTGTGAAAATCGGATGACCCGGCCAGGGATTGAACCCGGCTCGCCTTGGTGGGCTGGATTCAGCAAATCTCCATTGTACACAGAGTGTGCAATTTTTTAGTAATTAATCATCGTCGGAATTACCGTGTAACTTCAACAGTGTCCTAGATTTGTTGCGACTTATTAGCCCCTCCCTATCTCTCTCTTTCCTCGTTTATATTTTACGCAGTGGTGCTGACGTGAAGAAGATAACCAGTTGTGGGTTTCTAAACCGCGAGAACATATTTGCCAAAGAGCTGTGAAATATGACAGCTTTAAATTACTGTTCCCGCGTGGAGGGTAGTTTCTTGCTGTCTGCTCGACTCACTTAGAAGTGCCGTCCTTTGCGGCAGGCATAGAATACAGGCTCTTCCACTTCTCAACTGCCACCAGTTTGTATATCTTTTGAAGCTTTATAGTTCCACCGCACCGAATCCTTAAGACTCACCGTCAGATATACTGTCAGATCTGATCTTCTCTCCCTGTCTAATATGTTGATTTTGTGCGCTTTCGTAACAAATACTTTTTTCCCCCTCTTTTGATTCAGTCTAAATCAAATTCTCATGCTTTATTTAATATAAATTTTCTCTTAATTAATTTGACAAATATTAGGGCTTAATAAATGTCTGATGAATCTGATATGCTACGTTAAACAATACCGAATTACAAGCATAATTTTCAAAACATACGTTTCAAATTTTTACCCAATACCTCGCATGTTTAAAATGAATACTTTAAGTTTGTCTTACATTACTTGAATATAGTGTACTTTATTTAAACTTTTTATGAGTCACATTGCCATTGGTTCCAACAGAAGCATGCAAGCTCTTTCTAAATAGTCTATCTATCAAATAGCGTTATACAAGTACATATATAGTGACTGTAATAAAGTTTAGTAATTCCTCAAGTATTGCTTATTCTACCAAGCCGATTATTTTCTTGGATGTATTAGCTGTCTTTATTCGGCCTACGGTTTTATTTTTAAATGGCAATGTTTGTAGATATTTATAATAATATTGAGAATTCCAAAACTTCAATATTTTCAATTGGCTGAGAGTGAAGTACCCAGAAACAAAACTTTAATAAGCTCACAATAATCTAAAAACATATCATGTTAAAAAATGTAACGTCAGAGAACAGAATTTTAAATAAGTTTAATATATGAAATTTATAAGTTTGTCACCCATGTTTCATAAGCATTACATGTCTTACCACTACTTCCATCCCTCTCCCATACTTTTTTCTCCGAGCTAGCACTTTTAAGTTACCACTGTCAACACTGTCACAGTTAACAAAAAAACTCCACGGAGCACGGAAGGAAAAGTGATAAGAGACTTCAGTTACAGCCACACTGCGACCATTCGTCAGCGAGCACAGAGATGGCCACTTCACACGCTACTTAGCGTCAACTGCAGAAGTAAACCCTTTCTCTTTTATTATTCACGTAGCTTAACATGTTTTAGTTGAAAGCGACCTGTTTGGAACACTGCGCACCTAGTGGCGGAAATATTCCCTACTCCGAACTCTCCCATAAGAAATAACGTTTTGTCCATAACCGGAGTAGAACTAACCCGTTCAGTCCCGAGTTAATTTACGAGCTGAAGTGATGCAAACGTTCAGTACTTTTAATGTGCCCTGTACTTATGTCGATAGTGCTTCTTATAACTAGAGCCACGAGTATTTCGCGAATTCATTCGGATGCGAGGTAGACTCCAAACACTAGTTCTTTTATCCTACTGTTGTGATTGGACTACAGTTCTTAGACACACCCCGTTTGACTGTGAGTCAGTAATGAACAGGAAGTAGTAGTGTGAGTGAAGCTAACCGGTCCTGTACAGAGGCCTCACTTGATCGCAGCAACCGATAAGCAAACAATAGTACCTCGAGTGTACAGAGGGATTTCCAGCCTAGCTTGCTGCCAACTCAATCTGCGAAGTACTCGGGGCGCTACTTATTACCAATGAACTACTGTGGTCGGCAGATATCTCGGCGCGTGAGCTCACTAGTCTTGAGCGGTGTCCTCTATCCCCTCTCTTCCGTTTTCCCTCTTTATCCGGCGACCCCGCTTCTCCGCTGCCCATCACTGAGACGCGCCCAGTTAACTGCCGCCTACTGTACGTGCTGTGTGTTCGTTGCTGCCAGCATTCACCATTCACAAATGAGATACGCAGGAACTTCTACGAATCATATCACTCGGAAGGAATATGCTCAACACATCGGCCGCTGGTTCGTCGTTGTGTGCAGTGCCGACCATAAACATGCTTTATGTGCAACGTGTCTCCCATGATGGCCACGGGGACTAAACGGGTTAAGCTTGGCTCACAACCATGCGTCGCTTCCGTCAGTCGCCCGTCCGTCCGTCAGTCAGCCATCCGTCGATTTTTTCGTCCGTCAGTTGGAAGCTATCCACAACAATCCATCGTCCGTCGATACGTCGGGTCAGGAAATTTTCAGTGTTAGCACCCAACAACACGAACTTTCCCGCGCAGAGACAAATGTTTTTCATGAATTTAATAACTATATTATCTTTTCCAAACATAATTGATCTGCATTTCCTCCCAAAATCTGCAAGTCATCTTCAGTTAAATTCAAAGGTGAAATGTAAAAAAGTAAACAACTTCACTGCCTTTTGTATTTAAAAAGAAAAATATACAGACAAATAAACAAGTGACTGTTTTCCGACAGCCATATTCAAGGAAAGATATTACAAGGCGGTGGCCCATCCTTCGGTCCGCCGAAAGTTAAAGTTTGAGACATATTTGACGGATTGACGGATAGAAAAAAAGTTGCCCTGAGATTGGTTGAAGATCACGTGGCCTACGGACGGACGGGCGACTGACGGATGAAAAGGATGGTTGTGAGTCCAGCTTAAACCTTATACACGGGCCGGGTAGTGGTGGAAGGGGGTAAGGTTGGGTGGGGAGCGTCCACCGCTGACTGATGACCGCCGGCCGGCGTGCGTGCAACGAGGCGGTGGCGTCCCCGAGCATCGCGCGCCGTCGTCGACGCTGACCAGCTGCAGCGTCGCCGGCTGCTTCACGCGCAATTTCCGCAATCGTACTGTAAAGAAGGCCTGCTGTACCCTGTTGCTTGCTATAGCCTATTTGCGGTTTCTTCACATGTTTTGAATCAAACCTTTGAAAAATCATCCCATGTATGACGTGTTTTAGTTATTTCCTAAATATGCTATGTATCACGATCGTTTTATACCTCTGTTAACACAAAATTATCTTATTTTTCGTTGAATTGAAGTTTTGCCTATATTTTATTTATAAATCATAACAAATCATTTATAATAAATACGAATAAAAACAGTAACAAAATATGTGTGTTGGTAGTGCCTAGTAAGAAATAGTTCTCATGCAAAATATAGTTACAGCTGAGTGCGCACGAATTCGGTGTGTTGTCCTTTGGTGTGATTTTCTAAACTTGGTTACGTTTAGGATATCCTGAAAGTATAACTTTAGCAGGGCTTCAGGAAAGAGTAAAGTAACCGTGAATAGATTATAAGAAATTTTTCATATTGTTACGGTGTAGGCAAGCAATATATTTAACGCTTGCCAGGGACACACCCCAAACAGAGGCGATAAAAGACAGTATTCAGGGCGAGGCCACGAACAGCGAGAGGTTTGGAAAACGGCATCATAGTTCGTAAACGGCGGGAATACTTAAACGCCGCCAGGGCCACGAAGCGCTGTCTTCGTGCACCAGCCGCCAACTCTGGAGCTGGCACGACGCATGGCGTACCGTTAGCAGCCGTAGCCGAGATGTGAACCAGCCTTCGGCAACAGACAAGGTGATATCAGTCCATCGGATCATGTAGGGATCACAGGCTTTAGATAATGGCGTGGCTAGACTTAAAGAAATTCGGTAATTTAATAATAATAATTATATTGAACTCCCCGGTTTTAACGTAAAGTAACTTGTTGTAAAAAGGCGTTTTAACGTATTGTAAATGACATGGGTGTTTGTCTTAAACTAAATAACGTAGGGAAATTATATTGTGTCGCCTACCGTTCTTGAGTTACGCACCCGAAGCTGTTTGGTAAGCCCATAAGGATTATCAGAACAGTATGTAACATATTGTTAGGGATAGGAAAATTTCGCGGGTTCAATGACTTGTAAGCTAGACGCCACAGTCCTGTGTACACTAGGGCCTCAGATGTTTATCCACTGGCTATTGCGCCAGTGTTACCTCACACCTGGCAGTATGGGATTCGCTACTTGTTCCCTTGCAAGTCTGCTATTGGCTCAGAGGCGTCCAGGGCGTGTGTAATAAACTGTGAACCAATTACAAAGGTGACTTCACTGTATGTGTGTTTGACGTCTATCTTGTCCTGAAATGAAGTCGCGAAATGTTCCTATCCCTACATATTATTAAACTAAGCGCGCACAAGTGCGGTACGTTGTCCCTAGACTATGTCAAGCTTTGTTTTGCAAGAGGCGGAGGAACATCCTGGAAGTAGAACTTAAGCTGTGCTTCAGAAAAGTCGGAAGTAATAGTGAATGGACTGTAGTTTACACTTCTGACATTAAAACATGGTTTGTCAGCTGACGCCATAGGACGCGTGTGATTGGTTCCCTTGCTGCTCGCCCGTTAGTGGTCGGAATGCATTCAGTTTATCCTAGGCAGCACGGTGGTTACTGGTTCCTGCTGAGTGCACCGAGAATGTACAGGAGTGAACAAGCATCAGCTAACCTTGCAACACTTCTCCACACGCCCCTGGTCTGCACATCATACGACACGCGGGCCGTGTTTATTTTGGCCGGTCTGCCTGGTTGGAATTATTCAACACGTTCGCCACGATGCCCATATGCAATATGGGCAAGGGTTTTTTTTTTAAATATATTTTCTGTCTTATAAAACCACTGACACTCATCTATTAAATGCTATTTCTTAAAGCAGTCAAAAAGAACCATATGGAAAATAAATATGTCCTCTAAATATTTATTGTGTGTTGCCGAAAGAAAGTGCTACGTCATAAAGTACGTGACTGAGCATCATTGACTGTTATTCACTATCTACTAGAATGACAAATGCTATTGGTACACTGGAAGGTGGACACACACTGTGACACACCGGACCAATGACAGACATTTTTGGATGGTTGGAGTAAGGAAATAGCTACACCAAACTGCAAAATAAAATTAAACGTTCTTCGCTGCGGGGAAATTCAAAGTTATATCTCCGTGGTCACGGCCGACTGAGGGAAAGTGGGTCCAAGGACTTTGCCGACAACCAGTGAAGACCAGTGCACAATAACTTGGCTCTCCTTCACTCTTGACGAACTTGAAGTGAGATGGCCGTCTTGCGTACGGGACTGCCTGAGATCGATACCAGCCGGCTGCAGTCATATTTTGTCTGTCCTGTCACATTGCATCGCAGGTATCCATACGCCACTTCAAAGAAGCCAATAACACGCAAACATATGGCTAAGCATGACTTGGTTAGTTATTTTAGCCTATTGACACAGCGCCTTGGCGCACACAAAATCAGAGGGGCAACTTAAAATACTTTACAGTGGCTTCACGAGTGTTTCTTCATATGTAGGTCTGAACAACCTTCTTTCTCTTTGTGGAAGGAAACGGATTTTTCTGAAGTCGTCCTACTTACTCTTAAGGTACGCAAGGGACCTTCATTGAGTAAGTATGAATTCTACTAAAAAATTTAATATAAGTTATTTTAATTTTATATTTTCTTTGCAACTTGAAAAATTACAAAGAATGTCTCGTATGTACTGCACATTGGTCGCATGTAGGAATCGTGCCGCACGATGCCTCTGGTCGACGGGTTTTCTCGGGAATCTCCCGTTTTCACTGCCCTTTCATTCTGGCACTTCTCAATACTCACTTCACTTCACCCTCATTGGCTCTCAAGACCTCGATGTTGAGAGCCGCCCAAATAACTTCACTCACTTGTACACATAGACCAGCACATTTTGTCGATTGATTTTGAAACACGGTAGAATTCGAGTACATACAATTGTGTATTGCTTTCAAGAATGCATTACATCTATTTGGACATGACCCTTCGGACTCTCGAGCCTCTGGATCAGTATTAAACATCAAAATAACTTATGAATAGTGTATTGAGCGTACAGACGACCATGAGGTTTACGCTGGTACAAAACTTATTCGCGATTATTTAGAGTCTCTCCTTTTGCGTTGATGAGACCCAGTTTACAATCACCACATCTTAATACGCCATGTTTATGTGTATCTATAATAATCGTTTAGAGTGTCGCTGAGCGAAAGAATTTTCGGAAATTATGCCGAAAAGTAATCGTGAATAACACTAATTCGCATACTTTTTTTTTTGCAATCATTCCTTGCACAGAAATATTAATTTAGAATATTTTTCTTGCGCTAGGCTTGAAGCTATAATTTCTCGGTGCATATAATAACCTCACTGTGCGCCAGGAAACTTATTAAATTATTGTTTAAGATTATAAAAAAAGGTGTTTGTATTTGTACCAATTTTTTCTTTGTTCCCTATTGTGTCAGTTTCATATGAGAGAATCACATAACGGATTTGGATGCAGTTTTTACTGTTATGATCTGAATTTATTGAGGAAGGTTTATGTGTATTAAAATTGCCCTAGCTGAGCATTAACGGTATTAGTGAATCAAGTCGGAAGAAAGTTTGCCGCCAGCGCGCTCTCATGGAATACGCTGTCTAATCCTTAGAGATATAACAAAATCATGCATGCCTACGAAAGAACTGTGTAAAATTAAATTATCTACAAAAATGTCAGCGGTAGCATCTTCAACAGATAAGTAGTAATAAGCGTATTTACAATTAAAATTACGCAATAAAAACAAACGTATAGTTCACAGTCTTTTCTAACCATAAAGAATTTGATCTTTATAAAAATAAATTAATTCATAATTAAATATGTTTAATGTAGATAAGAAGTGACCTTATATCATACAATTATCGCCAATAATTTAAAAGTTATGAAACGTTTTGTAAAAAAGTAATTTCTAAAATCGAGACACGCGCCCCCAGACCTATACGTGGACGGGGGTGATGTCGCAGGCTATAGATGATGCTGTGTCTAGAGAGGTGCAAAAGGGGGGGGGGGGGAGGGAGGTGTACGAGGCGAGCGTGCGGCCCCGCGTGCCACGGCAGGCAAAAAAAAAACTAAATTGTACCCGGGCGAAGCCGGGCCAGATCGCTAGTATCATTATAAATAAATTAAGAACTTGGTTTCGTCCTAGAAAATCTGCAGCAATATTCTTAATTGGGACTCGGGACACTGTATAAACCCTTTCACCCCTGGCATGTGTATGCAACTGCGTTCCCCTGTGGGACAATAAGGAGCAATATGTTTTCTGCTACACGTGCTGCAAGCCACTTGGCTATGAGCACAGCGCGGCGTGTCACACGATGTGCGAAATGAGGCAGTCGGGACGCACGCGATATTACGCCCTCGCGACTGTAGCTACAACGCGTCATTACAGAGTCAAGAAGCTTTCCGGAATGAATTTTCCACGGCACGTTGCACCATTACGTAAAGGTGTTCCAGCGACATGATTATCCGAGATGATTATTTTCAGAGCAGTTCACAAACGAAGTACTTTACTTTTGCGATATTTTCTTTTCTGTCAAAGGGCTGAGCAACGAATTTTAATACTTAAGTTGAATTGTAGACTTTGATTGAACGAATCATTTGTCTTGTGTATTAGTAGTACAAAATGAATGATTGTTATGTTATTTCATTGGTTTCTCTGGTACGATGGATTTTAGTTTGGCTAACGTGTGCTGTCTACAAACGGCTAAGTTTTCCTGTAATATCGTTTTCTGCAATTAAGTGTTAAGAGATCGCACAGGTATAAATAAATAATTAAAATATATAGATTTCTCACATACGTACTATAATGTGTTTAGTAGTGATTTAACTAAATTTAAATGATCCTTATTTCTCTAGTCAGTCTCTCAGCGGTTTCGTTTTGTTTGGAGTATACAAAATCGTTTTCATTGGAAAATTATTTTTAATCGACCATAATTGTGTTTGCATTATATAAAAATTCAAAATAACACACCGAATTCAACTACACTTCGCTCAGTTTCACTTCGCTGGAAGGTTGGTTTTATATTTCCTGATTTTTTTGTAATTTCCGGTAAATATATTTCTAAGAATAGGCCTATCACAAGAACAAATTTACGCACGATAAAACGCAAAACAAATTTCTTCAAAGAACTCTGTTCTTCCAGAAAGTAAGTTACCAAACATACTTATTAGTCGGAATTGCTGGTTTGAGTTATTGTAAGTTACGTAAAGAAGAATGAAATATAACTGAATATATGTAACTGAAGCTCATTTAAGTTAAACACGTGTTCTGTGTTCTTATATCGTAATGATCGTTGTCCACTTTCTGTTTCCAATTGACTCTGGTTTATGTAATTTACCGTAGATAAGGATATTTCTGGAACTGTAATTGTACGTTACCACTGTGTAGATGAGTAGTCGAAACAATCTTACTTTTACATTGCTGAAAACAAAAGCCTTGTTACAAGTATTCTAAGTGTGCTTTTCATACGCACAGTTTGTAACTACGATGAAAGGCACAGATTTTCTGTATTTTGTTATCGACCGTATCTAACTCAGCTTGCACGTTTGGGATATTTCACTGTGCCAATTTCGACACGACCTACGAAAATAGTTTAATTTCGCTTGGGAATCATTTTTGGTAATTTTTAAAACTAGGTCGTAACATAAAAATGAAGAATGATGTGATCTATGCCATTTCCAGCCGGGCCAAATATATTTTTCAAATGTTTCATAATTGGCGAAAAAGAAATGCATGTGTGGTGCTATGGTAACTGACACTATTTAAGTTGGACGAACACTTTAAGGCAAGCCCTAGTAAATGTTTGTGTATGTTTATGTTTTCTCTTCCGAGGGTGATTCTTTCTTCATGCGTTTTTTTTTTCGCCTACGTGTGGAAGCCTATTATGGCGTAACCCCCCCCCCCCCCCCCCCCAACCCCTCCCACACAGCAAGCGTTCGCACGTGGATGCGTGAGTCCGAATTCACTTACGGGCTCTCAGCTCTCCGTCTTGTAAATCCTTTCCTGTGGTGTTTTAAGGGAGCACACCGCACGCCATGGACACCTGTACAGTCTGCGCTCTAAGGGAAGGCATACTCAGTCCTACACTGTAAAAAAAATTTGCTGGTAAACTTCCTAAACTGTAATGGAAGTTTTTTAACGTATACATTTTACGGTAATAATGCCACACATCAAGCTGCAGATAGATGAATGTTTAGCGTCGCTACTATACAAAGTTGGGAACTTCCCTGTGCATTTGACTGTTTCCAGAGCAAATGTAGGAACACTACAGGGGAAAACATTACAATTCCTGCTTTCTCACTAAGTATATGCCTACACTGGTATGGTAAATTTCCGAATAACTTCTTAGAGTGGACATATTTCAAACTCAGTTGCCTTTCAAACTACCGGTTACGTTGCGGAGTGCGTGCAAAAACGGAACACCTCTCACACGTTATCCCCATCTCCGGGTAAAGTTATGGTTTTAGCCAAAAATTGTATGTAATTATTATCGTGTAATGTCGTAGAAAAAGAACAACTTGTTGGAGAAAAGAGGATACATGATAAATACGTCTACGTATGTTTCTAATTTCTGTATCATGTATGAGTTGACTTAAATAGGGCGAAATTACTTCGTATTTCCTTTACCAAGTCGGAAAGTTGTAATGTTTTAAAACCTAGAAATCACATTTTTTTTTTTACATAGAAAGCATTACAACTGTAACAACTTCGTGGTTCCACTATTCACCAGCAGCGATGGTGTATCAATAAAAGACGAGGTTCGTTGATTTCGCTGGTAAACGTTTTACTCTTGTGCTATGAATTTAATTCTATCACAGGAAGTACTTCACACCACAATATAAACACAATGCTCTGATATAGACGGATTAGGGCCGGTTTCTCACCCTCATTCTGAAGGAATGCCAGAACAGTTTCTCCATCCCCACTTCACTATGATTTAGAATACGATCTCGTTTGGCCACGAATATACTAACGGGAAATAAAATGTTTAACGGTTCCCCTCGTACTCCCCTATGTCTGTCGGCTTGAAATGCTCTTAGCTCTCTTTCTTCGCCAGTGAAATTCGGTGACACTGAGAAAATATAGTCATCCAAGAACGTCAAAAAGGTCAGCCACGTTTATAATGAATACAGAGGCTTTAGAATCGAAAGACCCTAAGTAGCTTGGAGGATAGGCAACGTAACTGGGCCACTTAACATATAATTTACTTATATGAGTATATCCAGATTCGGGTTTACGTCCACAGTCAGAACCAAATTAAATGAAGTCATGGATATAAGTAGAAATTTAAAAAATGTGTGGAATGTGTTTTTTTTTTTTTTTTTTGCAACGTTCTTGGAACTGAAGAGATTACTTTTACAGACACCAAATAACTTATGTATTCAAGTTCTTGTTTGAACGATAGATTCACTTTGGTGCAAATTTTCGTCATGAACTTTCGAACTTTTAGAGCCTCTTTCCGAGGGCTGTTAAATAACTTTGGCTTTTATAACACCAGATATTTTGGGGACCTTTTTTTTTTTTATGGCTTCGCGTCACATGACGGGCACTTTTCCCGGGACCTCCTTCGAGCAGTGATTTTGACGAAGGGGGGAGGAGGGGTTGATAGAAGGGGGAGAACGAGGTGTCTGAGAGTGTCAGGTGAACGGGGACACGACCCACATAGAGCAGACAAGCGTCTCCAACTCGCTGCTCCACACCTTCAGAACCCCCGTCCCAACGCCTCGATTTACGAGGGAGAAAACCCACAGGCTACCAGACGCAAGCTGTTCCGAGTTGTATAAGCACAAACACCCGGGCCCGAACCACCGCCGTATCTCCAACTCACCTTCTCGCCGTCTTACCCCGTCATACCCTCCCCCCCCCCTTCCTGGATCGTTTTAATTTCTTCGCTGCATGATTAGCGCGTGGACTCTATTCACGGTTTCTTCAAACTTCTTTAATCGAACCTTTGAAATATCACCCCATGCGTGACGTGTTTGGTTGTGTCCTAAATATGACCTTTATCACAAGCGTCTTATACTTCTGTTAACGTAACAATAACTTTTAATTTTAATTTTTTTCTCTAAATCACAATATTGAATAAAAAACGGCGAGAGTATAAGCGTGTTGGTCATGCCTAAACGCTGTTCACGATAAAGTAAGCACTTCTGAAATCAACCTTAGATAAAAGTCACTGCTCGTACCTGCATATGTTCTAACAAGTGCACCGATTGACATGCGCCCAGTAAAGTTGGTAACGATGCAGGGAAAGTAGTTCCTTAGCTTAGTGTCGAATAAAAGTTGTTAGGTAATCACTTATGCATGATTAAATGTTTCCATTCGCTTCTTGTTTTTTGTTTACTGTACTGGAGAGTATGAATGAGCAGATTAGTAATATATTTAATTTTCTAATAAATTCAAAGTTTTGCTTGACCGATGCATGAATAAAGTGATGAGACCCATGGCAATGCTAATTTTACATAACGTGGACGAATACACAACGTTCATACAAGTAGATCTTAAGCAGGGCTTTCAAAAGTGAACAGTCTATAGCAATAAATAGTTATCATGCGGAATGTTATTCCAGTGAGTGCGCACGAATGTGGTACGTCGTCCCTTGGTGTAATTTAGCATACTTAGTTAAGCGTGCTTTGCATGAGGCGGAGGAATATCCTAAAAGTAGAACTTTAGTAGGGCTTCAGAAAAGATGGAAGTAACCGTCAATGGACTGTAGACTCTGTTCAAGGCAAATTGAGCAATTTTTAAACCCCTGCTTAAGATATTCTTGTATTCATATTCTGCATTCTTACGCCATATTAAAAATTAACATTGCAATGGGCCTCATCACCCTTACTCATGCGTCGGACAAGTGAAACTGTGAATTTATTATACAAGTAAACATACTATAAATTTACTAATTCTTGCAGTTACATGCATTAAAAAAAACATAAACCGAAAGAAATAATTTCGGTATTCACAAAATGTTTACACATTTTTTTCAATAGTAAGATATGGAACTACTTCCTCGTTACCAAATTTTCTGCGCACGCGATAGACAATGTACTCGTTAAAATACGTACATGTAGGGGCAGTGGCTTTTTTAAAGGTTGATTTTAAAAATGCGAAATTAACCGTGAACCGACTAAATTTGAATTTTGCGAATTAATTTGGCAGTAGCTTATACTTCTCACTGCTTTACATAAGTACACAGAGGCGACATGGTATGGCGGTTTGTTCGATGTGGCCACAGCCATTCTTTATATGTAGAGACCCGGAAATTTCGAGGATTCATCTGAGGACAAGTTAAATTGCATTTACGTGTACACGTGTGTTTGTGATTTCATTGGTCTATAGTTTGTTGGACACGCCCCGAACTTCTTTCAACCAATAACGAACCTGAAACGAAAACATAACCGAGACCCGTGCTACCTGATCTGGGGTTAAACTGGAGCAAAAGCCAATGAACAACTGACTGGTGCTCGAATGCATGAAGTATTGTGGAGCCTAGCTTGTTGCCGAATGAATCCGCGAAATATCTGGGTCTTTATTTATATGACCGCGCGAGGATCTGGGGACTGGCCTTGCTTTCGATTGGCTACTGCATATTGCCAAAGTTTCCTCAAAGTCTGTTCACGGATTCTCAGCACTTTTTAAAATCAAATCTTTGGAAAATCACCCCATGTATGCTCTGCTTGTTTATTTTCTAAATATGCCATGTTTCACAAGCGTTTTATACCCCTGTTAACATAAAATTATCTTATTTTTCGTTAAATTGAAGTTCGACCAAAATTTTATTTACAAATTATAATGATTCATTTTCAATAAATATGTATAAAACAGTGAGAAAACATGTGTGTTGGTAGCGCCTAGTAAGAAATAGTTCTCATGCAAAATATTATTACAACTGAGTGCGCACGAATTCGGTGAGTTGTCCTTTGGTGTGATTTTATAGACTTAGCTAAGCTTGGTTTGTACGAGGCGGAGGAATATCCTGGAAGTAGAACTCTAGCAAGACTTCAGAAAAGTGTGAAGCGACCGTGAAGTAGGCTCCCAGGCGCTGACTGGAGAAAGGCGTTCCCACATTTCTACTGGCCGGTGACACCATCTTGCTGGCGTGTGCGGTTTGTTATTAGTTGACCTTAACATAATTTTATAAGCTTTAGAAAGGCGGAAGATAGGAAGGATTATAATTAGAGATGATGGTTTATCGCGGGAAAAGTTGACTGTTTGCTAGGATTTAAAGTATTGTACATATTTCCGACAGTTTTATTTTATTATTGGCCGTCGTGCATGTATGAAGCTACTATCCCCTTTAACTGGGCCAATGAGGAGTTTAATACTTTAAAAAGAACGTTTGTGATTGGCCTACAAAGAACTTAGCCAAGTCGAAACCGTGATCATCCAATCAAAAAAGGATAAACCAGGTATAGTGTTATCGAAGATATGTTGACTCAAAAAATTTTCGCGATTTTCCATCATCTCTAATTATAGTAAATAAGAAGACTAGTGAAGCTAAATTGTACAAAGTTATTTTACAGTATAAAATATAAAATTACAACACCATTGAAATTAATTGACTGGCCAACTAGAGATAGAAGTAGAATGGTATTGGGCAAGTTTAGGAAACGGATAGATGCATAGAAGGAATAGCACTCACCATGACCTCGCCGCCCCGACCTTCTGGTTGGATCACCAGCTGGCTGCTCCGGTGACCTGTCGCCGACTGCGCCCTTGGCTGGCTCCATGGCTCCCTACACACTTCTCGCCCCACCCCACGTGCTCGTTTGCGAAATGTCTTCCTATTGGTTCCCGCTGTGCACCGAGGGCGGAGTTTCCCAGTAGTTTGTTAGTGTATAGAAGGAATTTCATGAGGTTGGTGGACCCACATTTTCTGATTAAACTCGCACGTATCTTAGTTACTTTACTGATTGCCGAAGTGGCTCGTTGTTTTGAATCTGTGTTTTATAAACTTTCTTGTGGCCTGCTTTTCCAACTTTGTTGTATAAACAGTAGGCGTGCACAGCGGGTTGTTTTGGTAACAGGTTGCAATCCGCGGAACAAACGCATGTTTAACCTGTGTACCCTTAAGGCTTTCGCCTACCCGGAGGTTTCTGACGCGAATACGTCTTTAAATTTGCAACAATAGTGGGAGGCATTCCAGAAGATCCAACTATAACAAGATCGGGGGATACAATTTGGTATTGCAGCTCCGAATATACCATCTACATTTAAAATTTAATTACACCACTCGATTGCCAATGGATCAAAGAATATGTTACGTTGAGTGAGGACTGCGCGTGGTGGTGGCCCTTTATGGGGGGGGGGGGGGGGAGCGCAATTTTGAGTTCGTTTCGCCGCGTCTCATAAATTACGCGTAGTATAACATTTGAACAGCAGAAGCTTCGACGCTCTTTTAAGTTTCAATCGACAGCGCTCGTCAAGATCAATCTATTGCTTGTATAAAACATTTTTGTGGCGTGGTTATGATGAAATTGTATGACTTTAATGTAAAAAATTAAGAAAACTTAACACACTTTCGGCCACTATACTCGTCAAAAAGCAAAGTCGAAATACATAAATCGTATACGGTTGGAAAGAGAATCTCAAAAGCAATTCAGTGATACCAATAAAACACCATATAATCGAGTGAATCGGTGCCGGGAACGTAAAAATCATCAAGGCGTTCGAGCGCATCAACGTAGACATATTCACGCAAAACAAACGGCCGTGTCCCCAACACAGCCAAACCCAATTTTTTTTCCCCGCGTTCGAGGCCGAGAAGCGCGGGAGTTATAAGGTCAATAGTGCCACGTGCATCAAGTGCGCCATCGCCGCTAAGCGCAAGGCTCTGAGCTGACGTGCAGTGTTCTCGTCGCACTGCGTGCTCCTATGGGATCTTTCAGCGGCGATCCTATAATTTTATTGGTATAAAGCCTGTAGTAAGGTTCAGCGCAGGACCCTCGAGTAGTTACGTATGTATCTGGAACGTGTGTTTTGAGATAAAGCGCTCTGAATTACAGTCTTCAACCGTTTTGGAGTACTTTGAAATGATGTTTCTAACTTGCGTGACATTTTGAAAGTACTCAACGGCCCTCGTATGGTCTGTGTGTTCTATTCGCAGATGAGCGCATTGGACGCATGTTTAACACATTGAGGACTATACCCGAGTCTAACTCGGGAAACGGTTGTATGACTATTTCTCTACCCTGTAAGACAAAACTAGCACTGATATGCTTCCACTGCTTCGTTGATTTTTATGATGATATAATATGAACACTACCAAACATCAGTTGTAATTTTTGTGAGAAAAAAAAATAATTTTGCTTTAGCCAGCAAAATGTACGTACATGATGGACTGCAGTAGTATAACAGACGACAAGACACTATGACTTGTATACATTCAGTTCTCCTGCTCATTGGCCGACAATTAGGCAATATTGGGACTTGCGAGGTGTGAACCTGACCAATAGGACGGCTGCACAAACCAATAGAACTAATGATCTTGTGGTCGCGTACATAGACAGTTCACTTTTAGCTTGTGAATGACAATAAATATGCTCATATCTCAAAGTGTTGATATTTTTAACGGGTAAACGTGTATTTCAAATACACTGCGATGCATTTCAGGCGCCAGTTGGGTGGGAGCCTTGAAAAGAAAAAATTCCCGCCATATTGGATTGTTGGTTTTCCGGCTTGTTTTTTTTTTTTTTTTTTTTTTAATAGGGAAATTTCTAAATTACCCCTCTACCCTACTAGCTATTAACCTGACAGTGCAGTACACGCAAGACAAGGGAACTACAAACTCATGATTATACCACAACACCATTTCTACAAAATTAGGCAAAATCTTTATTGTGTTCAGTCGTTATGTATGTATAGGCTATTCACGGTAAAGTGAGCACTTTTGGAAGCCCTTTCATTTGGAATATTAGTCAATAATTATACTTTATTTTAGTCTTTGACGTTATCTCCCGATTGCGGTGAAATACACACTGTGTTTTTTTTTACTTATATAGCAATAGTTATTTTTAAAGTGGTTAAAGGATGAAAAATGGCCGAAAGTAAAATGTAACTAAGGCCTCAAAAGGGCTCACTTTACCGTGAACAACCTATACTACAGTGCATTGACAATAGCTAGTGGGGTGTAGGGGCACTTTAAGAGTTTTCTATTTTTAAACGTCAACGAGCAAGAAGAACCAAGCATCCAATATGGCAGCGGAAGTTTGCCTTTAAGTATTATGTGCCGTGGGGTGAGACTTTCCTTCATTCAACTTGGTCGCACGTGATTATATCACACTATTTTCTTCTGTTTACTAGTGGTTAAACAGTTGAACAGGGCATGTAAATACCAACTACACTGTTATACTTCCTTAAGGGAGTATAGTTCATGCAGTTCATGTAGGGAAGCCGGGGGACAATTAATTAAGCAAACCTAATTAATTCAGGAGGATCTTTACTGATTCAACTTACAATAATTACAGTGTGATGTGGTTAGTGGGGTTAGGGATCGAAGTACGTGTGAGGGACAATCTGTTAAGGGAGGACAAGGATATAAGGGGCTCTGGGCTCGCTTTCACGCCCTAGCTAAGTTACTTACCTCCAATCGCGGCGCCGCTCGGAGACCGCCGTTCAGGGAGGACCGACGCCGACTGGCTCTTCGGCCCTTAGCCGCCGTGTCCACCACACTTCACGTTCACGCCCGCCTTCTCCGATATTCTCGATTCCTATTGGCTCTCCCTTGTAGTCTGGGCGGAGTTACCGCCGTTAAATGTTGATGACATTGCCGCAACCCCACTGTCTCGCAGCCAGGCCCAGATATTGTACGTACATCTGCAGATTCCTGCATTTTCAGTCGTTGCGTTACAGTCCCTGTTATTTGTGAACATTGTTTTAATAACAGTCGTTGGCCGCATCCCAGCCTTACCCGGCCACGATTCTTTTCTTGTAATCTTAACAGCACTAGAGTATACGTGCTTAAAGTCTCCCCTTATATCGTAATCATTCGTGAAATTCACAAACCTCTGCCACTTTTGACCTCCATTATGTGATGTTTTATATACTACCAAAATTTAGTACAACGATAGTTCGCAATATCCAGAAACCATACTATTTGTCCCCATTTTGTAATATAGCGCCACACGATAAATTATCTTAACATTAAAGCGATTTGAACTCATATTATCAAGCTGTCAGTTCTTACTGCGTGTACTAAATGCGCTAATTAAAAACTCTTATTGCATCATACCTACTGCAAGATAATGCAAAATGCAAAAGTAACTATCGGTATCTCAAGCAAGTTCCTCCAAATTCGATGTGCTAAAATTCCCGTGGAAGACCTCCTAAACTATTTTAAGAATATTCTTTTATTTTAAAACTAGTCACCTTATATTTCTGGGACCACATGAGAAATTGAACTTTATGAAAAGAAATTGGGCAGAGTTAAGAAGAGGACTACGATAACTAGAATTACATTCTTGGTGAATAATTTCGAACACTGCAAGAAGAAATAACCTAATTTAAACTACGCCCTATACAAAATGCGTTTTAATTCCATCGCATTTAATAAAATTAATAATCGAGATTTCCACCGCAAAGTTATAAACATCGTTCCAACACTACAATAAGCTGTAGAATATCGCAGGTATTGCGAAGTTGCTGCTACACCGTCTGACATTTTGCTTGTGGTATTAAGGGCGAGTCGCGTGCTTTAATCAATTCTCACAGGTGTTTGTTGCGGTTAGCCCAAAATTCAGGCAATGAAACATCTTCTTAGTCGAAAGACGTTTCCGGGCGCCGGCAAACTAAGACAGAGGAAGTTTCTGAACAAGCAGATCAGAAGTTACTCTAAGCTTCAGAAAGCAGATTACTTTCCGTAAGCATCTTACAAAAGAAAATGAATCTTCACCGAGCACTGGTATTTAAATAAATAGAAATTTAATAATGACGTTAAAGAGAAAATAGAAAGAGTTACCACCGCATGAATTACATTTTTGTACATCTTTTTAATGGTTCTTGAAACATGATCGTTTTACTAGGATCGTTCTTGGACATTCGTTGAATTATTACGCATGAGGATATTCATTTTTGCCTATCTAAAGTAGGTACTATATACTAGAAGCCCGAATAGGTGATATCAGTATGCGGAAAGCCATTCACTGAAAGTCAATTGATAAGCTACTACCGACTGGCGAAGCACTCTATTGAAAAGGGAAAAAGTTACTTATGGTAGTGGAATTCTCGACTTTCAGTGGAAATAATTTATAATTCATTGAAATTCAACCATCAGAATAACAATCAGTTGTTTAGTGCCAGTAGAGACATTTTTCAATGATTTGGCTTAATTTTAACTGTTTTAAATTTAGATTGTATAATACTAATTAAAATTAAAATTAAGTTAAAATTTTACTAATACACTTCTTGTTATTTTGACTTCAAATTTTATCTCAAAAGCAAACACTGAAATACGGGCGAATTATTTTGAACTGTAGCATAATATTAACTTAGATTATTTTTAGATTCGTACAACAAATATACACGGTAAAAATTATTATAACATGCATAGCTTTTGTTAGTTTGAAAATTTATTTTCCTCCATTGTCATATATTTTTCAGTCTATTATCTCGGAATACTACGATGAAAAATGCAATACGTTAAAAATGTATAAAATAATTCTAGCATTTTATACGCTCTTAACTACATCCTTGATACATTTTTATAATTGCTATCGTCATGCCTGTTCCAGCTTAAAGGCCCCATACATGTCCGATGCTCTATATGTTCAAATGGGCGCTGTTGAAAAATAGGTGATATTTTTTATTGTATTATGTTAATGATTAAATATGTTTTAATGTGTAGTGTTGTAATAGTTTTCCAATGTACTTTATTTGCACAAGCCGGCATTTGTGTTTGTGTATGATTTTGGTAAGGGTTTCTCTGCGTATATATTTTATCGTATTCTAGTGTGTTTTTAAAGTGCCTAATCTACATAATTAAGGCTTGGTCTCACAAGCAACGTTTGAATTATTGGTTTCTAGCTCATTTTATTTGTTCAGGGACACTTATTTCGAAATTACAAATATCGCTATCTGGCAATATACATTAAGCTATTTATTATACATAACTTATGAACTTTTTGTCAAGTAATTATGACGTAATTAACGCAGTATCATTCTTAAATTAGCAATGTTGTATCGCCGTTTTACAATTTCCAGACAACTCGTGGATAAAATCTCGCCTCTACATTCGAATGCATTTGTAAAATGGCAATACGCTATAGTAATAATAACACGAAGTAATCAGATATTTCATTAAAATCAAGTTATGACATATAAATGGAGAATTAAACTTGTCGGGTTGGGCCGAGTCTTAAGGCCACAGCAGGCTGTTTGGCTGACGCTGCTTGGCTGGCACTCCAATAAATAAATAAACGAAAATAATCCTTAATAAATTTATTATAAAGGCTATTCACGGTAAAATAAGCACTTTAGAAATGAACCTAAGAAAAAATTGGCCCTGCATGCATATATTTTAATGGAAGCACTGAGTGACATTCGCCCGGTAAAGTTGGTAACGTTAGATGGAAAATAGTTCTATATCTTAACGTCGAATAAAAAGAGTTAGGTAGCCATTTGTGATACCTTAAGTAATTTATTTCGCTTTTTTTTTTTTTGCATCGATGTGTAAAAATGAGGAGGTTTGTAAAGTATTTACTTCCTTAATAATTTCACAGTTTCACTTTTGACCGACGCATGAATTATGTGATGAGGCCCATGGCAATGTTAAATTTACATAAGGCGGAAGAGTACACAACGTGTATACAAGCAGATCTCGAGCAGGGCTTTCAAAAGTGCTCACTTTACCGTGAACAGCCTATAATTAATTTGATTATCAGTGATGATTGTGTGGCGTTACATGTACAGGCGGGTGTTGCTACTCGCGGCCTGCCAGGACAAAGGGAGACGTAGGCAGGCCCGGTCTGCCCGTATGAAGCCCCATTAACGTCCTCGGCGCTGCGGCGAGCTGCGAGCTCTAACGCAACAACGGATGACGGACGCCAGCCCGTATCACGCGGCGAGCTTGTTTTGTCCGCCCCGCTTCATCTTCCTGCCCCACTGCCCGCCAAGCCATCCCCGTGACGAGCTTCGCACTGGGAGATAATACCGGGGTAATGCCTGGTACACATGTACGCCGATCACGCCGGACAGAGCGGAAAACTAGAACAGCCAATCAGAAGCCGTCGCCTCGGAATCCCGAGGAGGCGAACAGACACGCCTTCGCATAATCTTTTAATAAAACTATCACAATAGTATTCGTGGCTATACTCTTCAAAGACTATAACGTCATAATATCTTTCATCGAGGTCTTGAAACGCGAACTTCCCAACATCGGGATAAGAAATCCGTGCTCCTTGCAAAATCCTATTGCAACAACTCGATGAACCCCACACATATAATAGTTTCTTTTTATGAATATAGCCACACTGCATCCAGTCATTACGCCATTCAACCACTTGATTGTACCAACACATATACGTGGTATCAGCGCACATTATAGAACTAACTTTACAGAACGAATGTCTTAATTAAACGCTGCTTGAATGAATGTATGATATATCTTATTTCTGACAACAAAAGGGTCAAGAAAACTAAAGCGTCTTGTACGACGCACCCAGTGATGCAGTTGATAGTTGAAGTTCAAATCAGAGATACTTACATTGTGGAGAGCTGCGAAGTTTTCCTTCGTAATGTATCTGAGCCGTCCTGGGGATTCCGCGGCGACTCGCGCGGAATCCCCAGGACGGCTTCCGATTGGCTGTTCTAGTTTTCCGCTCTGTCTGTCCGGCGTGATCGGCGTACATGTAAACCAGGCTTAGGTCAGCTGCGTTGTAACCTCCCACCGTGCGTTCCGACATTGAACTGCTTTTCTGCCTACAGTGTCAGCAAAACAAATGTGGGTAGCATTTGACGTTAGAACAATGCTTACTGAAAGCATACGCTTCGAATACGTTCCCACGCTTCCTCTGGTACCAAGTTTAAATTCAACTCGAATACACTCAAGTTAGAATATTTTATTCATTAGAAAAGGATGTGTCTGTTGAAAAGTCAAACGTAAAAATAAAATGTTCTTTTCAGTTGATTTTGTGGTTCGAGTGGAAGAAGACGAAAATCTATGTATAGGCTATTCACAGTAAAATCAGCATTTTTGAAAGCACCCTAAATTAATTTTATTTCAGCCTAAGACATTTAACTTCCAAGCGCGGTGGAATATATACACTGCGTTTATTACTTGCTTGACAATACTCATTTAAAAAGGCGGTTAAAGGTTAAAAATGGCTGAAAGAAAAATGTACCTAGGGAGTGAAACGTGTTCATTTAACCATGAACAACCTATACCTCATCTATGGTCGTCACTATAACAATAAAATTTTATTCTTAAAATATTAAACAATTTTATTCCAAGGATTTTGGTTTTATTTTCTACAGTTTGATAAAAAATCGCAACATTGAAAATACTTTCAAACTAAAACTTACATATTTTGCAAAGTATTTTCGTAGGTAATTTCGCTAATAATTGTAAAATGGTCATTTCAGAGTAATTAATGCCTTAATTAATATCTTAGCTGACTTAAATATTTAGGATTATTTTCAAAGTGTATATAGAAATGATACTCTCTCAGAAATGGTCAGAAAGTAAGAGCAAATGAATTGCGTCCCGAATTCCCCATTTTACAGTATTTTCCAACAAAACACAGGTCTAGAAGCAATACAAATAAGCGACGAAATACATTTAACTATTTTTGTCGTCCTTAGATTGTAAAATTTTTTGTCGTGAAATGAGAAACTCACTACTGGTATGTCTTAAAAAGCATTAATTTTCTAAATGTTTTGGGAATTTAATTTTTTAAATAATTAATGTAATAGATGATTTGTTATTTTTTATTCTGGTTTTAAGTTACTTCGTATGATTTATTTAGTATTCTAAATATTTAAATTCTGACGTCATCTGTGTGTCGTAGTATAATGATATAAATATTGCTGAAACAATACATTTTAAAATCAGAACTATAGCACGCTTCTGTAACAGACGAACAATATAGAAATGCAAATGTTAAGGTTTTTAGAACAATATAAAAAAAAAAAAAAGGAATCTTAATAATTATGTTGTGTGTAACGATTCTACAAGAAGTGCAGGAATAAAGTGCTTACATGCTTTATCGTAGTTTGGTGTCTAATTTTTACTCGGGCATGTGTGCTTATAAGCTGTAAAGTGAGTACTTTTGAAAGACCTTTTATTTGGAATAATAGTCAAAAAATATAATTTATTTTAACTTTAAACGTTAACTTCCGAGTGCGGTGGAATATACACACTGTTTTTATTACTTGCACGTGAATATTTATTTAGAAACGTTGTTAAGAGATAAAAAAAATGGCTGAATGGAGAAAGTAACTAGGGCCTCAAAAGTGCTCACTTTATCGTGAACAGCATATAACTTACCTTTACATTGAAAATGCTTGTCTCAAATCCCTACTATATCCTTTAAAGGCACTAGCGGGGATTGGCGACGAATCAACAGCTCATAGAATTTATTAGCACCGCATCAGAATCAAGTGGTTCTGAACCCACTAAAAGCATGCCTTACTGAGACATGCAGCCTTTCTGTTCGATGACCGTGTAACGATAATTCCAAACAAATATACAGCATTTGTCGGAAATATTATGAAGAGTAAATTTTTCGTGGTTAACTAAACACTTCGGAAATCAACATTTGAAATAAAAATGTTCTGTTCCTGACTGAATTCAGTTTAACCGTTACACTTAGTTGACATGGCTCCAGTAAAGCTGGTAGTGAGTCAGTGAAAATAATATTCCTCGCCTTAACGTTGTAATGCAAATGCCGCATTAAAATTTGTGGATATTTATAGACAATTCAAGGTAAAGTGAGCACTTTTGGAAGCCCTCTCATTTGGAATAATAGTCAGTGAATATATTTTATTTTTGTCTTTGACATTGACTTCCGAGTGTGCTGGAACATACATAGTATGTTTATTACGTACATGCAATATTTTTTTAAAAGGTGGGATAGAAAAAGGCCGAAAGGAAAAAGTAATTAGACCATAAAAAGTACCGTGAACAGCCTATAAATTGTTTAACTTAGTGGTGTATTTGATACACGTAACCATAGGAACTGGCACAATAGTAACGCGTTAAAATTTCTCTATCGCAGTCGAAGAAATTTAAAGCTGGGTTGTGTTGAGAGATTTGCAAAGTGCGCGTTGGTGGTAAGTGAGACAGAGATCGAGCAGCGAAGGAATGCGGCGGCGGGGGGGGAAAGCGGAAGCAACCCGTAGAGAACCTCCCGGCCAATGGCAACGCATGTCATGTTCCCCACGTGCAGAATTCTGCCACGATCACTCCGGGAATGGAAGCCATTTCGCCGTAGTGGCTGGTCAGTCCGGTGTTAGTGTGATTACCTCCAACCGACCCTTGCCAGTCACATCTTTACAACAAAACGCTTTCCTGCGATCAAAAACTTCACAAAACCTATAAAAGGTTTTCTTTTTAACTAAGCCCGAAACATGTGTTGAAATCGTCGTTTCATACTTCGTGACTGAGGCCTTTCAGTTGCATTGTGGTTACACTAAGTAAGCACGTGAAACTGCGACGAAAATAATGAATTTAACTATATGAGAGAAAGTCACGCATATGATACATTCAAATTTAATTATTTGTTAATGAATCCATCAGATCTCCATCAGATCATTTTAAGTCATGCATCGGAGGAATTTATACATTAAATTTGCTTTAGAAACACTAGTTATAGTGTGTTAAAACTATAATACTTTGAAAAAATATACGAACCAGAAAATAAACACGATACCATCGAATTAACTTTGCCTGAGACTGTACGCTATTAAAACTGACTCTACCGTGGGAAACGCTCCGCCGAAGTAAATTTCTTTATTTACTACAATTGCAGTAAGAATATTGCACGGGGTGGTTATACACGCAAACACATGTGAAATACATGCGAAAGTTGTCTATAAGGCTGTTAGTATACACAAAATACCCTGTCAAACTGTAAAGGCAAAGGTGTACCCTCAAAAGTCCACTACCTGGTTAGCTATCAAACCCTGCACGCCAATTTTTTTTTTTTTTTAAACCAAGAATATAACTTTCTTTACAAACGTACTATCTTATTTATCAAACTTTGTAAAGTACCTCATTCGGGATACTGCTCCGTGTACAGATTCTGTGCAGCTCTTGACATTTTTCACGTACTTGCTGCAACGTTCAGTGCGTGATATTGCTGTACCGCCTTAAATCTGCAACTATCACCACTTTCACGTGCCACTGGTTGTATATCGGCATGCGCTTCGCGAAGCATTTAGACGCACCTGACTGCGAAAACTACTATTTTAGAGCATGGATTTATTTATATTTATTATTATTCCTTCCAGCTTACCACCCCTACGAACTTACGAGTTATTTTGAAACATTCTCTATAACACAAAGGTAAGGCCCTTCACATTTGTATGCACGCATCTAGTATATACTCTCATATTTTAGATGATTGTATTTCTCGACTGAACTGAGGAACAATTATCAAATTAGTTTGTGTATCGCAGTGGGCTTCTTAAAGACGGTTAAAAAATTTAAATTCTCTAAAGGAATGAGTGTACTAATATGCAACAAAAACACTTACCTTTTCTTTATGTCACCGGCTTTTCCTTCCCACGAATATTAATAACTTGCAGCGTACATACGTTACTTTTTGTTGAGAAACTGACTCGTGAAGTAACTTAGTAACGTGTCTTCAAATTTCCTTTCATTATACTTTGGTAATATCCTCGTATATTACGCTAATTATCACTTAAGGAGATTCCTCAGTTGTTAGAATTTTCTTAATGTCTTTGTTAGACACCGAAGAAGCTGTGTCGATAGTATTATTAGGTCTAATAATCCAGTGTCACTAACATAATTCTAGGAGATATTTCTAGCTTGTGGTAGCATCAAGCTCGGATTGAGGTAGTTTGCTTTCCTGTAATGGGATGATTTTATTTTTCAAATATTTTTATTAATTTTTTAACTTATGTAATAAATTAATGTTTCATTATCTGAGTTGTAGACTTCGGAAACAAATTTTGAAAATTTGAACTACGTGACTCTATGCATAATCAATTAATAAACAAAAAAAAACTAAAATAAGTATTTATTTTATACTTGGATCTTTCAACTAATCACGTAACATTTGCTTTCAGTGTCAGAAGCCAACTCCCATTAAATATAGCACGTGACATCAAGACTATCAATATAATCTGAATATGAGAATTTAAAAGCTTTAATTAATTATTTTTTAAATGGGGGCTAAAATTTAAGTGTACTTGTAACAAAACATTAAATAATTAAAGAGCTTGTTAATGCTAGCGACATTATTCTAAGGAGATTGTGAAGTTGAGTTTAAGAATTGGAAGCAATTTCTGACCTCTCTTCACTAGGTTCACGTCAGTAGCCAAGTTCACTTGTCGACTGCCAACCTTGAAATACGTGCAAACCACGCGCTAAATACTTGACTTGAAATATGGCAGCAATATTTCACTACCTTGGTCATTACTTTTATGACTCAACTGCGGACCCGAGATAACAGCTCCCAATGCAATAAGTGGCTATCGTGCCGATAAACCCATTTGTGGCTGCTGTCAACGACACGTATAGTTTGTTCGGTTTATTGAACGTTGTAAGTAGCATTGCGCAAGGAGATAGCACCGCTAGAACTATAATCAATATGTGCTGGCTTTTAACGAGTGCCTATACCAGCCCCTGAGCCTTGTGGTCCCGACTGGCAGGTTTGAGTGAGTGAGTGAAGAGATTTTGGCGGCTCTTAACAACGAGGTCTTGAAAGCCGATGAGGGTGATTGAAGTGAATATGTAGCGGCGCCGGAATGAAGGGGCGGGGAAACGGGAGATCCCCGAGAAAACCCGCCGACCAACGGCATCGTCCGGCACGATTCCCACTTGCGAAAATCCGGTGACTCGGCCGGGGTTTGAACCCGGTTCGCCTTGATGGGAGGCGAGTGTGCTAATTGCTCAGACACCGTGGTCCCCGAGTCTCACTTGAGAAATTGTCCTACCGTTTATTAATAAGTGGTATGTAGTTAATTATTTTTATTGATTTTATCGCGCTTATTACCGCAGAACCCCTAATAATACGCCGGATGGCTGATGAGTGGTCGTCTTAAAAACTAAACTAAATTTATATTTAGAAACGGTGTATATATTCATGGGTTATCCAAGATTCAAACCCATGACTCCGTAGTTCAAAGATGATGCTTTAAGTGATAGCCTCGGATTATAAGCAAAAATGAATACAAATAACTTTAGTAGACTGAAGATGTTGATAAATCCAGTAGTTCTAATTTAGGGACACACGTATCAAAGTATAAACCGAGGTGGTAATGCATATGTATTATATTATATGAGCTTAAATAGGATATAAAAACTGAGATAACAGAGTCTGTACGTGTGTGGCCAGAAAACGACTAATATTCAGCTGGATGCTGCGAGAAAAGGCATGATATCCAACAGTCAACTGAACCAGAGACTCGGAGGAAACGCAAACGGTAGCAGAGAGCATGTTGTGCTGTCACCAGTTTTTCAGTCGTGAAATGTATTCGACATTCGTTATTGAGATTTCCTTTTTTGATAAAGCATAATATATTACCCAAGTGATTGAATAAGTAACATAAATGGCGTACCTTAATTTGTTTAACATATGGAACATATGGGAGTGAATTATTGATTACTTTCTGAGAATGACTACAAAAGAGATAGTAGTAGAAGTCAAACGATAATAGTCTCTAAGATATAGTTGTAATGTTATCTGTGCTAACAAAGTCACATTTTCAAAAATTAATTTGAAACGTATGTAATGGCAAAAAATGTATGAATTCAAGATGGCTAACAACTTTCCCCCTTAACTTCTATAATTCGCGTTGTTTATTATGTGGGAAAATAACACGCCAAGGGTCGTCTTAGAGAGAGAAAGAGAGAGAGAGAGAGAGAGAGAGAGTACGAGACGTTCCTCACCAGCTTCCAAGATTTCCCAGTGGATGGCAGGCCTCTGAGGTACTCCCGTCGACAGCCTTCTTGTACGAAGCTGCCTAGCCGCTTTCCTGCTGAATCTGATCTTGTGACGTAACGCCGCACAAACGTACACAAAATGGACAGTGAGTAAGCATTTAACGCCATGTTACTTAACTGGCAGATTATCATGAACTCTTTACCATGTTTCATTTTTGAGAAATACCAGGTAGCTGTAAAACACAGAATTAGATGTTAAACATGAATGTCGCCTTACACAGTAGGGAAGAAAGTTTAGTTTAGCATTTAAAAAAAGGTACGATTCTTTCAGACTTTATAAAATAAATAGTTTGTACTTCATAGAAAAATTACAAGACGCCTAGTAAATGACATTCTAATTAATGGTTCCAAAATATATATTTACACTGAAATTAAAATGACAAGGTAATAAAATGCGAAATTTTTACAGCAATTGAATATTCGGAATTTTGAAACGTGTGTGCGTTGTAATCATACAACGCTCTAGCAATATTTTTTTCTTTCAGAGTTTCAAAGATAGCTTAAAATTCACCGATTATTCAGAGAGGGCACAAAAATGGCAATATATTTATACATCTGTAATAAAAATATCATATAAAATTTCTAAGCATTCCTATACTCGTGGTACTTAGCTAACAATTAGTGAAGATATATGATTCGTTGGATTGTAATGCATAAGGCAATAATCACAACAGTACATTTTAAGGAGGGAAATCCGGTAGTAGCTATATTGACTATCAGATGAATAGAATGTAGTTTGAGTTTTTAGAAAGTGAGTAAAGGGTTGGCACCGCGAAAGGAAATCAAACATCCTTACTGTCCAGTCACAAAATAATAACTGGTCTCATTCTGAAAAGTTTTCCAGACCATCCTATTAAAGAAAATTCAACTTTTAAGGAAACGCTTGCGTACTCCCTGCGATACTAAGAGAAACATGAATATTTTAAGTTATTATTTTTAATTAGTTTTTTCAGTATTTTTGGTTCGAGGCCTCGTTTTTCTCAGTTGTGATCACTACCCTACCATCGCTGGATACATGGTTCGATTGCAAACCTTACGGGCGGTACTTTTTCTAGTAAAAATTATCATGTAAAGAGTGTGATAGACACTGCAGAATTGGTGGGGGTGTTCTATATATTCTAAGGACGTTCGTAGACAGATTTTCACTTTCTGCACGCCTGCCCAACACCAACCAACCCACCGTTAATACTGTCCAAATCACACGGTCAACATTCATGAACGTCCTTGCTTACATTTGGGGTATCAACAGACCCGAACCTTTTTATATGAACAAACAATTTGGACTAAACTGAGTATATTTTAGTAGCATTAAAACTAGGCCAGGGAAGTGTATAAATGTTTCGGAGCAGTTAATTTCATAAATAATTTTCTAGCCTCAAATTCTGTCCACGTTTGTTTGTTTTGGTCGCGCTTTTGGCAAAAGAAGCAGTCCAACGTCGAAACAGGGATAGTGGTTATGGCGCAGCTTGCATGTACCCTCTACTCCTTATTACCTCTACAGTGTTTACTCCGGATACTCCTGTTATCTACTCTATTATACATTTAAATGCTACCTCATCCCTATATTACCCACACTCATATATTTTCAGATTGGTGCGAACGACAGCCTGTCCCTTGGATACTGCAGCTGGCTCTAATTTAGCATCGCTCTCTTTTTAACCAAGTTGTTGATTGTATTAAGGCGAGAACAAGAAGCATATTACATCATGCGCCCGGTATTTTGTGATGCGTAATCTAAATCATATACGTGTGTGGGGCCGTGGTGGTGTAGTAGTTAGACTACTCTCCTTCCACCAAGGCGGGGTTCGATTACCGGCGTGCTCGCCACCAGACTTTCCCATGTGTAAATCGTGCCCAATGATGTCGTTGGTCATCAGGTTTTCTCAGGGGTCTCCCGTTTCCCCGCCCTTGCATTCCGCTACTACTCCATACTCATCTCGTTTTACCCTCATCAGCTCTCAAGTCCTCTAGGTTAAGAGACGCACAAATATCTTCATTCACTCTCAGTTATGTGACTTGACTGTATAGGTTCATACACCTTCTCATAAAGGACAGCGTGGTGGATGGTGGCGGCAATGAAGTTCACTAAACTTCGATTTAATGTACATATGTTTGCACTTGTATTATTTTTGCCTTCACAGAAATATTATTTGGTGGTATAACAAACGACGATGAGAAATAATCACAATGGCCTCAGAAACACTTGGTAAACAGACTGGGTCCTCAGAAATTCCGTGATATGCCGGGGTTTGAGGCTTGAGCCTTGAGTTATTGCCTACCCTGCCATCTCGCTACATTAATCTTCATAGTATAAGGTCAGTACCTTCGAAATCCATACCCCTGTCGGAATTTTTCGGCACCTACACGTGGTAGCTCGGCCATTCTTTTGTTCAGTGTCAGCCCGAGTGTGTGCTGCCATATTTCTTCGAGGGGTTTACGTAAATATTGAGTAACGCTCCTGACATCGAAGCCCCATATAAATTACTTGTCACGGCGCGGAGGCGGTACAATCGATATTGCCAGACACTTATGTCCCGTGTAGCTTCAGCATTGCGTTATCTCCACGACACGCGCGGGGTGCCACCGTTGGATACTCTCCGACCCCGTCGCCATGGCAACCTGCATGAGGATATGTAAACAACTGCGAGTTACCCCCTCCCCGCCCCTTCACCCACTCGTCCAACGTCATGCGGGAACAAATACAAACAGAATATTGCACGACGAATCCACTACGTTGTTCTTTTCACTGTTGTAAAACTGTGTACCCTTTAGGCTAATTAATAAAGTCTCTACGGAGAGCATATCGGTAGTTTCCACAAGAACTATGGCTAGCAGCCATGTTTAGTCTACAAGGCTGGAGCACTGAGGGATATCTCTCAGTCGTTTCTGTCTGTATCCTCCAGTGGCTCTGTACGTGTTCGTCGGTTCGTCGCTCGGACAGGAGAAGGATAAAACCCCCTTATCGGCATGTCTGGAAAATCTCTGACCACCGAGTAAATCATCACAATCAAGAGATCCGTTGCATCTGGTCACGAGACGTTAGACTTAAAACATTTGATCATTTTTTGTGTTTTCGATCGCCATCCTTCACGCCATTTGCCGTTCCCAACATCCTGGTGTCGAACCACGCGCTGTACGATGCCTTATATACTCGGCAGAGTAACTCACATGGTGCTTGCACCAACTGTAACCATACAAGCAATACAAATAAAAATTTAGCGACTACCACGCTTATAGTGAGTTAAGAGATTTGGGCAGCTCTTAATAGCGAGGTCTTGAGAGCCGATGAGGGTGATTTAAGTGAATATGGAGCTGCGCTGGAATGAAGGGGTGGGGAAACGGAAGAGCCCCGAGAAAACCCGCCAACCAACGGCCTCGTCCGGCACTATTCCCACATGCGAAAGTCCGGTGACCCGGCAAGGACTTGAACCTGGTTCACCTTGATGGGAGGCGAGCACGCTAACCGCTCGGCCACCGCGGCCCCTACCACGCTTATGGTTTGACCCATCCCAAAGTTGAAAGGTTTGCTGTTATGTTACATACAATTCATTAAACTAAGCGGTTTAATTTTTATGCAGAATTTCCCGTCTGATTTTTAATATATTTAGTTAGATGATGTATTAAATTCTGTAATGCGAACAGCTGAAGTTAAATAAATATATGAAACCTCAAGGTAAATGAAATATGAAACGTTTTAACTCTTAGGCTAAAACATTTAAGACACCTAGTTAAATCTACACCAAAAGACATCCTGTATGAGTCGTGTAAAGAAATAAAAATAAATTATTGGAGTTAGCGGTACGAAAAGTCTGGTAAAATTAGTCTGCACGCACGTAAACATGGAACGCAATTTTTCTTTCCGGTTGCGTTCTTAAGGTAAGCTCTCAGTGTAAGCAGTTAGAGTCCTCGAACTTAATGGAAGCCACTAAAATAAGTTCACTTGAACAGCGCCCATAGAAAAAATAGCTTCGTATTTATAGTGTATTACTAACTTTCTAGTTTGCTAAAAAAAAAGTAATTTTTTTACACAAATCATAATATTTTGGTTATTGTATTTTCGCTGTCCCATAAAGAATTTCTTTTTATTAAAATTTTAAGGACAACGAATTTTCAGACTTTCTTTGGCTCCATAATTGTTTATTTTTGTGACTTAAGGAAGTTACTTTTACACGTGCAGGTGCTTATACGTTTGCAGGGTTACTTTCTGAAATGTAGAAAGTGTGATTTACAAAACACATGTCCCCTAAATGCGAACGTATAAAGACCACAAAGAATTTTCAACATAATGTAATACATAATCCTGTATGTTTCTCGCAAAAATTTACTTTTTAATATTTAAATAACTTTGGAACGACTGCTAGAATTGCTAAACAGATAGCAGTGAATTAATCGGTATGCTCATAACTATGAAATATACATCCTACAAGCAGAAATTTGAACGTGGTTCTATCTGCTACATTAGCAAAATATTCCATAGTACTGGTCAGACATGGTATAAAACCGGCCACTTATTTGTAACACTGAGTTGCATGTCTCAGAATCCGTCAATAGAGGCCTGTTAGAATGATATAGTTCCGCTGTTGTTGGGTTGCAAATAATTGTTGCAGGCATTTTCGAGCGTGTTAACATCATCATAAGAGTGTGTTTATTAGTGTAAGAAATCATTATGTTATCAAAAATCGTCATGGCGCTGGAGAAAAACGTCACTCTCTCTGGCATTTTTATTTTGAATATGAAAATGCCGACAACTACTGCGTTTCTAGAAATCGATCCGGACCAATTTACGAACGAGGCTATTCAAGCGTTATTTGGTTTAAGGTAACACATTATAGATAATTCTCTTAAAAAATAGTAAATATCACGTACTATTACCACTTCGATAGCATGGCTTCATGGTCACTCCCAAACTACAGATTTGCAGTGAACTGTAGTAGAATGAAGTGTCTTACATATAATTCACCATTTCTCTCGTTTCAGAGAAATACTCAACAGGATCAAGTTTCAGAATCTTGTTAGGTAGTTCAAATTTCGTTCAAGTGGTATTTAAGAGAATGCGTGTTTGCCCATATGTTGCCGAAAGTGTATTCCGCTGTTTTCTTGCCCTAAAATGTACGTTTGTGTAATATCACACCAAAAGGAAAAAAATCGCACAATCTTATCTGTTAAAAGAACATAAGGAATTATCATTAGGTTCCGAGGAAATTAGATTCCTTCAATAACTGCAACTGAATAATGTAGAGTTTGACGACATGCAAACATTACATCTATCAAAAGCTCCAATGTTAACACCAGTAAATTGGCAGTTTACATACGTGTAACACTTAAAAAGGGCAGAATATAAAAGTGGTTTTGTAAGTGAACGTTAACCCTTAATCACCGGGGAAACTTTACGCACATATTTGCTACTCATAAAACAGCTATCAGCGATTTAAATATGCACAAATTCACAAAATAATCTGAATTGTTATACAAAGAGCCACCATCTGACCTCTAAGTAGATCACCTGATTTTTTTTTTTTTACAATTTTTCAAGCTGTGTTATTTCCCTTTCGGAAGCTGAATAATGAGCCACTAAATGTCATCTCATTAAGGAGTTATGAATAAATAATTTTACAAATAAAATTAAAGCACTAAACTGTAATTTATTCATTGTGAGATTTCCTCATACTGTAATTCAGGAAAAAAATGTTTTGATGAAGTAACGCAGGAACAGTCAGATATAGGCTGTTCAGAGTAAAATGAGCACTTTTGAAAGCCCTGCTTAAGAGCTACTTGTATGCATGTCGTGTATTCCCCCGCCTTATGTAAAATTAATATTTCATGGGCCTGATCACTTTATTCATGCCTCGGTCAAATGAAATACTGAAATTATCAAGAAAGTAAATACTTGACCAAATCTGCTAAATTTTACACTTTAATGTACTGAAAAACAGAAAGCGAAATAAATAATTTTAAACTATCATAAATGGTTACCTAACACTTTTTATTCGACGTTAGTATATGGAACGACTTTCCCCTCCATCGTTACCAACTTTACTGGGTGAATATCACTCAGTGCGCCCATTGAAATATATTCATGCAGGGGCGGTGACTTTTTTCAAAGGTTCATTTCTTAAGTGCTTACTTTATCGCGAACAGCCTTTACTATAACATCATAATACAGAACTCCGCACTGATACAGCTACAAACGTATGTGTGACACTTTAATGGCATGTTTTTTCCAGGTGAGGAGACGGGAAGGCTCCGAACCATTTTACAAATTTGGACAAGGACATACTTTTCTGGGCGTTGTTGCGCAGCAGTCTGGCGCTACGCCGCTGGTGATGATGTAATGAATCGCGACGCTTTCAGGAAAAATTACTGCGGCTTTCAGACGAGAGAGCGTAGTGTCAAGCTTGGCCTCCCTAGCAACGACAGAAACTTGAAGTACTCTATCCAGAGACTTGCCTGCAGTCTTGACAGGACATCTGGACGAAGGAACTTTTCGCCCGCGAGTTCCCACTTCTTTTCGACCCGATACTCGTGGAAGAGTCGACCCTGAAAGTGTCGGATGGACTTGTGGCGACCCATATACCTCGGAAGTCTGCGCTGTTTCATCGCTTCAGTTCGTCGCCGCACGACAGCTTTGCCGGCTACCAACAGCGTGTCTTTTATGGCAAGAGACATGCACATTTCACGTTATTATTTGGTAAATGATGTTCACGATAAAGTGAGAACTTTTGAAATGAACCTTAGAAAAAAGTTACTGCCCCTGAACGCGTATATTTTAATGGGCGCACTGAGTGACATTTGCCCAGTATTGTTGGTAACGATGGATGGAAAATACGGGGTGAGTATAAAAGAATAACCTAACTTTGAAGGTATATAATATCGAAACCAAACAACCTGCAACCTTGATTGACCAAACAAATGAACCGTGTAACCGTGAAGTTTGTTTACCATATCTTCATAAATGTGCAATGTGACCACCATGAGCGGCCCGAACGACGTCTAAGCGAATCTCAAACTCGTTCCACAATCTTGTCAGCATGTCCGGTGTTACGGTTTGGATGGCGTCCATAATTGTTCTCGTTTTGAGGTCGTCAATGTTAGCCGGCAATGGTGAACGAAACACTCAATCCTTTATGTATCCCCATAGAAAAAAAAATCGCACGGGGTAAGATCCGGGCTTCTTGAGGGGTAGTGATGAAGAGCCTCGTCGCCAGCTTCTCCGCGACCAACCCAGCTACGTTCCACACAAATGGTAAGGTGAACCGGCACAACTTGTGGATATGGGGTCAGGAGCATCCACATGAAACGACCGAACACGAGCGCGCTTCCCCCAAAGTGATTGTTTCCTCTGTTAGAAGAGGCGGCAGGGGGACTTCATTTTCGAGCAGGATGGTGCGCCAGCCTATTGGCACCTAGCTGTTCGCGGATACCTCAACGAGATGCTGCCGCAATGCTGGATTGGTCGTGGAGCAGCTGGTGACTAGGCTCTTCACAACTACCCGCCAAGAAGCCCGGATCTTACCCCGTGCAATTTTTTCTATGGGTGTACATAAAGGATCAAGTGTTTCGTCCACCATTGCCAGCTAACACTGATGACTTCAAAACGAGAATTACGGGCGCCACCCAAACCGTAACACCGGACATACTGACAAGAGTGTATAACAAGTTTGAGTATCGCGTAGATGTCGTTCGGGCCGCTCATGGTGGTCACATTGAACATTTATGAAGATATGGTAAACAAACTTCACGGTTACACAGTTCATTTGATTGGTCAACCAAGGTTGTAAGTTGTTTGGTTTTGATATTACATACCTTCAAAGTTGGGGTATTCTTTTATGCTCATTCTGTAGTTCCTTGATCAAATGTGCACCTGAATACATGCTCTGGGGTCTTCGTTATACATTGGGCAGCTTTTACTGTGTATCAGTTACCTCACATGTGCATTTAACACACCAAATGAATTTTTTAGGGATGTTCAGCAAAGCTATCTTATGCAGAAGGATTAATTACCATAGAAGTATTTTATGCCACGATGTTTCCGAACATACACTCTCCGTCCTTATAAGTTTAAATGTGTATGTATAGTCAACTCACGGTTACTTAAAACTTTTCTGAAGCCCTGTTGAAGTTCTACTTTCAGGATATTTCTCCATGTCATGCAAAAAAGCATAACCGAGTCTAGAAAATTACACCAAAGGGAGTATTCGTGTTCGCTCAGTGTAATAATATTTTGCATAGGAATGATTTCTTACCAGGTATTAAAAACACAACTATTTTCTCCCAGTGTTATCAATATTAATTATGAATTAAATGTTATAACTTATAGAAAAAATATAATCTAAAGTTCAATTTAATTAAAAAATAAGATTGTTACAAGTATAAAATGCTTGTGATACATGATATATTCAGGAACTAAGCAAACGTAACAAAAAACAACCAATAAGAATAGTTCAAATAGTGTTTATTTTGCGGTTTGAACTTATCTAGGATTGTTCCCGCGCACGCGAGCGGAGTAGCGTGAATGAGTGAGTGGAGATATTTAGATGGCTCCTTACGTACAGATCTGAAGAGCCGATGAGGGTGAAGTAAGGTGAGTATGGAGCAGCGCTGGAATGCAAGGGCGGAAGAAACGGGATATTCCCGAGGCCGACCAGCGACATCGTCCGGCACGATTGGTGGCGCCTCAGGGGAAATTAATAAACACATTGAGATCTGCACACATTTACTGGCACTTAACACGAATTAGAAGTGAGTCACCTATATCCACTACTGCAAGAACACCGTTTCTGTTGGTGTCTGTGTTATAACTCACCATCGTCCTATTGGCCCATACCACACCGGACACTACCCTGTACTTCACAGCGTTCATTATTGGCCGGTCATCAGTGTGTGGCATCTTTGAGTGGCTATAAAAGAAAGAAATTCTGTCATCAGTACTATCGTTGTTACTGTGCTGTGGTGTTTTTGTGGGGCCATGTTAAACACTAGCCGAAAAAAGATGCACATCCATGCGAGTTTTGTTCTGAACAACAAATATATTTTCAAATTAGCTTCGCTCGAGCTTAGCATAGTCTACAAAATGTTAAGGTAAAGTGACAAACACCTGAACGAGAAATAAAACAACGAGGACATTACAAGCAGTCAAATGCAAATAACTTTGAACGTCGTAGCAAAAAAAAAAAAAAAAAAACACAACACAGACGAACACAGTGGCAAAATAGACGAACATCTGTGGAACTGGTATATTCTCCCGTTTGCAATCACATGCACAGACAGACACACAAACAAAGCTTTGCAGAGGCATATGTTCGCGGTTGTAGTTATATATAATCACCGTTGTTGCCAATCACTCAAGTATTACAGATGAAATGCAGTTGTACTCTCTGCAGACGAATGTGAAATACCTACATTTGCGGTGACAATTTTGGTTTTCTATATTTTAAAACAAGGCAAACATTTCCGATGTTTAAAATTTATCAATAATCTTGTTATTGAACTAAAGAGCAAACTGTATAATTAAATTGAAGTTTTATTGCAAAAATATGGTTTCATAAAACGCTTAAGATTACTTCAAATAAGTTTGTAATGTATTTGTACAAAATAAATTTTTTAAATGTGATTTTATTTCCCAGAATTATTATTCAACGTATCTTATAAGGTTGTATGAGGTATTGTAAAAACATTTTCAGTGGTGGTGTACTTAATATTATAAAACAGCCAATAAGACTACTGTATTATAGGCTGGTCACGGTTAAATGAGCACTTTTGAAAGCACTGCTTATGATTTACTTGTATACACGTTCTGTATTATTCCGCCTTATGTAAAATTAACACTGTCATAGGCCTCATCACTTTATTCACGCGTCGGTCAAGTGAAACTGTAAAATTGTTAGAAAAGTGAGTATTTTACACTTCGATGCATTAAAAAAAATAAAGCGAAATAGAACAATTTAAGTAGTCACAAATGGTTACATAAAACCTTTATTCAACTCTTAACGTAGGTAACTACTTCCCATCCAACGTTACCAACTTTACAAGGCACATATTACTCAGTGCGTCCGTTAAAATATATGCAGATAGGGGCAGCAACTTTTTTTTAAGGTTGATTTTAAAAGTGCTCACTTTATTGTGAACAGTCTTTATGGTGTAATAGCATGTAAAAATTGACTTATGAACAGGAAAGAACATTTATTTTATTGATAATGCTCGTCCGATTACTACTTTTATTAACAAGGTCACAATTTTAATAGAACTTGAGGTTAAATCTTATTTAATCAAGATTTCAGAATCGCTCTTCTCTAGGACAGTGCTTTCCACTGATTATACACTCTCAAAAATTCATAAAGTATCTTTATGTTTACGTTATTTTGTTAAAATGATAAAATCAATTGATTTTGCAAATTCGGGTTACAGAAATCGATGTCGTAGTATAGCATCCTGATTTTGTGAATTATTTTTATCATAACGCTGTTGTACACGAAGTAATCTTTATCATGAGTACAACAACGATGCATTAACGATATCATTTAGTAAAGTTTTGATTAATATTTCTTTCTCCTTTGACATTGTCTAAAATTCAGTGAATATAAAAGCGATCTGTTTCCAGGCACTTCGGACACTACTGCTCATTTGAGTTCAAAATGCAGCTCTTATACGTCCATCAATATTTCGTATTTGCCTAACAATGACGTCACGTCATATACCCTCCATGACCTAATAAACGAAGAACAGGTGCAACATTCAAACTCCATAGCCAGCATTAGCTGATGTTACACGATAGCTTCTATTTTTTTTTTTTTAGAGTGCGATTAGGTGCGTTATGTCAACTGGTATTACTTAATATGTAAACGCTATGGAGTCATAATCGTGTTACCAACTATTTATATATTATAAATGCCAAGAACAACTGAGCACGAACTGATACCGTACCTGTGCTATCACGCAAGTAACACGGCAAGTGCAATTTAAAGTAAAACTTCTACGACTGAATGCATTAGTTGTAACACGAACTCCGTTGGCCATGACCTAAGCACTCACAACGCCCGCGTCAGGTTCTTTTTCAGTGTAAGGCTGCCAATGCAGTTAGCAGTGACGTTGTGAATAGTGTAGTCACATTTATTAAACCCTCTGTTTAATTTCCTTAATAGCTTGGTTCGTGATCGACTATCGCACACGCTTGCCATGTGCTGCAAGACATTAACTTTAACGTTCCGTTGTCCATTTCGTGGCGTAATAATGGAATGGAAAGCTTAATTTTACGCAATCGTGGGTGACGTGGCAGTTAAGTTTTGATTTGTGTCCAGCGAAAATATTAGTTTCTTTTTTTGTGCCACATCCCAGGATATTCTACATACTCGCGTAATTTACGAGCGGGCAGCAAGTTCTTCTGTTAGTGCAGCGAAAGGACGAACTGTAAAATGCGTGAGTGAAATTTTCATTTATGGTCTCAGCACTTCGTTGGCACAATTTTCTCCACCAGAGGAATTATTTTGTTTTACCAGAGTTACTTAGTGCAAGACCTTACGTTCACTGCTGAGCTATAACCGGCGGAAACCATTTGTAATGGCTGTTCACGATAAAGTGAGCACTTATGAGATCAACCTTAGGAAAAAGTCACTGCCCCTGCCTGCTTATATTTTAACGGGCGCACTGAATGACACGCGCCCAGTAAAGTTGACAACGATGGATGGAAAGTAATTCCAGTTCTTACCGTAGAATAAAATGTGTTAAGTAACCATTTGTGAACACTTAAATTATTTCTTTCACTTTCAGTTTATTTTTTAATGCATCGGAGTGTAAAACTGACCAGAGTTGTAACAAATATATGTTTTTAATAATTGTACAATTTCACCTGACCAACGCATAAATAAAGTAATGAGGCTCATGGAAATGTTAATTTTCCATTTGGCGGAAGGACTCACAACGTTCACACAAGTAGATCTTAAGCAGGGCTTTCAAGAGTGCTCATTTAACCGTGAACAGCCTATAGACAACGTTACTCGTTAAACTTATTTTCCTTTAAATTAAACAAACTTAAATTCTACAAGAAGGTTTTGTTATTTCAGTGATACCAGAAAACTGTAGATACGATTAAGTAGTTACATAGCATCTTATAGTATTGCAAGCTGGCCACATCACTGGTAAATTTATCCCCAGCTGGATACTCGTGATAGAATCTGTTTTTGGCTTCAGCAATGTACGGGGAATCGGGAAGCATAATGGGAGAGCGGGCAGGGTATATCAACGGTGGATCTGAAGTTTCGAGAAGGGCCTTGAATTAAGACTCACAACCCAAACGTGCCTGGACACCCCCTCCATGATCGTAAATGTGGGACATGTCTAAAAGATGCAGAGGTTCTCGGGGGGGGGGGGGGGAGGAACGTGGTTTCAATACTGGCGATGGCGATATACGTGTTCTGAGCTCCGCAGTCACAAGTGCCGGGTAGCTATGAGTTACAATCGAGACACGGCGATCCGATGGTAGCAGCGAGCGAGAGAGAGAGAGAGAGAGAGAGAGAGAGAGAGAGAGAGAGAGAGATACTCGTGGTTCATTATGTCTGCTACTCGCAGCTTTCTTACCTACGGCACACAGGACTAAAGAGTGCTGAACACCGTAAATTATTAAATTTTTACACTTCTTGACATTTTATAGTTTATAGATTAATTTTTTGAATTTGTGACTTTGTAAGGGCACAGATCGCGGCTATAATTAAATTTTAGACACAATTATCGTTTGACTCGTACTACTATTGCTTCTTCGCTTTTGTAGCCATTCTGAGGAGGCGGTCGATAACTAATTGTCATTTATTCCATGTGGTAAACAAATAAATGTTCTCAATTGATACTGCAGCTATTCAATCATCCAAGTTATGAAATATGCCTTTTCAAAGAAGGTATTTCAATAAATATAATACATATGTTTTGTGGTCAAAAAACTAGAACACCAAACTGTTTTGTATTTCTCCCGCTCTAGAACACCGAGGAGAGAGAGCCCTTATATCAGAGAACTCCAGCCGCACGTGCCAGCAATATGGCGTCACCGTCCTGCAACGCGTTGGAACGCCGTCCGCCAATCAGCGCCTGGCAACCCACTCGCCAGCTGGCAGCCCAGCCAATGAGGAACCTCTCTGCGCACACAGTAGCCAATTAGATATAAAACCCGTTCTCAGAGTGTAGAGCAGTCAGTCAGATAACGACTACTTATGCATCAGAGAAAGTGCGACGTAATTTCTTCTCTGTGTACTCAATCTGCTCTGTGACCGCGATTGGACCATATAATAAAGATGAAGTAGACCGATCTCGCTGGCTGCGCACAACCAATCTCCGTGTCTCAACATTGAACTGCTTTTCTTCCTACACGTCTAGCAAAAATGGCGTGGATTGGGTTTGAGGTTAGAATACTGTTTAGTAAACAAGTGCTTCTGAGATGTTTTTATGCTTCCTCTAACCAATTTGTAATGCTTTTTGATTACAGTCAAACTGGCAAAAGTATTTTATTAATATAATAGTGCTTGCCATTTAAAAATTAAGATACAAACAAACACGTTCATCACTGTTGACCATGTGACTGACAGTTGTGTAGGATTGGGGTAGGTCAATGTTGGGTACATGCGCAGCAGACGAATAAGCGGTCTACCTCATCTTTAGTCTATGGATTGTACCGGAGTTACTAGAACGATGCTGAGACTTCAGACACAGATAAGTGAAGACACCTTATTAACTTCCTAACGATATGAGTGGTAACCAATGAAAGTATCAGGAGAGTGGTTATAAAATGCGGTCGAGCAGCCGAGCAAGAGTCGGTTTGATTCAAAAAGTGTGAATAAACCGCTAATAGACTGTATAGAGGCCACATTCCCTGCAAAAACATAACATATTGTCAAAAAATTATAAAATACACAACTGCAACAGATGCGGCTTGTTTACTAAACACATATCAAGTCTTTACCTGAATAGGTAATGTGTCACAAACGCTTTATACTTGTGTTAACATAAACGTATTGTTTTGGTAAACTTGACATTATGCTTATACATTATAATATTTCTATAGTTAATATGAATATAAACAGAGAGAAAATAGGCGTATTTGCAATTCCTACTAATAAATAGTTTTCATACAAAATTTTTATTAAACTGAGTGCGCACGATTGAGGTGCGTTGTCCTTTTGGTGCAGTTTTCTATAATTGGTTCAAGATTTTTTCACACGAGGCGGAAGAATAGCATGAAAGTAGAACTTCATAACCGCTTCAGAAAAGTTGGACGTAACCATGAATGAACTATACTTGAATTGCTTCAGGTGAACGCCAAGTGACAAATGAACATATTACTAATGGGATTAGTATAGTACTATGAGTAATTTTTTTAACGTGATAAACAAACTGAAAAATCTACTGAATTGAGTCCCATATTTTTTTTGTATCGAGTGTTTAAGTAAAGTATATGGAGAAACTCAAATTTAAGTCTTTATTGACTTAAAAATGCGCTCGTCTTCCAACCAAGTAACTCAATTTACTCGACCTTGTAAAAACTGTGTCGTTCATTACTTTCACAATGAATGTGAATGTGTATTCACACTTTGAGCGAGGAAGACTGGAGACATAACTAATTTACTCGACCTTGTAAAAACTGTGTCGTTCATTACTTTCACAATGAATGTGAATGTGTATTCACACTTTGAGCGAGGAAGACTGGAGACATAACTAATTTACTCGAACTTGTAAAAACTGTGTCGTTCATTACTTTCACAATGAATGTGAATGTGTATTCACACTTTGAGCGAGAAAGACAGGAGACATAACTAATTTACTCGACCTTGTAAAAACTGTGTCGTTCATTACTTTCACAGTGAATGTGAATGTGTATTCACACTTTGAGCGAGGAAGACTGGAGACATAACTAATTTACTCGACCTTGTAAAAACTGTGTCGTTCATTACTTTCACAATGAATGTGAATGTGTATTCACACTTTGAGCGAGGAAGACTGGAGACATAACTAATTTACTCGAACTTGTAAAAACTGTGTCGTTCATTACTTTCACAATGAATGTGAATGTGTATTCACACTTTGAGCGAGGAAGACTGGAGACATAACTAATTTACTCGACCTTGTAAAAACTGTGTCGTTCATTACTTTCACAATGAATGTGAATGTGTATTCACACTTTGAGCGAGGAAAACTGGAGACATAACTAATTTACTCGACCTTGTAAAAACTGTGTCGTTCATTACTTTCACAATGAATGTGAATGTGTATTCACACTTTGAGCGAGGAAGACTGGAGACATAACTAATTTACTCGAACTTGTAAAAACTGTGTCGTTCATTACTTTCACAATGAATGTGAATGTGTATTCACACTTTGAGCGAGGAAGACTGGAGACATAACTAATTTACTCGAACTTGTAAAAACTGTGTCGTTCATTACTTTCACAATGAATGTGAATGTGTATTCACACTTTGAGCGAGAAAGACAGGAGACATAACTAATTTACTCGACCTTGTAAAAACTGTGTCGTTCATTACTTTCACAGTGAATGTGAATGTGTATTCACACTTTGAGCGAGGAAGACTGGAGACATAACTAATTTACTCGACCTTGTAAAAACTGTGTCGTTCATTACTTTCACAATGAATGTGAATGTGTATTCACACTTTGAGCGAGGAAGACTGGAGACATAACTAATTTACTCGAACTTGTAAAAACTGTGTCGTTCATTACTTTCACAATGAATGTGAATGTGTATTCACACTTTGAGCGAGGAAGACTGGAGACATAACTAATTTACTCGACCTTGTAAAAACTGTGTCGTTCATTACTTTCACAATGAATGTGAATGTGTATTCACACTTTGAGCGAGGAAAACTGGAGACATAACTAATTTACTCGACCTTGTAAAAACTGTGTCGTTCATTACTTTCACAATGAATGTGAATGTGTATTCACACTTTGAGCGAGGAAGACTGGAGACATAACTAATTTTAAAATATTTGTACAAAACAACATTCACGAAGTTGTATTACATGTTACCTCCAAACAATACGAGTTACTGAAGACAATTTAATCTTTATAATAATCTCTTCTTTTCTAGACTACACACAACAAGGCATTTTAATCTTGTGAGTAGTACTTGGGCAAATTTATGGCACATTCAATGTGTGACTCAAAAGAACTATTTCCGCGGAAGAAAATAATACGGCGTTGGAGGCAATTCTGTTTACAGTATAAATGGGAGCTTAGTTTCTGCAAACACGGGAGTCAGTTTATGTATTTGTTCATTTAGCTCTATAAAACACAAACTATTACCCTTACTGGGTCAAGGGTGTAGAACGCTTCAACAAAGGTGGATTAACAATAGACTTAAGATGAAGAAGATTAATTTTTATCTCCTGTCCCGAACCCTGGTTTACGATTTTTCGTAAAAAAAATAATAATAATAAAACTGTCGTCAAAACCTTTTCAGACTGAAACATGGATGTTTGATTGAATTTGATATTTCAACATACTAATATTTTTATATAAGAAACGATTTAGCGTAACTTGTATGCAACATGGTTGCACTGAAACTTATTCAGGGAAGTGTAGTATCCATTGAGATGATAAATTCACGTAAGCGATGGGTTAACCTTGGTCTAAGCCACGACATTTTTCGCATTTCGTTAGGTGAAAGAGAAACAGTTCAACCTCATAGTCGGTTAGTTCGCATCTGGCATGCGAACTCTAATCCTCACTCCCTCTACGAGATAAACGGTTTTAAAGTTCATAAATAATAATTATCTTACACATTTTATAGTGAACCGATTTGCATGACAACTTAAGAGAAATAACTTTTTAAAAGTCCTGCTTTATAAGTACTAACAGTGGTGAATTCCATAAGAAAAATCGTGAGTTAATTAGCGAGAATGTACAGAAGGCAAGCAAGCGAACACAGTGAGATCCCACACTGTGGATGTTGCTGAAAGACCAAACGTGCCCCGAGTATTTGGTATAAAACTCTCGGTGACTCCGGTGATAGAATTTGCTGAAGTGATGCCATTGTGCAACGATATAAATTCATACGTGCGATATACAAAGCCGCAATTAGACCCAAAAGGGGCATCTCATGGCTGCAGTGTCCCTAGGCACTAACTCACGCTTGTTAACGACTTTCTCTCTCTGGCCGTGACGCTGTGGCAGTAACGGTCGATGGTCGCGCAGGGGCGACCAGGAACATCGGGGAACTGTCGAGTCTGGAAGAGGACACTCGACTGGAGAGCCGTGGCCCTAGTCACTAGTAATTAGACCTTTATTGCCTTTACCTCTTGCCCCTACCAGCCTCGTTCCCCTCCCCCATCCACTCCTTCCGGCTACGTTACGCACAAGCAAATCTCCAACCAGCGACGTTCATTGTTATTATTGATTGTTCACGGTGAAGTGAGCACTTTTGAAATCCCTGCTAAGTATCTACTTGTATACACGTTGCGTGTTCTTCCGCCTTATGTAAAATTAACACTGCCATGGGGCTCATCACTTTATTCATACGTCGGTCAACTGAAACAGGGAAATTATTAGAAAAGTATACATTTTATAAATATGCTCATTTTTACACACTGAGATGTTAAGAAAAAAAAACAGAAAGCGAAAGATATAATTTAAATTATCGCAAATAATTACATAACACCTTTTATTCGGCGTTAAAATATGGAACTACTTTCCATCCTTCGTTATCAACTTTGACGGGCGCATGTCACTCAGTGCACCCGTTAAAATATATACAGGCAGGGGCAGTGACATTTTCTAAAGTTTGTTTCAAAAGTGCTCACTTTATAGTAAACTGGCTTTACAAGGGAAGCAAATACATATTCCGGCTGTTAAATGTCTAATCAATATTATTTGTTTCGACGAAAACATGTTTTTCCTCCCTTGAAAAACATTCATTTCTATCATCCTACCTGGAGTGTTCTGCAACAAGATGTTTCATACGCCAACTATAGTGTAACACGCCTCTATAAAAATTAACATTATTTTTTTGCTCAAACTAATTTTTTTCCCAGTGTGGAACATGGCCAATATTTTTGCGGTTTGAACGCATACAAAAAAGTTTTAGTATGGGTTCAGCATGCAATAAATTACAAAGTTTTATCGTGTGTAAAATTTATGATTATCGGGTAGAATATATGCGCATTGTTACACTTCGACTTCTTATATCTTAAACTGTGATATGTAAAACAATAATATTTTGTACAGTGCTTAATAATTAACCGAAAAATTATACAAGAGACAGTAAAAAAAGGAATTAAATAAAAAAAGGAATTAAAAAATTCCACTGACGATTATAAAAATTGTTAAAGAACGACATGCATACACACGTGCACTTTAAATCCATACCCATATTCACACACCAATATGTACTTAGGTTACATATACACCAGCCAAAATCATTGAACTAGAAACGTGAGCTTTAGGTAACCATACGTGAACAAAAGACATATGTATTTTAACTATATATATATATACACATAAACAAAATATAAAATAACAATAATCAAAATAAGACATTTGAAAAGTTAAACTACCAAAAAATGAATAAAAAAATACAAAATACAGATGTAGAAATGTACATAAAACATTGACTATGACTGGGAACTATCACAACTAATCACTGCTGAAAAGGGATAAGACAGGGTCATTTACATAGTTGCGTACTTTTAAATTCAAAGGATAAACTGACTAGAAACAAATACCAATATAAAGTTAACTGTACACATAGTAGATTGGGCGACGTACAGAAGACAACTGTGGAATCACCAATTCGATATGGTGAATGACAGATGAGGAAAAATATCCAAGGTAATTATCCAAAATGCCATGTGGGCAATAGATGACCAAGGATGAGATATAGGAACAGCACATAAGAATGAAACTATTTACAAAAAAGGACACCATCCTAAAGCAAGAACATAAGAAGAATTGTTACCCAAATTACTTTATTATAAATACAATCTGTTTTAATTTCTAGGAATATCCCATTTTTATTTTTAAAAAAATTTAAGGGATTTGTAAAAAGTCAATTTTCTTGATTCTTATTTAATTTTTGTTTGTCTTGTATACACAAAGATTTTATCACGAAACAGAAATGTATATCTCATTACTTACACATTACGAATTAGAAAGTCGATTTGCACCACAGCCATGGACAAGAACAGACCATTATTATTTACATACTGGCAGCTAGGCAAGCAAAATCGACGCCTAGATGGCAGACTATAAGTATAGGAATATTTATATTCGAAAATTAAAGTAATAATTATCATTTTAAATAATCAGATATAAACAAACACTAACATTAAGCTTAATGTCACCTTGATCAAGTGTGCACCTGAATACATGTTCTAGGGTCTTCGTTATATATTAGGCTTATTTTCTTGTACATCCGTAGCGTCATTGCCTCATATGTGTGTACATACGTTAAAACCACTAAATTAATTTTTTAGCGACGATCAGTGAAGTTATCTTATGCAGAAGGATTAATTACCATGGAAGTATTTTATGCCATGATGTTTCCGAACATACTCTTTCCGTCTCTAAATCCCATTTTAAATGTGTATGAATAGACAATTCACGGTAACTTAAATTTTTTCTAAATCCCTGCTAAAGTTCTACTTTCAGGATATTCCTCCACCTCATGCAAAAAAAGCTTAAGCGGGTCTAGAAAATTACACCAAAGGGAGGCATTCGTGGTCACTCAGTGTAATAATATTTTGTATAAGAAATGAGTTCTTACTAGGTATTAAAAACACAACTATTTCCCCCCTGTGTTAGTTATATAATTTTAAATTAAAAATTATACCCTGTATAAAATTACCAAAGTTCAATTGGATTAAAAAATAAGATTGTTAACACAAGTATATAACGCTTGTTATACATGATGTGTTCAGGAACCAACCAAACACGTAAAGTATGGGGCGATTTCTCAAATGTTTGATTAAAAAAGTGTGAAAAAACCGCGAATAGACTATACATACATAGCTTATCTATACGCATACCTCAAAGAAATTTTTGCACCGCCTGTAATTGGTTGCAAATAGGACAGTAAGCGCATTATAAAAGGAGATGCGGCAAGTCTGGCGTGGTATTCGCTACTGATAGTAAAGACTGTTCACGATAAAGTGAGCACTTTTGAAATCAACATTAGAAGAAATTCTTTGCTCCTACCTGCATATATTTTAACGGATGCCCTGAGTGACATGTGCTCAGTAAAGTTGGTAACGATGGAGGGGGAGTAGTTCCGTACATTAATGTCCAGTAAAAAGTGCTAGGTAACCATTTCTGATAATTTAAATCATATCTTTCTCTTTCCGTTTTTTTAATCCATCGAAGTATAAGAAGAGCAAATTTGTTAAATATTTACTTTTATAATAATTTCACAGTCTTGCTTGACCGACGCATGAATAAAGTGATGATACTTAAGGTGGAAGAATACACAACGTGCACACAAGTAGATCTTAAGCAGGGCTTTCGAAAGTGCTCACTTTACCGTGAACAACCTATAACTTAGAAATTCCGGTGGTGGTGATTTTTTTTTTGTTGTACGCTGTGATGTTCTTGAATTCGTTAAGCTTTGACAGAAAAACCTATTATAGTTGCTGCTTGACTTTTATTAAAGGTTTCTCGTATTTTATCTAACACTTTCTTCTGTGCGTAATACACAAAGCAAAGGTCAAAACGTCTCATGAAGTAAATACGTAGTTGCAGTGTTACATACACAGAAGATATGCAAATAAACACGGATTCCAACAGTAAACATATCAGTAATCAACAACCGTAAAATTCTTGTTACTAGTGTTATAATGGTACCTAATTTATAAATATTTGTCACAACATATCAACATAAATAAATTATAATAATGAAAATATCGAAATACTAAAGTTCCTGCTTATTAAGATTTTTACCTTTTCGCCAGGTAGGAAGCGATTTTTACCTGAAATGAAACATTCCTCGTCCTCGTGTAACACATTTTTATTTTTCAGTAAACTCCTAATGGTGTTTGAATGATAAGAATGGGCTGTACTCTGGAATTCGCCGTTGTTTAAATCAGACAATAATGTATTCTTCGTGCTTGAGCACCAAAGAGTGTATTTGAATTATATTCAAGATTCTTGGCACACTTTTTGTATTAGGTAATTACTTAGTGTAAGTGTCGAACGTGAAGGAAATACAAAACGCCTGAAAGTAAAATCTATTTTTTGTTAATTGTATTTGCTGATATTACGTTTGACGTTCAATTCAGTGTCAAGTTATTTTAACCCTTGGATGAAGAGTATTACTTAATATTGTACATCGCTTATCCTTTACCCACCATTGTGACAGCTATTATTCTTCTCTAAGAACGCATGATGTCATTATCAATATATTCATTGCGTGTTAATATCTAAATATATGCTTAAAACTTGACAATTATAAGTTATTTGGAATTGTTGAAGCTGGTTATTCCTGCGTCAGTAACTGTGATATAAAAGACCGAACTTTAACCTTACAGACTGTATATGTTAGCAACACTAGACGACTTCCCCATTCCCTTATTCCAAAGAATGTTACACCAGCAACAGACTTCTGTAGAACAATTGTATCACCATTAACCACGATTTTATGATGTCTACTAATTACCTTTCCTGCTCATGTAATAGTATAAGCTCTAATTATTTGGTTCTTGCAATTATGTTTTCGTTAAATTGAATGGCTAATGAAGTGCATCGAATTGTTTGAAATGTTATGCGATTTATATAACGTTAAAAGTTTTTTGTCTTATGTCGGTAATTAAAATTCAATGGGAGGTCTCGATGAACGCCCTCTATCTTCCAACAAATATGAACACTTATAAACTAAATTGATGAGGTATTTTAATATTACATTTTTTTTTTTTAGAACTATGACGTCAATAGTGTGTTCAGTACGTTTCGTCATACTGAAGTTTAAATTCACAACACCGGTAATTTACTCCGTTCACAGTTTTCGAGATATAGGGAGAACATCCACTGGTATAGTCGCTTCTTTGTCTTTGTGCGAGGGAAATTTCATTTTCCCAATGTTACACTTGTTTCGTGGATAAAAGAAATTCGACTATTTTATTCAGATGTGAGCTTCCAAACAATCCTTATCCTCCTGAATGGCCAAATCGCATGTCATACCGTTATACTGTTGTATGAAGATATAAAATGCAAAGGCCTGCTATTCTAAATAGCTTACATGTCCTCAACTTGTGTATCAAATCCATCCTCATTCAGCTCACACTTTATTTTTACATGCTGTGATATTATCTTTTGAAAATATAAGTGTCCCATTTTAACAATTTCACTTTTTGATCTAAGCTTGAGAGCACATGTATTTTAATTCATACATTCCCTTAAATTAAAACCGCCATTATTCTTTTTTTATTTCTCCGGTAAATATTATAATTTATTCTAGACAACTGGCTATACATAGTCATTTCACTGTTGCAGATTCTGACAAACATGAAGATCCTATAATAGAATGATTTAAATGTAAAATATCCCACGTATCAAAATCATATTTTCGAGGGAACCGAGTTTCAAAAATTATTGTTGAAGGGAATACAATTTACTGGCTGATTTTACAAATTTAAAGTGAACGTATCTCTCTACGCATCCCTGTAAGTCAATATATTGTGAATATTTACAAACAATAAGGTTTTCTTCAACGGCAATTATAAAATTCGTTTTGTCATACGTTATACCGGATATGCAAATTGAATCCGAACTCAGGTTTTCGTTAATAACGTTAACGATAATGAAGACATTGCAGCGAAATTTTCAACAGACGTAATTTATCTTGTGTGAGACACATCATAACACGTATTGAAGATGTCTATGTATACCGCAACTTTGGTGGTTGCCTCGAACAAAATTGGACCAATTATGGACCGGCGTGAAATAACACACCAAACACCACACTTTTCAAAATGAAGCGGTTCTTCATGCACAACGTGGGGATGGTAGTTTTGAGAATTTACATAATCTGAAGGATGAAACCAAGCTTCGTCGTAAAAAAAAAAATGAATAAGCCAGAATACTCGGATTTTCATAGACGAGTGTCTGCAACGAGCGACAGTATACCATACTTTTCACTTCGTCAGACTCCTTGAGTTTATGGAGGACGGATGTACAGTCCACGTGTAGCTTGGTCTTTTATTGCTAAACGTTGACAAGTGCTTTTTGAAAATCCAGTTTCCTGAGAAAATAACCGCAGCCACTTCTTTGATGAGGCCAGTAGGCAGAGTCTTACGTCCTCGAGAATTTCCTGTGACATCTTTGTCGCACCTATCATTCGTGTCCTGCAAAGTCCCCTTGATTTCGAGTTCCTTCGCCAGTGCCCACAAGGTGAACTTAATCGGCGATTGTCTGCCTCCAACCTTTTCCCGGAACATCTCTCGACATGCCTTAATCAAGTCTGTTAACCAGCATGGCCGAACAAGGAAGACACACTGCTCCACAGTATACCGAGACATTAGTGCCCTATTTTACTTTGAATGACACACTGTCACCACGCATAGTTAAACCACGAGGCAAAACAACCGCGGGCGGACACGTCGCACCGCAATCCAGAACAGAACGACACAGTCCAGCGCGCGTTCCGCAATCCTATTTCCATGTAACATATTTTATATAGAGCGTTGAACTCCGGTGTGGTTTGGACGCAGATGTCATCACATTTCTCACAAATCAAAATAGGTCTGTTTAACATTTAATTACACTATTTTCATTGTTGTTAAAATTTATCAACGAAAGCCTGGGTTTGGCTTGGAGTGGAACACCATATAATGTGTACTACATGCGAAACTATCAAAATGCCTCGACTTCTAGCACTTTTAGTTGGTGACGAGAACGTGACATGCCAAAGAAGTCTCTCGTAGAAAGAAAATGTTATAACAAGTGCAGTCACTGTAGCATGAACTCTTGTAAAATATACTTACAGTACAACTAAGATTTTAACCAAACACTAAAAAAATAGTGATATAGTCCACTAGACTACTTAAGTTATGTAACATATTGCTCTTTATTTGGTAACACTGCGAATATCTCTACGTAACTGGAACAACTTCTCATTCAGAATTAGGGACGGTGTAGATTGAAGATGACTAAAGCCTACTATCAAACGGGTGATAATGTTTAATGGGCTGTTCAGGGTAAAGTGAACACTTTTTAAAGCTCTCTTGTTTGGAATAATAATAAATAAATATATTTTATCTTATTTTAGCTTTAGACGCTAGCTTTCGAGTGCGGTTGAATATAAACACTGTGTTTATTACCTACATGGCAATATTTGTTTTTAAAGGTGGTTAAATGATTAAATAAGTCTGAAAGTAAAAAATAACTAGGACCTCAAAAGTGTTCACTTTACCGTGAACAGCCTGTACATGTTCTAAATGTGAACATATTTTTCTGAGCTTGACACTACTAAACAATTTTAAAGTATACTGTTATGTACTTTCTACAGGTCTTAGAAAAACAGCAAATTCTTATTAGAAGACAGTTATTTGCAACTATACATACAGCACACAGTACACGCCATCTTTTGGTAGTGGTTTCGCTAAAACGTGAACTTCCTCTTTACTCTTATAAGGCTGCCCCAAATTTCTGAACATTTCCGCTTGTCACATCTTCTTATAACACGATCTTCTTTTTCTTCGGCGTTCACATTTCATTACACTGAGTACAGACTTGCCCCAAAGTTACTCGAAAATCACATTTTAATTCTACAAAAGAGAACAACATAAAATCACTCTAAACTATATAAAAAAAAAGGAAGGAATGTTAAGTGCGGGAGCTGCACATTTATTGAAAGCACATGCCGCCGATGACTGCGAAACTTACAAGGAACACTATAGGCTCGCTAGCCATTTATTGAAAGCACATGCCGCCGATGACTGCGAAACTTACAAGGAACACTATAGGCTCGCTAGCCATTTATTGAAAGCACATGCCGCCGATGACTGCGAAACGTACAAGGAACACTATAGGCTCGCTAGCCATTTATTGAAAGCACATGCCGCCGATGACTGCGAAACTTACAAGGAACACTATAGGCTCGCTAGCCATTTATTGAAAGCACATGCCGCCGATGACTGCGAAACTTACAAGGAACACTATAGGCTCGCTAGCCATTTATTGAAAGCACATGCCGCCGATGACTGCGAAACGTACAAGGAACACTATAGGCTCGCTAGCCATTTATTGAAAGCACATGCCGCCGATGACTGCGAAACTTACAAGGAACACTATAGGCTCGCTAGCCATTTATTGAAAGCACATGCCGCCGATGACTGCGAAACTTACAAGGAACACTATAGGCTCGCTAGCCATTTATTGAAAGCACATGCCGCCGATGACTGCGAAACGTACAAGGAACACTATAGGTTCGCTAGCCATTTATTACTGAACATGTATAGCACCACAGAACCCTTACATGCCATATATTAAATCTCAAAAAAGTAGCACTCTGGTCATAATTTACTTCAAGTGTTCAGACTCGTTAATAGCGCCCAATCCACAAAATTAAAAATGTAATTTTTGCTGCTGCAGAAATATGTAAATACTAATTCATAACACTGTCAGATACAGTGGTTTACAATGATTTTTGCGCTGGATATACTTTCTCAGGAAACATAAACCGTGTTTAGCTGTTATTCTCTTTGCTTTACTATAATGCGAGTTTGAGATCCACAGTGTAACACGCAAAATATTATTTGAAGTTGTGTTTATTGAATCATGTTATGAGTATAGTAATTTATCCTACGTCACAAATCAACTAGAGTGCGTTGTACTTCTGCCGAGCTGGTTGCACATTGTTTGATTCTAAGGAACTGACTAGTTGACTAATTTATGTAAAATCAGTGTTTGCGCGTATAAGCATGGCTTGGTAGATTAATGTTCTGGGGATGTGTGTTTTCTCAGCGAAGGTAAAAACTATTTATTTAGGACTGCCTCTCTTTTACTTTCGTCCTATTAGGCTATTAGATAAAACGTAAGAGGTTCGTGAAGTAGTTTTAACAGGACATTTAAGTATCAGAAACTGTGCACGCCTCTCACCGTTTTCTTCTGTAGGATATTTGTGTACTTAACATGTCATGGAGTGACTCAAAGGAATTATGTCCAATTACCCCAGAACAATTTAAATTGGTGATCCTTGGTGCAAATTTTTTCTCTACTAGGGAACAGTGAACATAGTATCTTAATTAACCATTCATTAATCTTCCGACCAGGGGGCGGACGGGTGAGAAAGATTTATGGACTAAACAGAGAGAGAGAGAGAGAGAGAGAGAGAGAGAGAGAGAGAGAGAGTGGTTTCAGGTATCGCAGCAGAAAACAAAAGCCTGATCGATGCACGTGAATTTACTGTGTCTGTCCAGAGTAAAAATTCACGCATCGATCACTTCGTGGAGTAATTTCTCAGGCACACATTCAACTGAAAATTAACCGCCGATACCGAACTCGTCAATAAGACGTCTTAAACGTAAAATTTCCCATGTCGTATTCCCCATGAATTTTTTTACAATACGAAGAGATATTAGCTTCCGCCTGCATATTGTCAGTGCGCAGATTTCCCTTTTTAATTTCTTCACGTTCTTTCTCACACGCGTCATTCAAGAATTTCGAATGACACAGAATTTAAAGTACGCCTCATTTGCATAAATTCTACTTAACTGTCCACAACTGTCACATAACACCATTGTCTAATGGCTAGGAGCAGAATTTGATTATTTAGTAGTAACGAGAAATTTTCGTACTAAAGTATTTCCAAAACAAATGAGGTTGTACGGACTATTAATAAACGCAATCGTCGAATAGACTGACTGATCGACTGTATTGATACGCCTGTGTGGTGAAATTCTAAGCGGTGGGGAATCTTTTCGCAGTAAATACGGAGAATGAGGAGGGTTAGGGCGGTGGAAGCACCCAGCGAAGTCCCTATGACTACAAGCATTAGCCACCTAAGCAGCACGAAAATTCCCCTCTCCAAAAATTTTTCAAGCAGCAATTCCAGGAGTTGGAACATGTCCACTAGAATACGAGTGCTAACGTTCACACGACTGAGTGAGACGAGGGCTACATCTTAACTTGGGGAGAAATAGTAAAATTTAATCTGAATTAGTTTTCGTACAGTATATATTCAGGATAGCGAACTTCTTAAATTACTATAGAGTTACAAGACAGTTTAAACAAAATAATAGCTCTTCGAACTGAGTCTTAAGTGCCTGAAAGGCCAAGAGTGAAAATAAATGTTCTTGCTCTTAACCAGTTAAATGACATACTAATTTTTTCCGGGTTTCGCAAATGAAGAAATTTTGGTTTGAAAAGTACTTATAGATACGTGTATAATAACATTTGACACATTCTAAATTATGAAAAAAGCTTTAATTAGCTTGTTTGCACAATGCTATGACGGGGTCTATACCTCCACGTCAACGGCGTACACTTTTAAAATGTTCTTGTATTTGTACAAAGAATGTTTTGGAAACTAGTGGTCAAAGATATTTCTGTAACAGTATAGATACATTAGAGTAATGCTCACAAAACCTTGGTGAGGAATGTGTCAAACTAATATTGAAATGCTGGTAGACTTCCAGTATGTTATTAATATGGAGCTACGTAGACAATATTGTATATTTTATAAAATAGTGTTTTAAGTACACATTAATTCATCTGCAGAGTTACAAAAAAATGTTTGGCAACCAGTTTACAAAGAGTTGCTCGTGACAAGAATAGAAATTTTTCTATCGCGCAATCGTAACCAGGCAAATTCCATTGCCATAAGGACACCAGGAAGCAATTTAGGAGGAGAGAACCTACAGTCAGAGTTGAAGCTGCTTAAACATAGAACGGCACAGATATTGATTATATTAACCGGGATTCGAATTTATAAAACTCGCCTCATCGTCACGTGGCGTTCCAGCCCTGGAAGAAGGCAAGAAGGAAAGGCTTCCCACGGAATCAGGAAATTGCACTTATATGCGTTGGTACAATTTTGGCGTGCACCTTTGTCTTCAAAGCTGTAACTTGAACGAATATACGCTTTAAAGGCGAACGCCTTACACTGCGTTGCATGGAATATGCTGATGAATCCTGTACACCGAACATCACCCGAAACAGAATAGCTAGGAGTAGTCGTGTTTTAAGAGTGATGCGCATGTTTTACAAAACTACTTTCACGCTATTACAAATTCTCTGCAAAGACCTGCATACAAGCTTGTACAAGTGATGCTACAGCTGTGTAATGAATGTGCCGTTGGTTTAAATTCTGTTTGCTTGGAAAGAATTTGTCTCACGTTTTATCACTGATACTGCACTTACGAATACGCAATACCCTGAGAGGCATTCTAATTACTGCTTTAAAAGGAAATAGTTCAAAGCCCCGTCTTAATAAAGAAAAATATCTTTGATATAGGCTATTCACGGCAAAGTGAGCACTTTTCGAATGCCCTCTCATTTCGAATAATAGTCAATAAATATATTTTATTTTAGCCCTACTCGTTAACTTCAGAATGCGATGGAATATGCACACTGTGTTTGTTACTTGCGCGGCAATATTTATTTTAAAAAGTGGTTAAAGGATAAACTACGGTTGAAAGGAAAAAGTAACTAGGGCCTCAAAAGTGCTCACTTTACCGCGAACAGCCTATAGTCACAATGCATAAGTTGCAATAATGGTGAGCAGCACAGTTAAATTTTATGATAATTCGTCGGCATTTAAATTTAAAAATTTTGAAAATCTTCGTTGGATTTTCCGATATATGAAAGTTAACAATAAAAACTAACTTTTTCCGTTAACATAGTACAAACTTCCAAGCAAGCAGGGATAAAACACATACAAACGACATTTGCACCAAAATTCAACTTATTGTTTCATTTAAAGTATTTACGTGCTGAATTGCAAATGAAGCTGTGTAGAGAGCTGGGGATGGAGTGGAAAAAGTATAGACTTTCAGTTTGTCTTGTTAATTTCATGATGTACATGTCCAAAGGCTGTTCACGGTAAAATGAGCACTTTTGAAAGCCCTGCTTAAGATCTACTTGCATGCACGTTGTGTATTATTACGCATTATGTAGAATTAACTCTACCATGGGCCTCGTCACTTTATTTGTGCGTCGGAAAAGTGAAAACTTGAAATTATTAGAAAGAAAAAAAAAACACTTTTTTTTTTTTTATACATAAAAAGAATACAGAGCGAAAGAAATATTTTAAGTTATTACAAATGGTTACCTAACACTTTTAATGTGACGTTAAGATATGGAACTATTATCCATCCATCGTTGCCAGCTTTATTGGGCGAATGTCATTAAGTGCGCTCGTTAAAATATACACAGGCATGGGCAGTGACTTTTTTCTAAGGTTGAGTTCAAAAAGTAGCTCACTTTATCGTGAACAGCCCATAAGTGCGATGTATTAATGGTGTATATTTTTCCGAGTGTCTCCCCTTCTACCGAAGAACGCAGCACCTGTTAGTGTCAAGGCAAGCGCTCGTTTTGAAACAGCCGACACGGCGTGACGTGAACTAAGACCACGGGCTCTCTCAGCTACGACATCCGCCGCTTATTCCCATTCAGGCTAGCTATTACCTGAGGTGCGAATACCCCCAGCCGGTGGTAGCGGTTAATAGCAATAACGGTTGCAAATGAGCGCATGGTACCGCGTGGGATACGAAACTGGACGCCACGCTGCAATGGGCCCTGAGCGCTGCCGCCAGGTGGTAATTAGTTTTAACTACAACTAACGGCGTTCAGTTAACAGAGGGAAAAGAGCGCGGGTTGAAAAGGCTCTCCGAAAACCCAGGCGTACCCTCAGCAGCGGGTTTGAGAGGACCTAGGTTCTAGCACATGAGTCAGTTTTATTAATACTTATAAAAGACGTCGCGTCGTTCGGTTCAGAGAGGGATGTTTTTAGTGGGCGACATTATGCAATCTAAAATTTAAAAAAATTGTGACGGCACACGCTGCAAGCGCCTTCTATGCGACCAGACTCCTCAACGCGGTTACCAGCAGAGGTATATGTGCATCCGCCTTTCCTTCACGATACCGAGCAACGTGGGTAGTGCTGCTCATTTATGTATCTATCTATAGAGTTTTCGAGTTCTTGCCATTATGTTGTTAGTACCATAGACTAAGGATGGTATAGACCGATGATTCGTCTTCTGCACATGTTCCTAACACTGACCTACCCCAAAGGAACACAACTGTAAAGTCACATAATTAACAGTAATGCACGCGTTTGTTTGAATCGCAATTTTCAAAATACAAGCACTTTTATATGACTTAAGCACTTTCAATCATTTAAATTTAATCTAATCGCATACTAAATTGGTTAGAGATAGTATACAAGTATCTAAATGTACATGTTTAGTAAACAGTGTTCTAATCTGAAATCCAGTCCACGCCGTTTTTGCTAGTTGCGTTGGCAGGTGAGCAGTTCAATGTTGGGAAACGGAGACTGGTTGTGCGCAGCCAGCGAGCTCGGTCTACCTCATCTTTAGTCTATGGACCAATCTCCGTGTCCCAACATTGAACTGCTCACCTGCCAATACGGCCAGCGAAAACGGCGTGGATTGGATTTGATGTTAGAACACTGTTTTGTAAACAAGGGATTTAAAATGTTGTGTACTTCCTCTAACCAATTTGGAACGCAGTTGGATTAAATTCAAATTGGTTTAAGTACTTTATTCATATAAAAGTGCGTGTATTTAAAAATTAAGATATTAGCAAACACGTTGACCACGTGACGGTCGTGTTGATATGGGGTAGGTCGATGTTGCATGCATGCTGTTCTGGTGCGTCCTACTAAGGACTGGCACCAGTCAAGAAGATAGTAGGGGTGGGGGGGGGGAGGAACGTAACTAGAGGTTAAGTCAAAGAGCTAATTAAGATACAAGACTAGAGCCACTACTTTTTTATTCACAGGTACGATTATATTAAATGCTTCAACAGTTAGTTTTTTTCTACGAATCTCCGTTAATCTCTCCTTGCTGCATTACTAATTATACCGATTTACATAATGCTACCCCTGTCAAGTGTCTAACTATTAAGTCAGCCTCGTAATATCGTCGCCTAACGGGACAGTCCCTGCTTGCGCCTAATTCAGGTTCTTTCTTGCCACTGGTTTACGATGATAAGTCTCTCGCATCGGAGGAGTCGGTTTGATTGGGCCCCGTGTCACGGTGTGGCGATGTCGTACTGACCTTCACCTGGCTTCGACCCTGGACGCCTCGCAGCGTGGCGGCGGATCAGTCTGGAGCTAGTATGACTGAGGGCGGTGGTTGGGGGGGGGGGGCGCTCGGCCTCTTATATACGCCAATCAGCCTTGCCCTCGATTCTTCTTGCACCCTGTTACTAAAACACCTGTGGCCCCTGGCCCGGCGCCTCGCCTGGGAGCTCCTGCAGCTCGCCAACCGTCGGCACCCACAACAATGCGTAGAGGACGGATAATCGGTCTACCTCATATTTAGTCTGTGGTTAGTACTGACTGCCTTTCATTTAAAGTTTCTTTTCTAAAAGCATCAAGACTTTGAATTTCTAGACGAAAATTAATTTTCGTTTTGTGACCATTCCTGTTACATAATCTAAACACTGTAATTTATTTTTATGTTACTGTTGCAAATTCAGTAATAAAATCTTGATAATGTACAGGAATGACTTTATGTATTTGGCTGCAATCGTTTCTGCATGAATGCATACATTAAGAAATAACGCCTAGCTAGTCGGGGTGCATTAGTTGATATTTTCGATAGTAAATAGTATTCATGCACCACGACTAGCTAGGCGTTATTTCTTAATATATGTATTCAGAGGCACTCAAAACACACACACACACACACATATGTGTGTGTGTTTTGAGTGCCTCTGAATGGCGATAAGGTCTTTGGTCTCTGTAAGAGACATCTATTTATTCGGTCGGGAGTTGGGAAGGTATCGACCTGAACTGGACTTCTATTAAGGAACCATCGCAGCATTCTCCTGGAGTAATTTTGAACACACCTGGAAAACTGAGATTGAGATGACCGGTACGGGAATCGAACCCCCGATTCGTCCCGAATGCGAGTCGAGTCGTCCACCACTGTGCCACATCAGAGAAAATCACGTGAGCTATAAAAATATCCGTCTTATTAAATCGTTACCCGCAACGAAGTCGGGGTCCCTGTTGGATAGAAATTTATCTAACGTTACGATGTATTTCCTTTGTGGGTTCGCTAGAGAGTGCGCTGGCATTGAATACATTTCTGTGATGACAGCCAGATAAGCACAGGTGTCTCACGCATCTGTTATATACGTCAAATAAATGCTATACTTTCCAAACAAAAAAAAAACTTAATTCGTGTACAAGTGTCTGTACACAAGATGCAAAAGATCTCCAATACTTACTAGTAAGAGAAACGGATAAGCTTTGCATTATACAATAAAGTTCGTTTGTTATATGCAAATATCTTTACATTTTAAGCCTGGTTGAGATTATAGCGAAATATTTGAGAGGGTCATTAATGAACATTCGGGAGTTAAGGTGAACATGTTAAGCACCGATAGTTATTAAATGGAATATTTTCGAGAACTTTCAGAGCAATACTCTACAATTCTCACTGCTTTCCTTGTACGTCCTATCTCCCCGCGGCGGTCATGCCCTATGATATTTACTCCCACACGGTGTGTGATACGGGTGGTAAAAAAAAAATAAACACTCGATTACCGCAGAATTATTCCTGTCGTGAACATCCGTTGTCGGAGCGCAAAGGCTTTCGGAAAACGCGTGATGAAGGCCCTTTCTGTAGGTGGCTAGCGGATTATTTTCTATCCTGCGCTGACGTTCGCGAATTCTCTCGTGTTGTCCAGACTCTTGCCGCCGCACAAAGCCGACCTCGCTTTGAGATCAGTCATTTCCGGGACTTGCACGTTCGCCGGTAGTCCTCGCGGCATTTAGAAGGGAACTAACATTATTAATAATTAACAAGTCATAACTATTTCAGGAACACTGTGCCTTACAGGCGCTATACGTAGTTACAACCGTAAGCCAGGCGTATTCTAGCCCGCGGACAGTACTGGAGCTTTCTCCTCGGCACTGGGACTCCCACAGACACTGCTGGTTTGATTACAGTGTCCCTTTTAATTACGTCAATAATAAATCTTCAAATAAACAACATTTCATAAACGCCATTCACGGTGAAGTGAGCACATTTGAAATCAACCTTTGAGAAATGTCACTGCCGCTATCTTCATATATTTTTGTAGTCACACTGAGTGACATTCGCCCAGTTAATTTGGGAACTGCGAAGGGAAAGTAATTCCGTGCTTTAATGTTGAACTTAAAGTGTTGGTAAACATTTCTGAAGATTTAAAATATTTATTTCCCTTTATGTTTTTTTTTTTTTTTAATGCATGTAAGTGTAAGAATGAGAAAATTTACTTTTTCAAAAATATTACAGTTCCACCTTACCGACGTATGAATAAAGTTACCGGACCCGTGACAACATAATTTTTACATATGGCGGAAGAATGCAAAATGTAAATTCAAGTACGTCTTAAGCAGTGCTTCCAGAAATACCGTTTACCGTGAACAGTCTTTATTTTTCTTTATTAAATTTTTTTAACCGTGTGCGCACCTCTCACATAACCCCCTACAACTCGTTCACACTATCTGTCCAAAGCATATAATCCATTCACGGATACTTCACACTTTTATGAAGCCCTGCTTAAGTTCGGCATCCAGGATATTCATCCGCCACTTGTAAACTAAGGTTAAATAATTCTAGAAAATTACACCAAAGGGCAACGCTCCGAATTCGTGTGCACTCAATTGTAATAATGTTTTGAATGAGAACTATTTCTTACTAGGAGCTACCAACACACATGTTTTCTTACTCTTTTTATACATTTTAACTATAAATTAAAATTAATCCATAAATAAAATATCAGTGAAACTTCAAGTTTATCGTAAAAATATATACTTTTATGTTAAACAGAGGTATAAAACGCTCGTGATACATGGCATGATTAGAAAATTACTAAACACGTCATATATAGTAGGATTTTTCAAATGTTTGATTTTAAAAATGTGAAGAAACCTCGAATAGACTATAATACAGCAATAGTGCCATATTTGATGATCTCGTCGAGCCTAACACCTGTTACTGGATAATAACTTATACGTGCTACATTCAACTGTCACACGTGACCGAAGATCTCAGTACGAAGAAGCATGCCTAACTAACCTGACCGGCTAACGGTAAATTTCATTTTAATAATTACTTTCCACAACCGGCAATGCACAGTATTTACGAAATGAGTCACGAATCATTAATCATCATAGATAATCGTTAATTCAATGTCCGTACGATCCATACTGTCGTGTTTTCTGATCCATTTGGCAGAGTAATTCCAGACTATCAGAGTTCGTGCCAGGGAAAACCATTACACGAGCGATAAAAACGGAATTGCCATCACGCACCTACGTGGGAGAACTGACGGTTTATCTGTAATGGCCTCTTCACGGGCGCCGAGCGGGTGCCTGAAACATAAACTAGCTTTAATCAGCGATCTCGGTATTGATAAAAATAACACGTCACTTTGGAGACGATTGCGTTATAATTATCCTTAAAATTAACTAGTTTCTTGAAACCGTAATGTGCAAACGGGATGACTTAGTAGTAAAGTTATTTCTGTTTACATAATATAACGAGTTAATGGATATAGCAGATTAGTGAGCCGAAGGTTCCGGGTTATATTCGGAAGTTTTAATCCATTTAGAGCCAGTGTACCCAATTGTGTACGAAACGCAGGTGAGAGTTAATTTTGGCCGCTCCTGTACACTGGCATAGTTTACAAATTGTAAATATTAGTAAAGTCCATTCACGGTTTCTTAGGACTTTTTAAATCAAACCTTTGAAAAATATCCCCATGTATGAGGTGTTTAGTTATTTCCAACTATACCATTTACCACAAGCAATTTTTACTCGTATTCATAAAAGTTGCATTTTTCTGTTAAACTGAAATGTAATTCATACTTTATCTATAAATAACAATGCTTCATTTATAAATAATTTTAATAAAAATCACGAACAAAATAGTTATGTTGGTAGCGGCTAGTGGGAAATAGTTCTTATACAAAATACTGTTTTACACTATGTGCGCACGAGTGTAATTCTCCAGGCAAGTTTAGTGTGAACGAGGTGGAGGAATATCCTGGAAATAGAACTTTAGCAGGGCTTCAGAAAAGGCTGAAGTAACCGTGAATGGATTATATACGATGAAAACACGCGTGTCACGTCACGTGCGTCATCGACGTTCTCGTTTCTTGGGAGTACACCGAATTCACCGTATAGTTCGAATTTCGAACCATAAAAGGGGAAGATTCTTTGATGTGCTTCAATATGGCGTTAATACTAAGTGGCAGTCTGGTCTTGGTGTTTTTCATCCAAACCTTAATAATTTGGCTCTCAGTAATTTATTTGTTATTTCGGATGACTTAAAAGCGTATGCAAGTTTGTGGAAACGTGCTGCATTACTTCGTGTGTCTGTTCATATACAGGCTCTTGAGATTGGTAAATTTAACATTCAGGTTAAGACAAGTGGGAAGGATTACAGTGCTCGTTTACAGGAGCATTTAGATCATTCAGGTGTTCGTAAACCTTATTGCATTGTCCGTAACATTTCGAAGAACTCTCAGAAAATTGTGCGTGACGAACCTTCCACGTCTTATGATGACAAAGTTAAGGTTGATCCTTACAATAAATTTGATAAAGTGCGCTTTGCATACTTTGTGTCACCTTTTTATCCAATTGATAGGCAAATGACAGATCGTCGTGTTTCAAGTTGTAGAATTAATGACCACAAGAAGATAAAGTTTACTTACTATCCTCGTTGTAAAGAGTATAGTGACTCATTGTGTACTAAAATGGTAGATGGTAGTGTTAAATTTGCCGATATTGTATATAATTGTAGAGGTTTAACTGGTGATGCAGGATTTGGTTGTTTACGGTTTACGATGTTTACGGTTATCTGAGAAATTTTAAAATCATCCTTCGAAAAAATCACCGTTCCTAATTGCATGTATTTGAATGGACACACCGGCTGGGATATGCCCGGTATAGTTGGTAACGACAGAGAGAAATAAGTTCCGTATTTTAAATTGAAATATATTATTTTCCGTTATTTTAGGGAGCGTGTGTGCACTAATTAGTTAATTTGTAAAATATTTACTTTTTTAATAATTTGACTGTTTAACTTGGTAGACATGTGAATGAAGTGATGAGGCCAATGGCAATGTTAATCTTACACATGGTGGAAGAACACACATTGTGCATACAAGTATATCTTAAGCATGGCTTTCAAAATTGCTCAGTTTACCGTGAACTGTCTTTACAGCAGAACACGAAGTACTTGGTAGTTACAACGGAAGAAGTGTTGTGTCGACTTACGTGCAGCACGGTCCAAATAATTTCTTGTTTGTAACACCTGAAGCCGCAAATTTAAGTGCCATCTTTCACGATACCGTTTTCCAACAAAAAAAACCCTTTGTGTCCCTTGAAGAGAAGAGCCAGTATACAAGAGAGCAAGTACGAGTACATTAACAGGAGTTTGTGTTATTGTATTTTATGGAGCCTTTAAATTTTAATTTACCCGCAATTTTCAGGGTTTTAAAATTTATACAAAAAACATTTTGTATAAACGTACCTTAGGCAAAGATGAACAAAATGTTTTTTGTTTGAAAGTGATACTGTGAAAGGTGAACGATACGTACCAAAATTGAACGAAAGTTCAAACAAAAGATGAACGAAGGACATGTGGAAACAAGATTGCGGGTGGCAGTGGCACACCCTACCGGCAACAAACAACATTACCGGCACTAGTGGTGCACTCTAGCGGACGACGAGAGAACTATGGCATGTGGAGCGCAGGCGATAGATACGAAGGTGAATAATTGGGAAACAAAATGGCAGGCGAAAGCAAAATGGCGGCTAGAAACAATGTAAAACCTTGTCTTTTCACTGCGCTAGTCCCACTCTGGGAGGCCGTGTTAAACGTTGATCTGTCCATCCCGTGCTCAAGATTAGACGTATTTTAGTTCCAACCTCATGTTGTGGATGCTAAAAGTAAGAAACTGAATAATTATCTTGCCCAACACGTCTCGGGCATCCAACTGGCCTTTCGACTGAACACTCATCGATCCATAAAAATAAACTGGTATAGTTAATTCTGAATAAAGAATATTTCTGCCGCATTAAAATGAGTTTAAATTCTTGTGAGACAAAAATACGGCAACTGGTGAGGCAATATCAGCCAAGCGAGATGCTAATAGTTAAGGGACAATTCAGGTTCTAACAGTCGGATAGCGACGCTCTGTCACGCCGCTGTGCCACGAAACACCTTGCATTTCTCTGTAAAGTGAACTAAATATATTCCACACATATTGAGTTCTCGTGTATTAGTTCTGCTTTACTAGTAGGCTTTGTAATACGCGAACGTTTATTGTTAACAGTTGATGTCCTGAGGCTACAACGTGTACAGACTGTTCACGATAAAGTGAGCACTCTTGAAATCAACCATAGAGAAATATCACTGCACCTGCCTGCATATATTTTAACGGGCGCATTGAGTGGCATGCGCCCGGTAAAGTTTGTAAAGATGGATGGAAAGTAGTTCCATATCTTAACGTCGAATAAAAAGTGTGAGATAACCATTTGTGATGAATTCAATTATTTCTTTCGCTTTGTGTATTTTTTTAATGCATAGAAGTGCAAAATTGACCAGCTTTGTAACATATTTACTTTTCCAATAATTCCACAATTTTCACCTGACCGACGTATGAATAAAGTGATAAGCCCCATGAAAATGTTAATGTCACATAAAGCTGAAAAATTTACAAAGTGCATACAAGGAGATCTCAATCAGGGCTTTCAAAAGTTCTCATTTTAACGTGAACAGCCTGTATCAGAATTAAGGATATTAAGAAAAAAAATAAAACATCGGTAAGTTAGTAAGTGAAAAATGATTTAATAATGATACCTAATTGTCAAATATTACTATGAAACAAAATATTAAAAAATAATTAAACGAACTTATTAACCCGAAACAATACCTAGAAGTGTCGGGGGTGGCGTATTACAAGCTGCTGAGCAGTTTCCCATTCGCAGCCATGCTCATTTCGACGAATTACAGAGTGAAACTTGTGTGAGAAGAGCGTCTGCCATACAGGCCACCAGTTGGACACTGTAGCTAAACCTCTGGCGAGCATTGGTTCTGCAACAACAAAGAGGTCCTTACAATAGGTAGGGTTGAGAATGGGCGGGGACAGATTGCCCGCACGGTAAATTTTAGGCAACGATTAGAAGCGGCATTTCTGTCACCACCAGAACAGCTTTAAAATAAATGCAGTCGAAATTTACGTGCGTATGTACACGGCGTGTAATGTTTAACTTCCGCCATGCAACAACCGTATTCTTACCATACTCCTCCAGAAACTTAAAAAAAAATATATATAAAAATAATAACGTTCAGTAGAAAAATGGTAAAAGTGTGTTTTTATAAATATATTAAAACTAGCGACCCGTCCGGGCCTCGCTCGGGTGCGATTTACAAATGTGGCATTGTTTAGGCTCACAGCAAGTATATACACTAAATGCTTAAGGTAACTAATATAGGATTAACAATGTGTTGTTCGCAAAGTCTTCGTAAGTGAACCCCTGAAAGACAAAAATGGTTACTGTGGGTCATCCTTAAAAGAGAAACACATACTCTCGCGGACCTTTTCGTAGACCTTTTTAAGATCTACAATTCTGTAGCACATTAATTTGGTGTATCTCTTATGGTTTAGTCAGCGTAAGCCATGTAAGCACCCGAAAAGCGGCATTTTCCGACTTTATTAGAAAACGTTGACATTTCTCTGCTATTCTTACATTAAATATTAATGTTTTATATACCTAAACATTCCTCAATAAATTCTCAAAATTATGGTGAAAACCGCATCAAATTCCATCAAGTGGTTTAGAAGCCTTAGCTGTACACGCAGCCGGGCGACTTTGTTTTATACTTTGTATAGATACCGCACAGTCAAAGTCGTGTGACCACATCCATGCCAAATGTAGCAAATTCAACTGACACGAGAAGGGACAAATTATCTGAGGAATTGCTACGACGTCTGTCGATACTGCAAGTGAAATCCTGGCCAGATAACAAGATTGCAGTATCTGATTATGTTAACGCGGCTGCATATAGTCCATTCATGATTACTTAACACTTTTGTGAAGCCCAGCTCAAGTCCTACTTCCAGGATATTCCTCCGTGTCATACCAACAAAACTTATAAAATTCCACCAGGGCCAACATTCTTGCGCACTCAATGTAATAATATTTTGCATAAGAACTTTTTTCTTTTAGGCATTATCACCACACCTATTTTCACTCTCTTTATTCATATTAGTTATAAATAAATTAATATAATTTATAAATAAAATGTAGGCGAAAGTTCAATTTAACCAAAATTAGGTACTTTTACGTTAGCACTAGGTAAAGACCCTTGCGATTACATGACACATTTAGGAAATAATCAAACACGTCCTACATGGGGTGTTTTTTTCAAAGGTTTTATTCAAAAATTGCGAAGAAACCGCGAATAGAATATAATGCGTGACCGGCAAAGCGAAATGATAGTATTTTACATATTAAATTATTTTAGGCCTGTTTCGGCTACATTTCACTATATATCGCTTTCAACCGATAAAACATTTCGATCATATTTTCCTGGATCACATTGCTACAATTTTGTTTCTGTAAAATTTCTAATAATATATCATGAAAATTGCTGGAAAAAAAAAAAAACGAACTCTGATTAATTTACTCCTATTTCTCTCTTTTTTTTTTTATATGTGGGTATTTTGATATCCGTAACAGAGATTTTACCGACAAATTCAATTTCCTTGTAGGTGTTACTGCGCGCAAAAGTTCATTTAAATTTCAGTCTGCAGTCACACACATCCAAAGTGGAATTAAAATTCTGGGTAGGCATACCAGCAGGAAAATATATTCGTATACTTTTAATCTGCCACATATATATATAATTGAGTGACAAATGCCAACTATAAACATGCAATGCCAGGTAAAAACCCAAACTTTGTTTAATTACAACTAACCGACACAACATATACTTCACATTCACATTCCGGGCGAGCGAAGTCACGTGCTGAAGCTAGTTCATATAAAAACTGCTCAATAGCAATTATTATAAAATCGAATTAGAACATAGTATACACTATGCACGTCATTATTTGCGTATAGGCTGTTCGCGGTAAAGTGAGCAGTCTTTAAGGGCCTCCCAACAGGCGTTAACAAATAATAAATATATCTTATTGCGGCCTTAGGTGTTAAATTTTTAGAGCGGTGAAATGTATACACTGCGTTTATATGTCACATTGCAAGGTTTACACTGAAAAGCAGCAGGATGATATAAATTGGGTGAAAGGAAAAATTTAGAAGGTCCTTAAAAAGTGCTCACTTTACCGTTAACAGCCTATATCAATATTGCACGATGTTATGAAGCTATCAGGCCTTAGCTGAAGGGTCTGCCTGATCATACCTTCAAATATTGAACTAAGGCACTAGCGTAATTGCAATAACACCTTGCGAAAGACAGTTGCAGAAACTCCCTCCACTGGCCAGTAAACGGGGCCGAAAATATAAAACAACGGGCCCGATATAGGCCAACGTAACACTGGGAGCGGCGTCTTTTGTCGTCGGGGCAGCGGACCAAGAATACGTGGAGATGGGTATGTCCGGCCGTCGTTAACCGCCTCCTATGAGCAGCCCCCGGCAACATGAACAAGGTGGGGAGTTTCCAATTAGATTGTAATACTGGTGGCGTGCGGTAATAAAACTTATTATAACTAATTAGTATCTTGGTAATTCATTTAAGCTCCCCCGATCAATAGTCATGTAAATAGTTATTGTATAATCCTTATGTTCAATAAACCCCATCTTATACTGTTGTGGTCTACCTAATCATAACTCATTATTTAGCTACGCTCATAGCCCCTTTCAGGTATGAATTGACTTAAAACCTATTACTCAGTAACACGAAATAATTCGGAGGCGTCTACTCGAACTGAGCAAAAATAAATAAAATATGTAATTAAGAACCATGACTGTGCTCAGTCAGCTGAATGTCATACATAAAGCCAACGAACTGAAGACTTCGGATTTTCGCGTGTGGGAATCGTGCCGGACGATGCCGCTGGTCGGCTGGTTTTCTCGGATATCTCCCGTTTCCGGACCCTTTCATTCCGGCGCTGCTCCATCCTCATCTGCTCTCAACACCCCGATGTTAAGAGACGTCCAAATCCCTTCACTTCACTTCTCTTTTTAGTTCACGTAACTCACATAATGAACTCCAGTGAACGCCACCAAAATGGCCATACTAGCCAGCTACATGTCGAAAAAGCTGTTCGACAATCACCACCTGGTATAGGTACTACTTAGCCAGGAGACAGCTCGGACAACAGTTCGGGCTACCTGTTTTGTCGCGAAAACCTTCCACGACTAGCTGTACTCCAAAGCACGGTTCGTTCAGAACCGATGTCGCGGCTGGATGATTTTAACTCGTGAGCGGTCTGAGGTGTCCGCCGGCAGATCACGGACGCAGCGTGACTTCATTCTAAGCGACCCAGGCAAGCAGGAAATGTCTTCTCGCATAGACACGCGCGGCCAACAGCCGAATGAAATATGAAGCATGCACCCTAGGCCGTGTCCGATATAATCAGCAGATGCACTCGTACGTACAGTTCCACTCTCATTCCCTCCCACAACTCTCTGCATACTCTTCATTCTGAACAGATTCACACCCGAACTCGCTATTTACGAGTATTATTTATGTAGGTAGAATAAATATGTATTTTATTGGCCATTATACAATTGAACTCATGCAAAATGTAGAGCCTACTTGCTATGCGAGGTCTTACAAGTCTGCAAACGTATTAATGTCTTATGTTATGTATATTTATAGGTAGCTGATAACTTTAGATGCTTTATATAATAATTTGTAATGTCTTACATTATTATTTTTTGTCTCTTTCCCGTGTATAATTAGTTAAATGCTGTGATTTTCTGTCCTTCAGTAATCCCTAAAATAAATTTCAGTTTTAGAACTTTTGCTAGTCAATATTATCTTGTAGTTTAATTTTATGAATAGTAGAATTATATGAATATGGATATGTGTCAGGTGTGTATATGGCTTTATGTATGCATGTATGTGTTAATCGTGTAAGTTCACAATTAAAGTTTATTTTATGTAACTTGCTTTTATATATTTCATGTAAGTCTCTTTCTAAGTTTATAGTAGACATTAAGTTTTGTGTCATTGTTTTATTTATTTTTCTTTTAAAAAAATAAGTGTTATGTTTTATTATGGAAAGTGATTAAGTGTAAGAGAAGGTGATAATACCTTAACTTCGCCACAAAAAATAAACAGGGTTTATTATTATTACTTGTTTTTATACCAGCTATATAACACTTCTAATACGATGAATGTTGAATATGATATACAATAGCAAACTGTTATGTGTCATAAAGATATATTTTTTCGCTATTGCAAACATTTACTTACGGTGAAAAATGGTTTGTTCGCTCGGAATCGTGTGGATGACAACAGTGTTCAAACGTAAATAAACAAACAATATTCCGAGGGCATGCATAAAGCAAGCATCCAACTCTCACACTCGCAACACGCACTCGTGCACTCGCATTCTGTCGTATGGAACAGCGCTCTCTGAAGTCACTTCCGAGTGAGAATGCGCGAGTGTAAATATTCCGACTATTTGGAACACGGCCTAAGAAGTTGAAGTCTAGCCTGTGCGTAAATCTCTGCGTGGAAAAAAAAAAAAAAAAAAAAAAAAAACTCTCTAACAATAGGAAATCTTTCGCAACTCGCGGTAGCCAATCAGACACAAGGCCTGTCCCCAGAAAGTCCCGCAGCCAATCGTAAAATGGGTACGCCCAATTCAAAATGAACCGACACGTGTAATTTCGTTCCCGTGTACTTGTTTCTTGTGTGGTATGACGCTGCTTGGTTAGGGCTTGGCTACAATCGCTCTGGCGCTACAATAACACGTTACAATAACTCACGAATCCGCATGGAGAGTAACGGCACTGGCTACAATCGACGCAAAACGTTGTCGCGACGCTAAACGTCAAACGCAACGCGTTAAAACTTGGGCAACATTCACGTATTTGTGTTTAATGTTCAACGCCAGCCAATCAGAATTCAAGACGTCACAAACATGTGAAAACAAATGGTAAAGACAATTGGTAACAGATAGAACCACTATCGCCATACGTTTTTATTCTGTTTTATGTTATACGAAATTAATGTACTGTTCAAATTACGCAAAACGTATTTATTGTGTGTAACTATCAAGTCTGCGGAATCTTTTTTCTACGTAAGGGTCTTTTTTAAATTACAAACACAAACAAAAATATTTGTGTATATATACAAGTTCATTCATTTTATTTTTATTCCTGTTAACGTCGATTTTTGACATGCCAGTTTTATTATGGTAAGGTTTAGCGTTTACTGTTTTGCGTCAAGTTGATTGTAGACGAGCCTTTAGACACACAAAGGTTAGAGGCGACCCGATATATTTTCTGTAAAAGGCTCCGAATACACTCCAGTCAGGCTCTGTGTCCTAATTCTAATTCATTAAAGCGAAGGGCCTATGAAGGTTCTACATCCTAGTCACAGGGCCGTGACATTATATAACACGAACATCAGGAATAATTTCCCCTAAACCATCTTCAATTTGTAAACATCATGTCCTATTATACACAGATATTGAGACCACTTTATTGGATTGTTTAGTACTTTAACCATACATATTTGTTTGTCTCTTTCGGATAATTCATTAGCGTACTTGTTAAAATTCACTGTCAAAACACGTTTAAGTATTTTTTCGTAAAAAAAACTAAGAAGCAAATCCATTTAAAAAAGCAAAGAATTATCAATTTTGTGAAAAATAAAAAAAGTTTTTAACAAGGCGGCCTTAGTTAATTGGGCTGAATTACGTTTTGATATTTTTATAGTTACTTAATTTAGCTTTTGTTATTCTCAGCCACCAACAGGCTAGGCTGGAATGTTATTTATGTATGAGCATGACGAGTGAGACAGTGGCTTTTTAATAATGCACAACTGTTGTAGCGTTTGGTATTATAGCAGTGTGGTAGAGTTCTAGGAAGAGAAATATTTAATGAGGATTATTTTGCTCGAGATAAAAATACCAATTTGTTGGATTCTGGAAAATATAGAGATTGTGCCGAACTGCAGCTGACATTATTGCAGTCTGCTTTGCTTATAAAGGTACGTCGCAAAGACGACAAACTTGGTCGAGTAGCAATTCACTGTTTTTCTTTCCCGTAAATTGCTCTCCGTTGAGATATTTTAAGAGAAGGAAGAAACATATATTGCGGTATAGACGAAGAGCCTTGATTGAATGAAGCGAGGAACAACGACATCAGGTGGGCTTGGAAGAAACCACGAACGAAAGTGGCTCCATTTTCTGTCGTACAGAGTATGGAAACATACGTATAACACTAGAAGCTCGTGTGGCGATCAGTGGTTAAGTTTATAAATTGCACAAGAAAAAATCGCAGCTTTTGAAGAAAAAAAAAAGTGCTATTTAATTCTGTAGCCAAAACTTCCGGGGAAAATTACGTGTCTATATATTTCATGAACGCAAGGTAAATGGAGGCTTGTATTATTTCTAAGACAACTTTATAAAATTAATTATAACAAAGCAGTAATTTTAATAAACGCAGGTGTTCAATCAGAGAACTTGTCATTCGCGTGGGTAGTAGGTAGATAAAGGGCCGGGCATGACAAATTGGAAAAGGCATTTCTCCTGTTTTCAAACACTGATTTTCGGTGGGTAGTAAATCTCTTGTCTCGGCAATTGAAATGCTGAACCACAGACCGGGAGAGAATAACACAATGTGTTACAAATCACAGAAATGTGTGCGGTATCCTAAATACGTAAATAAGAGGCATATGGTGAAAATATTTTTATTTTGGGAATTTTATGAAAAGAAAAAATACTACCTCTAAATGCCGAGCACAATACTGTGTGAGAAAAATATTTAAAAGAGTAATAATAGTTGTTTAACTTAATTATTACATAATTATTTAAATTGTGATGTCTCGATAGAGAAATCCTACGATATCTTGCAATCTTCTTGACTTAATAAATATTTAGTTTAAAATTTAATGCTGTTAACTCTCGTTCTTACCAGTCGCAGTTCACAACATCGATATCCCTTATGTTTTAAATTGCAGTATAAAGTATAACCCCTGTTTAATTGGTTTCTTCGAACCTTATTCTTTCATAATACATGAGAAGGTTCATATTATAGGGGCCATGTTGGTGTAGTAGTTAAACTACTCGCTTCCCACCTAGGGGTATCGGGTTCAAATCCCAGCGGGGTCGCCCCTGTATCTTCGCATGTGGAGATCGTGCCGGACGATGCCACTGGTCGACGGGTTTTCTCGGGGATCTCCCGTTTCCCCCGCCCTTGCATTCCGGCGCTGCTTCGTACTCAACTCACTTCACCCTCATCGATTCTGAAAATCTCGATGTTAAGAGCCGCCCAAATCTCACCACTCACTCATTAATTAAGGTTACCACGGTGGAGTAATGAATATCTAGTGATTACACTGATATATAGACTATTCACGGCAAAGTGAGCACTTTTGAAAGCCCTCTCATATGGAATAACAGTCAATAAATATATTTTCTTTTAGCCTTACACGTTAACTTCCGAGTGCAGTGGAATCGACACACCTTGTTCATTACTTACATGGCAATATTTATTTAAAAAGGTGGTTAAAGGATAAACAATGGCTAAAATAAAAAAGTAAATAGAGCTTTGAAAGTGCTTACTTTACCGTGGACAGCCTATAGTGCTCTATATTCAAGGGATTTTAACGTTATTCACGTGTGTGAACATTGCTTATGTTGCAGCACGTTTCAATAATACGACTCAGGACCTCGAAGTTAGCGATCTAATGGCGACACATTTTCAACATGGTCTCGCGTTGGAATTCTTTTTGTAACTCGGTTTTGATGGGCTGAACATGTCCCGTCCACCGAAATCCGTAGACAAGTCGTAGAAAGATTTATGCTGAACGAACAGTAAAGCGTACGACACGTGAGAGAACGGACACAGAAAAATGTAAACTACTCGTTGTAACCACTACTACTTATATAGCGTGTATAGGAAACATGTGTACAAACGCGGGCACGTGATTCGTGACCAGAAAAGAGGACGTTTGATATAGGGCACATATGGTCCATCACAAATAATAAGGGCTGTAGCTGCCCCTAAAGGCGGTGGGCGACAAGGAAATTACGTGGAATATTAGGTAAAGTACATGCGTTAGAAGAACACAAATAGGTATACGGAGCAAGTAAACCAAGATATTGGATACACGGCAAGTATGGTCTGTTGTACACACCCCTCTCATATAAATAATAGGGGTTGGCACCCTTTGATTGCATGCAAAACGTACACCCAGGAGGTTAAATCGATTGTGGATACCATGGGATGAAGTAGGACGACGTAAGTAGCAAATAAGCCCCTCTTGTTGAAACTCTCTAGGGCCCACCGTTTCCGATTAAATCGCAAACAAATGGTACAGTGGTAGCAATAGCATGTCCTAGTGAGTACGCAACCCGTCGCGCACCCAGAGGAATGCAGCGGGGATTCCTCGCCGAATGTGTGAAGAGTGTGTGGCGGCACATAACAGCGAGGTCTTGAGAGCCGACGAGGATGATTGAGACAAACGGGCGAACCCCGAGTAAACTCATCTACCAGCGGGACTGTCCGGCACGATGCCACCATACGAACTTCCGGGGTGAGCCGGCCGGGAATACAACTCGTTTCAGCTCGGGTTGCCTACTCACTAGGCCATGCTATTGCTACCACTGAACCCTTCGTTTGCGATTTAATCGGAAACGATGGATCCTAGAGAGTTGCATAAAGATCGGCTTATTTGCTACTTACGTCGTCCTGCTTCATCCCATGGTATCCAAATCAATTTAACCTCACGGTGTACGTTTTGCATGCAATCAAAGGGTGCCAACCTCTATTATTAACAAGATGGGGGTGTGTACGACGGACCATACGTACCGTGTATCAATATCTTGATTTACTTGCTCCGTACACCGATTTGTGTTCTTCTAACGCATGTACTTTGCCTAATATCCCACGTAATGTCCTTGTCGCCCACCGCCTTTAGGGGCTGCTACAGCCCTTATTATCTGAGATGGACCGTAGGTTTCGTACATCAATCTTCCTCTTTTCCAGTCACGAATCTCATGCCCGAGTTTGTACATATGTTTCCGATACACGCTGTATATACAGTTACTAGATTTCACAGATTAACAGGCAATTTTAGTGATTTACTCAAACTTTTGATTCGAGATCTGGAGATATTGCATATTTTATATTTTATGTGCTGTAATTTTCACGGAAGAGACGATTATGTTTGTACTTATACTCTGGTCATTAACCAAATACATATCAGCCACAAATATACATATCGCTCATTTAAGCTGTGTTAAGAAGAATGCGATGAACAAATGCGATCGAAAACTCTTGAATTTGCAAAGAAATGGAGTGGAGTTGTGAGACTGTTTTGAGACGCGAAGAAAAATTATTAAGTGGGAGGTGTATTCGTATAAACATTGTGGCTATTAGATGCTTAGCGGGGACTTAAATTATCTTTTCGAAAGGAAAATTTTTCTGCAAATTTTCTTTACAAACTGAGTTCCTTTTGTATGGAATTCGCTAGATATTCTTGCAGAGGGTTTGCACGTGAAGTGTCGTTCGAAATTCATATTGAGTCTTGCAAAAACAGATATACAGTGAATAAGAACTAGTAAAGCACAGGTCCTTAACACGTTCCACGGATTCGCCCATAAACTTAGGATGATATAGAGTGATATTCGTCTTCTGCGCATGTTTCCAACATTTGTTCAAGAATTACATTCAGAACTGTGCAAATATGGTATTTCTGTTTACTCTGGTCTTGCAACATATCCGTACTCTGAAATACAAAAATAGTAACGGGAGTTGAATGTATTCTAGTTAAATTATAACTCACAAGTTATCTATTGGAATTTCAAAGAGTGAATTTAAATATCAAAAGTGTTTTAACCTCAAATCTTATCAACATCGTTGCAATATGCACTACTGAATAAAAGCTGTCCAATGTAAAAACACAAAATTGTTACTGCGCAGCTGGTATGAGTACTCTATGCCATATTACCATGCAAGGATTCGCTACTCGGTAGTTTTTTAGCCGCAGATTTCAGTGATTATGAGTTTCTTTGAGTGGAATATCATATTCAGATTTATTTTATTTCCCTATCATTTGTCAATACACATCTTGAGAGATATTTGTAGGTACCATTTCTTGTGTGATGTAAGACGCGGGAGAAATTCGATTGACTCAGGCCAGTATAGTAAGTTGGTGAGATGAAACTCCGAAATTATGTTTAATGGGTTATGTAAACATGAAATGCCTGAAAATAACTTGAAGAGAAAATTCGGCAAACAGATAATCGGAAAACGTTTACGATTTACTATTTATTTTCGTGTTAAATTGTATATTTCAGTATAGAAATATCAATGGATATTTGCATATTGTTTATTTCATATTATTGTTAACGGTTAGCAAGTTTATATTACTTAGAAATATAGCTATTTTAAAACATCTTTGTAGTAGGATTTCATTCCAGAATTGAAGGTACAGCAAAATGAAACATTTTTTGCATCGTATAAAATCAAAAAGCTTTTATTTTTGTCCTAGAACATAAATAAAAGTGTTTTTATACACTGCGAGAGAGATTGTTACCATTGCATTTATTCGTATTTTGTGTGATTCAATTAATTATAGTTTAGATTGGTATCTGATAGCTTGCAGTTGTTTTTGACAGAGGTCAGCCGAGGGAAAAATTTATGTGGTGTTTTTAGAGTGCCGCGACATCGCAGAGAGAGGTCTGGCCAACCATTACTTGTTCGCGTTGAAAAACTTCATCTACTTTTTTTCTTTTTTTACTGGAAAGGGTAAAACCCTCAATTGTCTCCCGAACCGAGGATCAATCACAGGAAAATATATCTGCAATAATTCGGATGTCGGTAATGTGATAACACGTCTGTGGAGGTGTAGCTTACCAGCGTGATAACGCGAATGAAGAGAATTGGACGGCTCTTAACAACGAGGTCTAGAGAACCGATGAGGGTGATTGGGGTGAATATGGAGCAGCGCCGTAATGAAGGGGCGGGGGAAACGATAGATCCTCGAGAAAACCCGCCGACCAGCAGCATCGTCCGGCACGATCCCTTACTTGCGAAAATCTGGGAGTGACCCGACTGGGGAGATTGTGTTAAATAATTGCGATCTTGATCTAGGCTGTTCACGGTAAAATGAGTATTTTTCAAGGCCCTTCTTAGGGTCTACTTCTATGCACATTGTGTATTCTTCCGCCTTACGTAAAATTAACGTTACCATGGACCTCGTCACTTTATTCATGCGTCGGTCAAGTGAAACTGTGAAATTATTAGAAAAGGTAAAATTTCACAAATCTGCTCATGTTTACACTTCGATGAATTGGAATAGAAAACAAAAAGCGAAATAAATAATTTAAATAATTGTAAATGGTCACCTAGCTAATTTTATTCGACGTTAAACTATGGAACTACTTCCCCTCCATCGTTACCAAATTTACTGGGCGCGTGTCACTCAGTGGCAGTGACTTTTTTCCTATGGTTAATTTCAAAAGTGCTTACTTTATCGTGAACAGCCTTTAGTCGGCTTTCGTCAAAGGTACTACAAATATTATAAAATCAAAATTTGCTCAGAGAATTAAAAGAAACACACTGTTCTATGGCCGATTCTAAATTAACACGGTATGTTTAAAAACATGCTTAGTTTCTTTAGTAGGCCAATTTTTTATTCCGTCACATGTACATATTAACATCGCAGTCGACTAAATAATGATTTTACATGCGTCCGTGAAGTGAAACCATTAAATTGTTGTAAACAAAATGTAGGTTAGATAAACGATAAATTTTACTGAGGTGTGTTGTTATTTTAAGACAAGAAATATTTAGTTGCCACTGCATTAAAGGCTGTTCGCGGTAAAGTGAGTCCTTTTGAAATGAACATTAGGAAAAAGTCACTACTCCTGAACGCATATATTTTAATGGCAGCACTGAGTGAAATTTGCCCATTAACGTTTGTAATGATAGATGGAAAATAGTTCCATATATTAACGTCGAATAAAAAGTTTTAGGTAATAATTTGTGATAATTTAACTTATTTCTTTCGCTTTCTGTTTGTTTAATGCATCAAAATGTTAGAATGAGCAGATTCGTATAATATTTATTTTCCTAAAAATTTCACAGTTTTATTTGATCTACGCATGAATAAAGTGATGAGGCCCATGGCAATGTTAATTTTTCATAAGGCGGAATATTACATAAGTAGATATTAAGCAGGATTTTAAAAAGTGCTCATTTTACTGTGAACAGCTGATAAACAATTTGATTTTAGTGAGACAAATACACGATACGATATTTCATAAATCCCTGCCAGCATTCCTGAAGCACTGGAGTCATTGTTTCGTGTAGGTTATAAAAAGAACAAATAGGGACGGAAATTGTTTTCAAAGGTTGATTTGAAATGTTCTGTATTGTTTGTGACCCAGCTATAAAAGGAATATATGTATCCGAGACTCGAAGCGAAGCGCACTCACTCACTGAGAAATGGACACGAGGCCGTAGCACAAGGAATTGTTTTGGAGTAACCCCGAGATTGGAATGACTGACGTTTTCGAGGCACACGCCCGAGTTCACACACTCACGATAAAGTGAGTACTTTTGAAATCAACTCTTGAAAAAGTCACTCCCTAATTTTCTTTTTGATTGTTTTAATGCACATGTGTGTGTGTGTGTGTGTAGATTACCAAATTTCTAAAATATTTACTTTTATGATAATTTCACAGTTTCTCTTTACTGACGCATGAATAAAGTAATCAGGTCCACGGTAATGTGGATTTTACATATGCGAGAAGGATACACAATGTGCTTATAAGTAGATCTTAAGCAAGGCTTCCAAAAATGTTCATCTTACCGGGAACAACCTATAGCTACTTGTATTATACTGTAAGAAAATCCATGAATTTTACAGAAAAGTAATGGCCAATTTATCCAGAAATCTCCATTAAATTACGGATAAGTCCCTTTTTCAAAAACCGAGCTTCCCTAAATTTTCAAGAACCTCCCGTGAATTAACGGAACCTCTCCAAAATTTCCAGTTAATTATTCTGTACTTCTGGTTTATTAAAGGGGATAACGAAAAAGTCTTCACTTTTCGTGCTACTGTATATATAAAACAGTTCTATAAAGTTAAAATATTTTATTTCGAAGCAAAATTTTAACACGTGATTAGTCTTCAGTTTTTATAATATATAGGATGTATGTTTCTTCTAAGTGTCTGTAGCTGTTTCAGGTACCTTGTGTTTCTTTTGATGTTGAAGGAGTACGAATAAGTGACACGGTTATCCTACAACTGCCTCAGAAACGAACTTTTCTGGTTACGGAGGCGAATAGTTATTCGCCTCCGTAACCAGAAAAGTTCCTAAATGTAAACTCTAAGAAATTATTCGCAAAATTTACTACATGTGTGTATACGTAGAGTGAGAAAGTGCGAATGGAAACCTCCCCCCCCCCCCCCAATACATTCATGCTAGCATTCCTACATTTGCTTAGGAAACAGTCAAATGCGTTGACAACGACAACTTCCCCAATTTGAATAGTAGCGACTCTAACCATTCCATATTTGTAGGCAGATGTGTGGCATTATTGACATATAATAAACGAGTTAAAAACTTCCAATTCGGTTTAGGAAGTTTGCAAGAAATTTCTTTTAGAATGTAGACTCCGCATTGTTCATTCCTGAAAACCGAAACCATAGGAAATAACTAGACGTTCCATGTTTCGTGGTTCGCCGAAATTTTAGACTGTACAAGACGTAGCAGAAGGTCTCTTTATCGACGATACCCCTGAAGGACGACTTTTTTCACGCGTCAGGAATACAGTCGAGCTATAAGGTTGAAGTCCGAGTAACATTACGGAACCTCCCGATTATATACAGGGATTCAAGTGATTTCCGAACCACTTGCGTCTCAATGCTCATAAAAGAGTCATGCGGTGGGTTCGGTTTTCTTTTGATACGGGCGTGATCAATGGCGAGCAGGGTTACCGACGAGGATCCCAGTCTGAGCTCCAACATTTTTTTTTTTTCCCCACAGAAAAATGTGTAACGCGCAACGGCTTCCTTGACAACTCAAAGGCAATTTTTACTTTCACAATTTCTTTGCGTATAACCAATGCTGTCCTATGAATTCGTGTAAGTGACATTGTAAAATATAACTTCTTAAAACACAATTTTAAATATAGTACAGCAATTTAGACTTGGAAATGTGCTGGAAAAAATTGCACATGTGCCGACCGTAAAAAAAGTTAATTGTTAAACCCCCACCCTCCTCCCCCCCTTTCAAAGTTATATCTACAGCCCTGGTAGCGCGACACCAATAATAGATGACCAAAGTAAATTATCTTCATACGAATTCATTAACATTTAAGAAATTTAAGGAAAAAAGGTGAGTGTGGGTGCGCGCGCACGTCCGTTTGTTGCACGGCACATCAAATTTACCGAAGTTTTAAGCCCGGAAGTTCCAAGAAATTGACTCGCACAGTTGATAGCTGTTAATATCCCAGGTACAATACAAGAAAAGAAGAAAGGAAAACATAGTATCGCACGTGAGTGAGTGAAGAGATTTGAGCGGCTCTTAACAGCGAGGTCTTGAAAGCTGATGAGGGTGACTGAGGTAAGTTTGGAGCAGCGCCTGAATGAAAGGGCGGTGTAAACCGGAGATCCCCCAGAAAACCCTCCGGCCAGCGGCATCGTCCGGCACGATTCCCACATGCGAAAATCCGGGAGTGGTCCGGTTCGCTATGATAGGAGGCGAGCAGGCTAACCGCTCAGCCACCTCGGCCTCCTATTGTCGGATGTGAAATGAAGGAAAAAAACCTCACGTTTGTCTTGAGTACTGAAACAAACAATCTCTAGCTTGAAAATATCCTCCCCAAACGAAGCTTAATTGGTCCGGGAAAATGATTGCGCAGGCAGAAATTTAAAATTAGCCCGGCAGCAGAAACAAATTTGCGGCCCTTCCCCTCTTCCTTGGTGAGCAGCATCCCCGGCCGGGTCACTACGGATTTTCGCAAGTGGGAATCGTGCAGGACGATGCCGTTGGTCGGCGGGTTTTCTCAGGGATCCCCTGCCCTATCATTCCGGCGCTCCTCCATACTCACCTCAATCACCCTCATCGGCTCTGAAGACCTTGATGTTAAGAGCCGCCCAACCTCTCCCCCTCTCTCCCTCATCCCCTCACTCACTCATCCTCTCTCCCCACTCTCCCAATACCCCCCTCTCTCTCTCTCTCTCTCTCTCTCTCTCTCTCTCTCTCTCTCTCTCTCTCTCTCCTCTCTCCAGGAACGTCAGCCATCTCGGTACGCGGTTGTCGAGCTACTATAGGCTGTTCACGGTAAAATGATCACTTTTGAAAGCCCTACTTAAGATTTACTTGTATGCACGTTGTGTATTTTCCGCCTTATGTAATATTAACATTGCCATAGACCTCATCACTTTATTCATGCGTCGGTCAGGAGAAATTGTGAAATTATTGGAAAAGAAAATATTTTGCAAATCTAGTGATTTCTATACTTCGATGCATTAAAAAAAATGAAAGCAAAATAAATAATTTAAGTTATCAAAAATGGTTACCTAACACTTTTTATTCGAAGTCAATATATGGAACTATACTTTCCATACAACGTTACCAACTTTACTGGGCACATGTCACTCAGTGCGCCCGTTAAAATTATGAAATTAGGGGCAGTGACGTTTTTATAAGGTTGATTTTAAAAGTGCTCAGTTTATCGTGAACAGCCTTTACCAACAGAAAACCTCCGCGTTGATACAAATGCATCTAAAGCCCCTGTCACACTATCAAATTTCTCCGACAAACTGCTTCCAATAAGTTTGTTCAAATAATGTTGGACAGTTATGAAGTCATCGAATCGTCGTGAACGCCACCATATTTGTCTGAGAAAGTTGGATGGCTTCTGCTTCAATCAAACATTTAAAAATTGAACCGTTTCGATCATTTCTTTGATGTTCGACGGTCTCCGCCAATCGGAATCGTGCACGACAAAAATGGACGTCAGGAAACTTTAAAATAACGAACAATTGTTGGAAACGAAGTTGGTTATGATTATAATTAATGTATGTAGAAACTGTCTGGGCATGAATGCTATTTTAAGTAAATATTGCACATAATGTTACAAATTCAGAGCCATTAACTTAATTGTGGAGGAAATATCTCTGACAAATAAAATTCGAATTTAGTAAAGAGGTAAAAATAAATTACAATATCTCACTGTAAAAATAATTTTCAAATAATATTTCAGATTCGATTCTCCAAGTAAAAAAATTGTCAGTGTGGCACGTTTTCAAACACATTCAAGATTATTTGTTAAAATTTGTTGGAAGGAAAAATTTGACGACCGTATTTTGTCTTCAAATGTTATTGTCAAATATAGTTGAAGGCTAGAATTTGACAGTGTGGAAGGGGCTTACGGCAGCGCTGGGAGAAACGTAATTTAAATAATGCATTGTGTTTGCAAAGGACGAAGACCATTACACTAGAGACCAATAGCGGATAGCTGAAAGATTTCCCTTGGAAAATACGAAATTTGATGTCATCTCCAGACAACACACAGCAGGACGTCTGTTTAATAGTACCAACATAGTTGATACAAAGACGGAAATGTCTTTTCTCCCTAGAAAGTTTATTTAGCAATCGCCAGAGATCAAAACAAGGAAAAATTAATATTATTTACACGTCAAATGATTCAGTAGTGGAAAATATTTACTGATGAATGATAATGATGTATAAGTGTTGAAATATTTCTGAAAATATAATAGCAGTACCTCTTGTTACTAGGTTATTTTTCGCACACTAGCCTGTGATATTTGAACAGAACTGTCCGGCATTTGTCTCTAGGGTCTTTGATGAAGACTTGTGTGGATGTATCGAGAAATTACAACAAAAAAAAATACGGAAATGGGACGCCTTCCATCGAGAAAGCGCCTTAGTAGGCACTACGGTCTAATTTTAAATTGACTCGCCCTATCACGAGCTTAAGAGTACATCTTCAGAAATACGTGGCATCGGCGTGTCGGTACAAGTGTTTGATTAAAAGACTTATGCCCGGTTGCGCCATCGTGGTTCTAAATCGATCCGAAATCTCATCTAAGATCGACACAGAAAACTACTGCACCATTCGAGTACAGAGCTGGATCGAGATGAAGTTAGTTTCGAACCGCCGAAATTGGCAATTCGAAATCTCGATCCGACATCAGCAGCCATCGTTGACAAATGTAGTTTGAAAATACGCCAACAGATAGAACTACGTTCGATTGTTTTCTTGGGAAATGAAAACAACATTATAAGTACTTGAATATTATTTAGTAAAATTCGTACTACAATAATTCACTTAAACAGAGAAAACATCGCACGTCTAGTTTTATCTGCAGTGAAAAATACGCCTACTTCCACGATGTCATATATTACGAACTAATGGCAAAATTTGTCTCATACTTAATCTCGATCTCTCATTTTGGAACCAGGATCGACGAATCGAAGATCCAGAATCATTAAATTTCTTTGATACAACACTTTTACATTGGAACCAAGATCAAACTGCATCCTGGTTTGGAACTAGGATCATTCGATCACGGATCGGGGAAGATGTTGGTGTAACAGGGCATTAGTGACAGAGCAGCATCACAAGCAGAAGGGACACCTTCAGAGTGCTTCTGACTCCGAGTGATATTTCTAAAAGAGCCTAGGAGATCAAGTATAACCGTCAACGAAAGGAGGCAGTTGCTAATCAGTATGAGATCCTGCAGTACCTCCTTGGGCTATCTAGGAGGGAATGTTTTAATTAAGGCACTGGTTAATCTCGCTGAAAGTGACGTACTTCCCACAGATTGCACTTACACGTCCTAATGATAAGCCTAATATCTGCGTCCGTATCAGGGTCACAAAAAAGCTATAACATTGTTTTTATATCATAGTCAAGTCTCCAATGCACAAAGACCATCTCGTAGTTTTACATAGCTGGTTAGAGCTGGCATACAAATTTGAATATGAGGAAATATGAACAACGGCAGGAGATCATAACATACGTTTTATAATCTCTAAGTGTGAAAATTTAAATGTGTGTAGTTGTTTGAGCTTCACAGACATACGACTGCTGCTATATTAGTGAAATAATTTACGTGAAAATAAAGTCTCATGCATTGTGTCATAAGTTATAACAGTCCCTTAATCAAAATGTCGTACGAAACGACAAACTTTATATACAAAAAAATCTATATATGGTTTGGATATTTTTAGTATGAAAGTATATTATTTGGCACATTATTAGACTGCAATTATGGCCTTCCTTACATTTCAACATCTTACCCAGACGGGGGGGGGGGGGGGGGGGGGGCACAGTGGCTGAGTGGTTAGACCGCTCGCCTCCAACCAAGGCGATCCGGTTTCAATCCCCAGGCGGTTCACCGGATTTTCGCATGTGGGAGTCGTGCCGGACGATGCCGTTGGTCGGCGGGCCTTCTCGGGGATTCCCCTATCACCATCATTTCATTCTGGTGCCGCTCCATACTCACTTCAATCATCCTCATCGGCTCTCAAAACCTCGCTGTTAAGAGCCGCCCGAATATCTTCACTCATCTTAAGCACACGTCCCTCACGTACACGAAATCGATTGCAGACTAAACTGTGAACAAAATGCAAAATGAATGTGTGGAAGACGTCGTGAAGGTGGACGGGGGGGGGGGGGGGGGGGTTGAACATTGAGTAAAGTGAAACTAGCAAATAATAACAATAAACGAAGGACAACTCGAAAGCGATGGAGCAGTAAATCACCCGCTGTAACTTCAAAGAAAGCACGTGTTGGAAACTATGCCAAGACAGAAGCTGTCGAGCGTTGAGAGAGTTTGCAAATTGTGCTCTATCTTGTTTTGCCGATAGAAAACGCGCAAGGAAGTAAAATGTTACAATAGTTATAAGCTATAAGGAGTGCATATGCTACAGTCGAAGACATTCATTTATCGTAATTATTGGACTGTTACATAGTTATAGGCTGTTCACTGTAAGATGAGCACTTTTGAAAGCCCTGCTTAAGATCTACTTGTATACACGTTGTGTATTCCTCCACCTTATGTAAAATTAACATTACTATGGGCATCATCACTTTGTTCATACGTTGGTCAGATTAAACTATGAAATTATTAACAAAGTAAATACTTTACAAATATGCTCATTTTTACACTTCGATGCATTAGAGAAACAAAGTGAAAGAATTAATTTTAAGTTTTTACAAATGGTTACCTAACACACTATATTCGACGTTAAGATATGGAACCATTTTCCATCCATCGTTACCAACTTTACTGAGTGAATGTCACTCAGTGAGCCCATTAAAATATATGCATGCAGGGGCGGTGGCTTTTTTCTAACGTTCATTTCAGAAGTGCTCACTTTATCGGGAACAGCCTTTAAACACGAGAGATCTTTTAATTGTAACACTATAAGTAAACTTTGAATGAATAATGCAATGGGCGTGAATGACAAGATGGAGATTTTTTTGGACATTCGCCATTGCGATGCAGATGTCTGTCAAGAAAAAAAAAACAGGACTGAGCACGAAACAATTTATTTTCTCGTCCATAGGCAGCTTGTCTTTCTTAAGTATTTTTTCGTACTCAGTCCTGCTTTTTTCCGTGACAGACATCTGCATCGCAATGGCGAATGTCCAAAAATCTCCATCTTGTCACTAGAAGTAACACAGGCACTTTAAAATTATACGCAAGCAATTATTTCACTGTGTCTAGAAATGCAAAGAGTCAGAAAAATTGTACTAAATTTCTTTATCTACTGCTAGTCAGTTTTATTGGCAATTTAAAATATCATTTCCGAATTACTAATTATGGGTTTAGATAAAATTCGAAATGGCTGAATGATGTGAGATTGAGAACCGCTTTCGAACTAAAATTTTTTCTGTGTTCTCTTTCCTGACTCTAAGACAGTAAAATTTGTTCTCCAATCTCAAAATTTTGCCAGAAATGTTGATATTCATTAATTTTATCCAACGATACAGTATATTCACGGTTACTTGCAATTTTTCTAAATCCCTGCTAAAGTTCTACTTTCAGGCTATCCCTCCTCATACAAACAAAGACTAACCGAGACCAAGAAATAACACCAAAGGGACAAAGTTCCACACCTGTACGCTTCAGTTCAATAAAATTTCCATGAAAATTATTTCTTATTGGACGTCACCAACACGCGTATTTTCTCGTTGTTTTAATAATATTAATTGCAAATTAAATATTAAAATGTATAGATAGATTATAAATAAAAGTTCAATTTAACAGAAAATAAAATATTTTTATTTTAACAAACGTATAAAATTCTTGAGATACATGACATATTTAAGAAATAACCCCACGCGTCATATATGGGGGTGATTTTTCAAAAGTGTGATTAAAAAAGTGTGGCGAAACTCAGAACAGACTGTAACTGTGTGCTTATGAGAGAGTATAGACCGAGGTATTGCCAGAGAGCGTCTGTGAATTAGTATAGGTAATTACATGGATTACGTACACACTGATATTGAGAGTTTTTTTACGCACTGTTCTACGTGTTTTGCGAATAGTCTAGAGGACAGTTGTTAATTATTTTCAATTTTTTCTGAGACTCATTTGTGAATATGTTTGTTTTAACTACTGAACCAAGCGTTAAAAAGGACATGGACCTTGACTTGAGAAGCAATATGAAGCGTGCAATATTAGTATATATTTTTATTTAATTTATTTACATTTGTTTTTATTGGCAATTTATTAGTAGGCATATTACGTCTTAATGCCAACTGACATATCTCTGAAAATTCCAAAAGTATATTTTAGTTTATGTTGTTCGAAAAATCGTGGAAATATGATTGGCTATTATTATAATTGTGTGCTTTTGCAATATTGTGTTTTGCGAATCGCTATCGTATACAAGAGATGAGTCGATTTTTTACCGTTGTATGAAATAGACAAATAACACTAATCACCTCTTATGTATCAGACGTCATTGGTTTTTTTTTTTTTTTTTAATTAAAATCGGGAGTCATGACCTCCCCGTTCTGGTTCTAAATCCTCCTATCAAAACTTTGTCGAATCGTCGCCTTCACTAAGTGCAAATCCCTCTGCTAAGAAGCACGCCGCGACAAGGGCGACGTTGAGTGTGCGAAGCGTAAGACGATAATATCGACAATCGCACGCGGTTTAAAGGCAACTTCGCCTTGAAGAACACAGGGCTGACTTCGCGTACAGCGCCTTCACCTGTGATTCTACAGTCTGTGTTGTGCTCTGCGGTCGTTTTATACATAACAGTCTTGCGGTTTTAAGTGTTATTTAAAATTGTTCATGCTGTCTACAAAATAAAAAAATAAAAATATAGGAAAATCTCACACCAGAACCATCAAATTTTATGTAAAGAATGTAATGCGAAATAGACAATTTTAGGTACTTGCAAATAAACACGGTTAAAAATTTCCATACATTTACTGAAATTTTTACGGAAAAGTACAGTAAATAGACGGAAACGCAACACGTAATTATGAAAAACGGAATTAAGTCCGTAAATACAAACCACGGAAAGTTGCCTCATTTGCTATAGCTTCGGGTTTTGGGGACGAACAATGCCGAGCCCACACGAAGCTTTCTTCGCCAGTGTAACAAGAAAATTATCGTTTCTGCGCAGATAAGGTTGTCCACACAACTAAGACCTGTTCTTTCAAACATTAAAAATTAGCATCAGGCGTCTGTAACATTTAGCAACACTTAAAATACACGAACTTCAATAGAAACTGAAAAAGTCGCTTCTGTGACAGCAGTAGAAATGCATATGTTATACCGCTGACATTGTGTGAGAGTTGTAGTTGAGTCGAGCCCTGCCCTCATAGCTCAGGGGTAGGGTGGCCAACTTGTAGTCGGAAGGTCACGTTCCCAACGACGCGGCAGATTTTCGGTTCGCTTGGCTTGTCGCACTGGGAATTTGTCAGCAAGTCTGTCTCGCTACAGTACCTTCAACGTCAAAATGTCACAACAACGTCAAATAGAGAATAACGGAAAAAAAAAAATAAAATAAAATAAAAAATCGTGGACTTGTACATTTCTTTACTCAGGTTCAAATCTTGTTCTAGCATAAAATACTTTTACTTTTTAAAATATCTTTTTTATACACATTATAACACCCATGTAACGAAAATTAAAGACTTTTTCATTATCTATTTTATTTTAAAATAGAATTACGGAAAACTAACTGTAAAATAACGGAGGGGTTCTGCAAAATTTACGGAAAATCCAATTTTGAAAATCGGTGTGTCAGATATTTTACGGAGAGTTTACGCATACCTGTCCATAAATTTATCAGCACTTTTCCGTAATAACGAAGGATTTTTTTTTTTTTTTTTAACAGTGCAGGTTTAAGAATAAAAATCTGCTTAACAAGTAGCCCAGTTACCAAAAATAAAAAAATAACGAAACTTTCATACAATTAAAACTAAATAATGAAAAAACAAACTAAGAAGTAGGTGAAATGAAATTAGATTACTACTGCCCTGGTATTTTTCACAACACACGTAAGAAAATAAAGTTGTGCAGGCATTGTGATCCAGGGAGGCCAAAGGACACGAAACAAACACAAAACAATGCATGTAACAGTTCTGCATATTTATTCTTCCTCGTTATATTTTTGGGTCAGGACAAGCGGAAATTAAGTTTGATGAAATCCAGAATATAATTTAACAAAAATTTATTGTAATTTTCATTATCAGCTATAATCCGAAATACATCTGTTCAATTATTTTCCATCCTAAACCCGATAGCAAAAGTTACCATCAGTTCTCTTCCATACTACTAGCATCAATGAACTGAGCCTAGTGTCTATGTAGACAGGATGTACGTTTAAAAGTAACGCAACTGCAGCAGCACTGGTATGGAACTGGGATGGAACATTGTACGAGAGAAACGACCCCCTCCGAAAAAATCGGTCGGGAACTATCTTCAATCCCAGCATGTAGTCCAGTCACGATAACTTCCGACATTTCCGAAGCCCTGCTGAGGTTCTACTTTCAGGATATTCCTCCACCTCATGCTGACAAAGCTTAAGAGTGGGATGGACCCCCGTGATCCAAGGTCAAGAAGCGAGGGAGCGATACGGGCGACACTAACACGCACTTCTAGCGCATCATCGCTCCTACGCGCAAGGCGTGCAGTGTTTCCGTCGTATCGCTGTACTGTGCAAGTTAGACCTCTAACAGTGGGGTTTTATCACTCGCGATGAAAGCCCACAAATTAAACTACGACCGTATGGTTGTACTTTTCTCTTTCCGCTTAAGGAAACTGCATAGGCGAGCTTTAAAAATGCGATATTTGGCCATTTCCACGAATTTCTTCTCCAAGAATACACTTATTGGGGGGGGGGGGGGGAAAGCGCATAGATAATTGTTTTTTATCTTTTTTGACAAACAGTATTTGCAAAACCGAGATACGCTTATTCGCGCAAGCAACTATTTCACACAAAACGCGGGGGTCCATCCCACTCTTAACCGAGTTAAGAAAATCACATCAAAGGGACAGCGTACCGCAATCGCTCGCATTCAGAGTAATAATATTTTGTACAAGAAATATTTCTTATTAGGCATTACCAACACACCTATTTTCTACCTGGTTTTATTTGATACTCATTATAAATAAAATATCATGATTTATAAATGAAATATGAGTAACAGTGTAATTAAAAAAATATATATACGTTAGCAAAATTATGAAATGCCTCTGATTTGTAACATACTTAAGAAACAACCAGTCACGTCAGACATGGGGTGATTTTTCAAAAGTTTGATTCAAGAAGTGTGAAGAAACCGCGAATATAGTTTATTCTGGTTTCTTCGGCCTTTTCGAGTCAAACCTTTGAAAAATCTCCCCATGTATGACGTGTTTAGTTATTTCCTAAATACGCCCTGTATCACAAGCGTTTTATACTTGTGTTCCTAAAAAATTACTTTTTTTTCCTGTTAAATTGAAATGTTATTAATATATTATCTATAAATTATAATTCTTCATTGATAAATAATTTGAATAAAAAACAGGGAGAAAATAGGTATGTTGGTAACGTCTGGTGAGAAACAGTTCTTCTACAAAATAACTTTACAACTGAGTGCGCACGAATGTGGTGCGTAGTCCCTCTGGTGTAATTCTCCGGACTTGTTAAGTTTAGTTTTCACGAGGCGGAGGAATATCCTGCAAGTAGAACTTTAGCAGGGTTTCATAAAAGGCTGAAGTGACCGTGAATGAACTATAGGCTATACACTCCCACGCACCCTGACCTACCTCGGTCACGACCGCGCCGCGGCGGCCATCAAGCAAGGCGATCACGCGCGCCGATAAGATCAAAGTCGACGTGCCAGCCCGCTCACGTGCCTCAGCTACTGATTGGCTGCCCCACCGCAGGCCCCCCACCCCCTCCCGGCACACCTGCAGCCGGTGATTATATTCCGGGCGCAACTCGTCTGGAGGGGGAGGAAGTTTTTTTTTTTTTCTTTCTCCGGGGACCAGCGGCTCCGAGGGAGGAACCCAGCCGACAGTCTCCGGAATACGCGATACTGCACTCCGTCAATTTCCGTCTCTCGAAATGAAAACTGCTTCCCGCCTCAGCGTTCATGTCCTTGGTTAGATAGGGGAAGTGTTCGGAAGTAAGAATAGTTACTTCTATAAAAGAAAATGTGGCAGTATTAGTATTAAAGCCTGTTCACGCTAAAATGAGCACTTTTGAAATCAACCTTAGAAAAATGTCACTGTCCCTGCATGCATATATTTTAACGAGCGCACTGAGTGACATGCGCCCGTTAAAGTTGGTAACGATGAATGAAAAATAGTTCCACAATGTTAACGTCGAATAAAAATGTGTTAGAAAATCAATTGTGAAAATTTAAATAATATCTTTCGCTTTCTGTTTTTTTTTTTTTTTTTTTAATCACCTCAGTGTGTAACAATTAGCAGATTTATAAAATGTTTACTTTTCTAATAATTTCACAGTTTCACTTGACCGACGTATGAATAAAGTGATGGGGCCCATGGCAGTGTTAATTTACATAAGGCGGAATAATACACAATGGGCATACAAGTAGATTTTAAGCAGGGCTTTCAAAAGTGCTCAGTTTACCATGAACAGCCTAATAGATTAAGATCTACTTACATATACGTTGTGTGTTCTTCCGCCTTATGTAAGATTAACAATGTCGTGGGCCCCATAACTTTATTCACGCGTCGGTCAAGTGAAACATTTTACAAATATGCTAATTTTTTCTCTTCGATTCACTAAGAAAAAACAGAAAAGGAAAGAAATAATTTGAATTATCAGAAATGGTTATATAGCACTTTTTAATTCGACGTTAAGATACGGAACTACTTCCCATCCACCGTTATCAACTTTACTGAGCACATGTCACTCAGGGCGCCCGTTAAAATACAAGATGGGGCTGAATTACAATCGACAAACTTCGTGAAGTGATTCCTTATGCAAAATCAAGTGGCAAATATATAGCAAACTTTTGCCTAAACTAAATATTAAGGCAAAATAAGTCCCCGAAAATGGAGGTTTTGGAATGAATTTTTGCGAAATATCGGAAACCATGTGATATGAAAGTACAATTCGCAGAACATTGTTTTATTTTATCGGGATCTTGAAGCTAAGACCAAATGCACAGTAATAACACTCCCCGTTACGAAGATAATAGGGGTGGCCACCCTCTTATTGCCGGCGACTTCATTACCGCCGAGAATTATGAACGATTGATGCTGGTCTATTGAGCAATGTGACCTACGAAACAAAATTGCCCCTTTATTGCAACTACCTAGGAACCATCGTTTTCGTTAAAAACGCACATAAATATTCCGCTTGATTCCGTTGAAGAGATACAGCGCCTAGTACGTACGCACGCAATTATACCTATAAACTGTTCACAGGCCCTAGTTACTTCTTTAATTCGGCCATCTTTTATCCTGTAACTTCCTTTTAATAAAATTTTGCTATGTAGGTAACAAATACAGTGTGCATATTCCACTGTACTCGGAAGTTAACATCTGAGTATAAATTAAATAATATTTATTGACTATTGCTTCAAACGAGAGCGCTTACAAAAGTGCTCACTTTACCGTGGATAGCCTATACATGCGTGTATGGACACAGAACAGTCTATGGTCGTGGATAAGGTTGACACCTACTGTAAAAAATGCGTACCATACATTAATAAGCATACACAAACTGTTTCGATTGTAGTGACAGTCGGTGTGTGAGATTCCATACAGGACATATAGATGTTGGCATTGCCTACGCACCTGGAACTGTATCGCTGCTGCTGTGTAGTGTGCGGACTTTTGAATGTTGAAATATTAGGCGCAGCAGAGTTGATCACTGCCATTAAAACGCATCGCATTTAAGTAGTATTAGGTAACACATTGCATTTGACAACAAGAGCTGTGCAATTTCATAGGTTTTATATTGTAGAAACATGTATCACGAACACTTTTATAGGAAAGGCTTGACGGTACGGCCGCTATGTTCAACGCACTTAACATCACTGCACCAACGATTGTCGGACACGTTTGAAGATCCCCTCACTGTCCAGAACAATCCCTGCAGCTGCAACGATGCGGGCGACGAGTTCCTCTTCGGATTCCACCGCGGTTTCATACACGAGGCTGCGCATGTAACCGCAGGATAAATAGTCCAAATAATTCATATCTGGGGATCGTGGGACGCCAGGGGAGTTTTTCTAAGTCTCTCCTTCCGATTAAAAACAATAGATTCTTTACAACTGTCGGCTCAGACCACCGTTCGGTATTCTAAGCCTGAAACGAAGGTCGAGTGACGTCACGAGTGGAGTCGGAACAACTCAACTGCTTACAAGTAGTTGGCAGCCTAGAATTTCGTCATTAACCCAATATGGCGGGTTTTGGTATTAAAGTGGCCGTATATTTCAACGGTACGGAAATAAATAATGTGTAGCATAAAGTCAATGCAGCACGAGTTTGTATTGTATGGAATTATAACTGTCCTATACATACAGTTACGATACGAATAAGCATAAAAATATTGGTTACATCTATTACAAACGTGCAACACACACGTACGTCCTTCTTAAACACTGTGCACAACATGATACAGGCTATTTTAGGTGTGGGATGTTGTTACAAGCACGTAAATGTACAAATGCTCAATTGTAAACATTTATTCAATTAACTACTATTTCCTTACCTTAAATAACCATTTATTTACCTTTCAAGCAGCATGCGTTCGGTGGTTTAGTGGTTAAGTTGCGTGCTTCGTAATACAACTGTCTCCATAGCTTGAAAACGAAACTTCCTTCCCGCTAAAATTATTTTACTTCGTTTAAATATGTGAAATACAGTTATGTGATGATATGCAGTAACAACATTAAAAAAAAAAAAATCAAGCTTATAAGTTGTGTACATTTGTATTTTGGATTTTGGCCCCTAATAGCCTACATTTGGGAATGTTTTGCTGGCTCTGTTATAGTCTATTTCATATGAGGTAAATTTCGACAGTTCTATAAAAGTAGCAGGGCCACAATTTATCCTTTCACCACAGCTGTTTTGTCTGTGAAGAAAAATACGTTTGTAAAGAAATGTTTGAATCCAATGCACACTTACATTTTCCTCTTTCCTAGTGTTCCCTGTCGTGACAGGCACTGAAAGATTAACGTTATCTCACTTCCGTACAGTAATTAATGTAGGATATTATAGCTAGGTTGGCATTTCAAATTGTTTAATTGTTGTTATTACTAAGTTAAATTTGTTAGGATTCTGTTTATTTTAGTTCGAGGGAAAAAGAAAACAGGCCGGGGGGGGGGGGGGAGGGGGTTAGTTTAACGTATTTCGTGAGACGGCATTATTGTGAAGTTCTTACGAGTGTGTAGCATTTTGATTTGCATATTGTTTTGAGGGAGCAGTGGAAAATACTGCTCGTATGAAAATAAAATTCAAATTATTTAATTTCGGAAATTTTAACTTTAATGAGAAAACAAAACGCGATACATATACATCTCTGTTCGTATTCGTACAGCTGCAGCAATATACACACACTTTCACCGAAGTTAACCTTTCACTCGTTGAATTTACGACGTAGAAAAATTACCAAATTTTATTCATTCATTACAAAAATATGGAAAGTGCGGCTTTTTCAGGCCTCGTGCATTTCAATAATTATATTAACGGCTTATAAATACATTTACAAAACATGCAAACTTACTGTTCGTAAAATTCGCAACCTCTTGAACACGCGTTTTTCTGACTCTACAGTACACTTCGGCGGACATCAAGGTTGAGAAAATTAATATAATCGATTTAAGATGAGTACATTTCTTTGTTATTCAGGACAGTTTTACGTGAAATCTATAATTAACACCTGTTAACATTCCTCCACCTAGCCTTGGCCAAACATTTTCTTTACCACGCACGAATAGTTTGCTAAACACCCGGGCCTCGTCCGTAACACGTATACATCTATATCTCACGAAGGTGGGAAAAATACTATTCAACATGACCACCAACCACAGTTTCTCAAACTCCACACAAAATCAACGAAAACTCTAGACTATTATTTTATTATAAAACACATGTTTGTAATCATATACTATTTTTCACGAGAAAAAAATATAAAGCTTACTATTCGTGTCTGTAAGTAATGTTTTTCAACCGAGTTGTGAAATTAAAAAAAAATAGTAATTCTAGTAATATTATGTTGGTACGTTGTCGACCATGCACAGACACACAAACGCTCGTCTAGCGTGGAGTGGGGAAAGGTAGTAAGCCGAAGATGCCCAATTACGCCCCCGTGCTAGAAGACTGATAACTCTGAATACCTTTTTTGAATGCGACGAATATTTTGGTCGGTTGCGAGACAGTAGGTTCATGACGGTGTGTGCAGTTACCGATGAAACTTTGAATAACACCCAGGGTGAACAGGACCCCCACGGCCTATATATCATTAAGGAAATACGATATTCAGGTGATCACGCGCACGTAGCGATCTGTGGGCTGGGGCGCCGTCGTGCTGGAACCACATGGCCGCTCGTGTTTGTAAGAGGACCTCTTCGAGTAATGTCGGCAGAACTTCCCGCAGAAATGCAGCGTACACGTTGCCCGTGAGACTATGTGGTAACAGGTAGGGGACAACCAACATGCTATGTATTAAGCCCGCCCAGACGTTGACACTGAATCGCTGTTGAACCCCATGGACGAATGGTGTGTGAGGATTGACATCCGCCAACTCGTGGATATTTTGACAAATCTGTATGCCATCACGTTGAAAGAAAGCCTCGCCATTGAAGAGACTGTATCTGTCAAAGTCAGGGTGTGTTCTGCGTTGTTCCAGAAACAATGCTGCAAACTCCACGCGTCGAGGATAATCCGCAGGACCCACGGCATGCACACGTTGTACATTGAACGGATGCAGTAATTGCTCATGAAGCACTCGACCAATGATGCGGCGGCTTCTGTTGAGTACTCTTGCGATAGTACACGTACTTCCACATGGGTTATTATCACATGCCTCAAACACATCCTCTTCAAACCTGGTTGTCATCGCTGTCCGTCTACGCCCTGAATTCGGTCGTGTCACATCCAAACTTCCACTTTCTCTCAAGCGTCGCTCCAAAGATGCAAATGTGGTGTAGCGTAGCTGCTGTCTGTGCGGAAATTGATCCCTGTACATTAATTTCGCTTTTCGTCCATTTTCCTCTGCCACACCGTAGACGAGTATCATATTTGTCAGTTCCGGAAACGTAAAGCGTTCCATTTTATATACACAACATGCACCTTGACTAACAGGAATGTAAATGATACGTTATGGATTGCTCAGATATTTTATATGATTCGTCTCGGGGTTTAATGGGCCGCATTCGCTATAGCGCCTCTGGTGCCGCTATAACAGACGTGCCAGACGTGTAATTGAACACGTCAAACCATACAGAGCTGCCTAGTGTGTTATTAGTCCAGACATGTAGACCGCCTGCACAGCCTGTACACATGTTTTATACTACATGCTGTGTCTGACACCTAGTTAGAGGTTTGCTCGCAAACGAATGGTCTGACAGTGTTGCATAATGGAAACGATACTTTCAACTGTCGACATGTCGTTTGTGAAAAGTAACACTTATTTACGCTCTATTAATACAGGAAAGATACCTGTGCATGTTTAGTAGGTGCGTTTAATGTCTCGTCGCAAGCGAAGTCATTAGACACAGGAACATACAACTAGGCACTTGAAGGGAACTGAGGAAGAATACAGCCATGGCCTTTATTATGGAACCATCCCAGCGTCTGCCTGGAGTCACTTCGGGAAACTATGGTAAATATAATTCTGGATGGTCTGACCAGGATGCGAACCCGCGTCCTCCCGAATGCGAATCCAACATGTTACTGTTGCTCCACCTCGCTCGGTCCGTTATTAATTAATGATAGGATATGTTTATACGTAAAGCCAAGACTTATTCACATTTGATGCTTGTTTATTTAACACTTTGACCTAGGTTACACACAGAGCCTCTAGTCGCAGCTGCCTAGGACCACCGTTTTCGTACAAAACGCACATACGTAAAGCTTCGGCTACAGCGATACATGTCCAGGTGCATAAACAATAGTCTTTACAGTACACAGCAATGACAGCAATTCGGTTCCAGGCACGCAGGCAATACCAATACTTCATGTAGGGATTCTCAACCTAACTGTTGCCTGGAGTACAGCGTAGGACGCCGTATCGTAGGCTTCTTAATGCACGGTAATGGTTGTTTACAGTAAGTAATAAATATCCTCCACCATTGTTTGTACTGTGGGAACAGCAGCTTACCATACACGTATGTTTGCGTATTGCCTACGTACAAAGCGCTGTATTGCTGCAGTGGAATCTAGAGGAATATTTATGTGCGTTTTTAACGAAAACGGTGGTTCCTAAGTAGTTGCAATAAAGGGGAAATTTTGTTTCGTAGGTCATATTGCTAAATAAACAAGAATCAAACGTTAATCATTCCCAACGGTAACGAAGTTGCCTGCAATAAGAGGGTGGCCACCGCTGTTATTTCCGTTATGAGGAGTGTTATTATTGTGAATTTTCTTTTAGGTTGAGGACCTCGATAACATAAAACAATGTTTCGCCAACTGTACTTTCATCTCAACTGGTTTCCGATATTTCGTAAAAATACATTCGAAACCTCCGTTTTCGGGGGACTTATTTTGCCTTAATATTTAGTTTAGGTACAATAGTGCTATGTATTTGCCACTTGATTTTGCATAAGGAATCACCGCACGAAGTTTGTCAGTCGAATTCGGCTCTACTCTGTATATGCATGTAGGGGCAGTGACTATTTTCTAATGTTGATTTCAAAAGTGTTCACTTTATCGTGAACAGCCTTTACTGTAAACATATTCCCTCCTGTTCACGGTTACAGGCTATTCACAATAAAGTGAGCAGTTTTGAAATCAACGTTTGAAAAAGTTCACTTCTATTATAGGCTGTTCACGGTAAAATGAGCACTTTTGAAAGCCCTGCTTATGATCTTATTGTATGCACTTTGTGTATTCTTCCATCTTCTGTAAAATTATATTTACCATGGGTCTCATCACTTTATTCATGCGTCAGTCAAGTGAAACTGTAAAATTATTAGAAAAGAAAAATTTCACAAATCTGCTAATTTTTACACTTCGATGCATTAGAAAAAAAGCAAAAGAAATAATTTAAGACATTATAAATGGTCACCTAACACTTTTTATTCGACGTTAAACTATGGAACTACTTTCCCTCCATCGTTACCAACTTTTCTGGGTGCATGTTATTCAGTGCGCCCGTTAAAATATGTGCAGGCAAGGGTAGTTACTTTTTTCTAAGGTTGATTTCAAAAGTGCTCACTTTATCGTGAACAGCCTTTAATAATGTGCATATTAGGAATATTAGTATAATTAAAAAGGAAAATCAATTGCCTGCTGTTACAGCATCACCTACTTTCAAGAATGTTGGGGGTTGCTATCACTGTTATTCAATCTCGCCCGGAGCTTGCTGTTTAAACCACAGAAAACGAGATAAGTGAAAGGGTTGAACGTAAATGGAATACCCCACCTACTTATGATCTCAAGGGCAGAGAGTTTGAAGAAGTTAAGAAATTTAAGAACTTAATATCTTCTGTTTTCGAGGTCATCAAATTCAACAATTAACCTGAAGGAGGCCTAAATCAAACAACTGTCGAAGTGCAGTAGAGAATTACCTTCTTCACATCCTTCTAAATTAAGGATGTATAAGATAAATCTGTGTAGGATTGCAATTCTATCGGGTATTCTATACGAATGCGAAGCCTTTCAGAAAGTATTTTAACACATTAATTATAATATTAGTTTCTATAGCGGATTGTAAATGCTTTATATCAGTTTGTAACAATATAGCATTACAGCATATGCAGAACTAATGGAAAACTGTTACAGAATATTTTAAAATTCCCAAAATTTTTTCATACATGAAGAATATATATACAGTGTTTTGAAATATTATAAAATATTAAGCCATACTAAACTATTTCAATTTAATTATTGGTGAAGTCCACGATCTTCCATTTCTACAGCTTTTGCGAGAATTAATTTTTTGAACAGAAACGGGAGCCGATAATATAAAATCCTCTCACAATTTACTTACAAATTGTTTTTATTATGTAGTCGTATTTTTTCAAAACAAAAAAACTGTTTACTTTTATCCAATTAATTAACTAAAATCTTGTTTATTTAATAATTTGATAAAATTATACAATTTTTTGTGTCGAAAAATTAGACTACATAATAAAAACAATTTGTAACAAAACTATAACATTATTTTACAAAATCTTCTCCCATTTGGGTTCAAAAAACTAACTCTCGCAAAAGCTGTAGAGAAGGGAGATCGTGGCCTTAATGAGAACACATTATTTCTATATATGCGATTTTCTCTCTTGAAAGCTTTATAAAGGACGTCATGGAAAAAAAAAAATTATTTTGTAAAGAAGGGCATCAACATTGGTTACTTGGATCTTACTAATTAAAAATAACTTAAATACATTTATAAACCCATGTAATAGGTATATTTTTAAAAATTATTACATGTGCTCTTTGGCATAAAAGCGAAATAATAGTTCTAATAGCCATGCTTAGTGGGTTTTTGGACAAATATGTTTTCTGAAGCATACAAAATAGAAATTGGCCTAAAATAACCAGAAAAATAACTTAATTCTGACCATTTTATGGTTTCTTTGTTTAATAAGGCCTGCTTTAAATGCACTGGTATATTGCTTATTGTAAAATATATAATAAAATCATGTATCCTTCTACCTTAACGTTGTACGTACAGTATATCAAAATCAGCCAAATTATAACTGAAGAACATGTGGCAAGAATTAAATAGACCAGAAGTAACGCACGAAAATATAGGCTGTTCACGGTAAGGTGAGCACATTTGAAGCCCTAGTTATCGTTTCCTTTCAGCAATTTTTTAAATACTTTATTGACCAAAGTTGTTAAACATTGCCATGTAAGTAATAAACAGTGTGTATATTCCAACGCACTCTGAAGTTAACATCTAAGGCTAAAATAAACTATATTTAGTGGCTATTTTTCCGAATTAGGGGGCTTTCAAAAGTGCTCACTTTACCGTGAACAGCCTATAGTAGTGACATACCACGTCACTCGCCTGATGGAACGACTTCGACAGCAGGTACGAATTTGGTAGCCGCCACTATGAATATGCATACACTGCAACGACAAAGAAGTTGAGAAATGTGTGTATACTGGCAAAGCCTTATCTAAATTTTATTGTTTCTGACGATTTCTGGAACCCTGTAACAGTATTACTTGAATTCATTTATATCGTGCGTATTTCAAGGTTATTATTGCTTATTGTTCTCGAAGATTAATATGAAATTTTTGAAGCGTACACTCCCCAGTTACTGTTAAACCAGTTTTGCAAACTGTATACACGTCAGTTTATCAACAATGTTAAGAATTGTGACTGCAATTTTTACAACAGAAATATTCAAATGCCTGTCATAACAAGTCCAACACGAGTACGCACGTTGGAGCACATCTAAAGCAACCATGCTGTTTACCAAGGATAGGTGTGTTCATAAATAGGGAACTCTTCGTATAAATCAAACTAATTACTAAGATTATGAAATAATTAATTCTACAAAAGCTCTCGATTTAAACACGTGTAACACTAGATAGTCTGTGCTTGTGTTTCTGGCTTGGGGGCCGCGGTGGTGTAGACTACTCACCTACCGCGCAGGTGAAACGGGCTCGATTTCAGGTGGGGGGTCGTTCCCGGATTTTCGCACGTGGGAATCGGGCCGGACGATGCCAATTGTCGGTGGATTTTCTCGGGGATCTCTCTTTCCCCCCACTCTTGCATTCCAGCGCTGCTCTATACTAACCTTGCTTTACCATCACCAGCTGTCAAGACCTCGATGTTAAGAGCCTCCTACATCTCCGCACTCTCCATACTTCAAGCGTATTCTTGCACCACTGAAACATACTCTCGCCCTTACCGCTGAAAGGTGTGCACGGCTACCACAGGCGAAAGACCACTGAGTTAGCATCATAAAAGTTATAATTTATTATCTAGAGCTTGTGGCATTCTTCAGCACCCATGAAGGAAACATCACTTAAATTAAAAGCCAAGGGTGAATACGTTTCTTTATTTGTACACTATAAAGCTGTTTTACTTAACCACTATCTCAGAGATTTGCTGACATAAATAGGCGGATTTATAGAAGTTCTAAATATGTATTTCCCTAACGTACTCGTTTATTTTCTACAGTTCACCATAAACTCATAATACCTTGGACATCTGAGAGAGTTTGTAAACAGAAAATAAATGACATTTCTTTTGTGGAGAACTTGATGCTAGGGTGGATATAATTCATGCTTTATTCTTATGCATTATTTAGTAAAGAGAGCGATAAAAAACGTTTCAAGGTTATTAATTAAACCAGTCGTTTTCTAGTTACTTGTGAACTCTTGAATATAAAGTATTAAATTCTCAAGTATTTTTCGCAATGACCAGAAAAATTGAGAACCCAAAAACATAGATGGTAAAGTAAAGCACAGTAAAATGTAAACAAATATGATATAAAAGTAAAAAGAAAGCCCAGAGGAGAAAGTGTAATTATTTAAAATTGTGGTCGCAGAACTATCGGTATATATTTACTAACAAAATGTGTGTGGGCTTGGGGCGACGTCTGTTGCGTTTTGCGATGTTTCAAGTAAAGACGATCCAGTAACATGTTTGACTGCAAAATCTATAAATTATATGAGATTAAATTCGCACTATTTTCCGGGAACCACAGCATTTGTAAAATCTACCATCGTCCCAATTTGAAACAAAAAAAAAATTGAACGGATTAATTCTCATTGGTTTCCGTTGAAGTAGAAAATAATGATACCTAATAACGCAGAGCATGAATTTTCAAGTCTGAAAAGACTAGAGAAGATTAAAATCTTTGGTCACATCTATTTCATATTCATGACCCTGAAAATGTTTCATCCGCAGACGAGCGTACTGATGCTACGAAACAGGAAGGCGCAATCTCTGGTGATAATTAGACAGTACTTTATGGTACACAGATGAAAACGGCATATTATATGCATCATTATGTTGGTTTTTCACGCTAACTTTTACTAACCAAGGAACTGTATGCATCTCACTAAGCAATACAAGGCGATCGGCAACAACGTTTATTCAGGCGTTCACTCTAATTCATAGTCCCCAACCTCAGAAATTTGGTTGCTAATGGTGACTTGACGACCGGAAATTCGCACCAATGTAATAACATTAATATCATTACTTTTTTTTTGTCGTAGAACCGTATGTTATTTTTTAATTTATGTTTTTGCTTTAATTAAAGTGTCTAATTTTTTGGGCCTAATGTCTAGAGGTAAGTAAATTCTGCTAATTATTTTGATGGCAAGCGAGACTTAATTCGCGTATACTCCATAGTAACGTTCATGACTGCACCACAGTGGTTTTAACACACCATGGATAACTCATTAGCCTGTAATAAACAGTAATGAACAATGTTACCGTGTTGCACATATTGGCAGCAGTTAATGGATAAACAAACTTTGGGCGAGTATTTATAGTGCCGAGACGTAGGCTGTTGCTAAATGAATTCGCGAAATCCACGTACATCCACAAGTTATTGGTAGACACGCGAAGCTTTACAAGTAGTGGAGTGCAGCGAAGAGATTCAGGCGGCTCTTAACATCGAGGTCTTGAGAGACGATGAGGGTGAAACGAGGTAAATATGGAACAGCGCCGGAATGAAAGTGCGGGAGAAACGGGAGATCCCCGAGAAAACCCGCCTACCAGTGACATGATTCCCACATGCGAAAATCTGGGAGCGACCCCGCCGGGTTTGCAAGAAAAGGCTGTTCACGATAAAGTGAGCACTTTTGAAATCAATCTCAGAAAAAAGTCACTGCCCCTGCCTGCATATATTTCAACGGGCGCACTGAGTGACATGTGCCCACTAAAGTTGGTAACGATGTATGAAAAGTAGTTCCATATCTTAACGTCGAATAAAAAGTTTTAGGTGTCCAGTTGGGCTAACTTAAATTTTTTTTTTTTTCGCTTTCTGTATTTTAAATGCACCGGTGTGTAAAAATTACCAGGTTTGTAAAATATTTATTTTTCTAATAATTTCACAGTTTCACTTGATCGACGCATGAATAAAGTGACGTGGCCCATGACAATGTTAATTTTGCATAAGGCGGAAGAATACATAACGTGAATACAATTAGATCTTAGGCATGGCTTCCAAAAGTGCTCATTTTACCGTGAACAGCCTATAAACAAAATAATAAAACAAAACAATTGCGGTGTAGCTTTCAGTCGGCATCAGTCAAGTCATCTGCAGTTGGTGCACAGCGGTATCTGCCTTTATATTAAGTGATGTCAGGGTGTCAGTTTTGCAACACAATTTGGTAATTGCAGCTAACGTAACGTACAGAGGAGCATAGAGATAGAGAGAGCTGCAGGTCCACTGGAGAGCTGCAGGTTAATGAGACTTGCTGCAGGAGAGCATGGTCGAGACTTCGGGTATTACCATTATTGCTACTACACCCTTATCCAGGTAGCCCCACTCTCTCAGTTGCCTCCCCTCCATCCTCCAACCTCGGTTTACAAACAAGCACTTCTGCATGACTTGCTGCGGGTGGGGAAACTCAGTAGAGCGGCAGAGCAAACACGATTACCCTTCGCCGACTTTGGAGACTTGCTTCGAGCGGGACCACGCTCCCCTCCGGAACATCAACTCTTGTTCCGCTCGAGTCTGCTTGAGCGCGTGCCTGCTGGAATTACGAAAAGGAAGGCGGGAGGGCCATCAACGTTGTGCCATAAACAGAGTGTGTCTAAATTCCCATTACAGAATGTAAGGGCTTGTAGTGGGGACCAAGACGGTTACGTTCTGCATAGGAACTTATGTGCGGAAACGTACCGTTTCACCGCGACAAACAAAACACCACCACATCACATGTTGACCTCTCCCACGTCTGTAACATACTTGTTTTTTTTTCAGGGTCCTCTTACATTAAGGACTCGATATGACGACCAGCGACGTTTACACAAACACGCTACCTACGTACCATGTTCTGGTACACACGATCACCAATACTTGGAAGTCCAAGATCCGCCGCAGCCATTATCCGCGCCAGCAGGCCTTCCTCTGATCCCACAGGGGTCTCGTAAACCAAGCCCTTCATGTGGTCCCACAGGAAGTAGTCGAGCGGGTCAAGTCAGATGAACATGCATGCCAAGTGACGGGGTGGATAGGTCGAGGTGGCCCTATTGCTTGGCCTGCAAGTTCACCCGACTTGACTCTGCTAGACTACTTCCGAATTCGTGCGCACTCATTTATAATGATATTTCTCATGAGAATTATTTATTACTAGGCCCTACCAATAAACACGTTTCCTCACTGTTTCTATTCACTTTTAGTATAAATAAAATATAGGTAAAACTTCAAATTAACGAAAGATAAGATACTTTCATTTTAACAGAGGTATAAAACGCTTCCGACACATTACATATTTAGGAAATAATTAAAGACTTCATACATGGGGTAGTTTTCAAAGGTTTGGTTAAAAAATGTGAAGAAACCGCGAATAGACTATACTATGCGGAGCGCGACGCAGAATGTCCTTCCGCCTGGGAGAATAAGAATACCGTGTCCGTAATGACTTTGAAGAGGGCACAGTGCCCCTCTGGGGACGGGCGATAGCCGGAAATGAATTTCCACCAGGCCGAGATCCCACGTTATATAACTTTACGTGCCGGTAATTAACAGCGCGGCAACGCCGGTGTACAAATATTGACTACACGGCTCCTCTCCCCCAGGCGATACAGAAGCAATAAAACTCGGGTGATTGGCTGGGGAGCCGCACGTGAGTGGCGTATGATGGAATCCGGTAACCTGGAACCAATCACTCCAAGATTAAGTGGCTCCATGAACCTCCCACCTGTCGTTTACAGCCTGCCGTTTCATCAGTACTTTAGAGGGATTTTTATGGATCCCGGAAGACCATACCATCTTATCGCGGCGATTATTTGGCTCCATTTCATTTCTCCATTTACGTCAGCCACTCGAAACACTGCCGGCCGACACAGAAAAATGTATTTAATATAACCCAGGTGACATAATTACACATAACACTTTCAGTGTGACTGAGCATGTAATTGATAAAGTAGCAATATTGTCTACTACTCCGTGTTGTGTGTTGTTTTCTGAGAATAATGTATGAATGTTTGTTCAAAATCTAGTTTTTTTTTTTTTTTTTTTTTTACAAATGTGACAAATATTAATTTTTAAAGGTTTATATGAAAGTATTTCATATGAATTAATGTAAATATGAAATCTTAAAAAAATGAACAAGAAATGCTTGTCTATACTCATCGTACATTCGTTATACCCGCCATGAACAGTAGGTCAGTGTATACAATTTTAGTGATTGAGTGAAGATATTTGGGCGGCTCTTAACAACGAGGTCTTGAGAGCCGATGAGGCCGATTGAAGTGAATATGGAGCGGCGCCTGAATGAGGGGCGGGGGAAGCGGGAGATCGCCGAGAAGACCCGCCGACCAACGGCATCGTTCGGCACGGTTCCCACTTACAAAAATCCGGTGACCCGGCCGGGGATTGAGTCGGGTTTGCCTTGGCGGGAGACGAGCGTGCTAATCGCTCAGCCAACGCGGCCCCCTACAATATTATTATTATATCATCCCATTTAAAAACAAATGTGAGATCGTCCATAAGACACAATTTAAAGAAATAACCAACGTAGCATTAAAGAGATATTTCGAATAGTTGTGTTTGCCCAAGTATCTCAGGTATAATTTGACATTAAGAAATATTAAGCTAAGTTAACTGTATGTAAGGTTATTTCTAGAGAGATAACGTTACCACACTGTTTGAGCTTGAAAGGGATTGGTAGTGATTATGACACCAATGGGAAATTTTAAGTCTGACTAGTTTATAATTCAAATCAGAAGTGAAGGCTGAACCGAAATGGATGAAAACGTGCATGTTTCTAACATACCCGTCTATTTTTTGAAAACTTTGTAAGACGCTGGGGATAGATGTCTTCAGTTCGATAAAGATTATGTTGCACCAATACAACCATGGTACGTTGTGAAGAGACATTTTGAACGTGATAATTGTACTGAATTCGACAAGAGAATGACAGATCGTAGGCTTTCGCAGCCATTGTCAATGTGTTCTTGGCTTTCGGATCCGAGCACCGTCAAGTATTCTCTTCCCGACCTAGCTGCAGCTGCCATCTTCTGAGTCTCACCACAGCAGTCTAACTGCAGAGTAAACAGCCCTCGACATCGTCAAGTGGCAGACGCTGCTGTTGATCGGCGGGTTTTTTCCGATCACTCCCGTGTTTCCCCCATCATTGCATATTTTTAGGAGAAGATCCCTGCTAGCGTATATTTTCAATGCAGACAGGCAGTATGTACTTTTTTGTAACACTAAAATTTTATAAATTCGTTGCAACAGGCTATACAAGAAATGGAAACATTTCCGATGTAGGGATCTTCTCCTAAAAAATTCGTGATAAATAAATTTTGTTTGAAACGCCCATCTTTAAAATTAACGCACCGAGGCGAAATTTCCTTAACATGGAATTTCCTATTTAAGTTATGCAGCTGCCAACCGGTAGGCACTGCCCTTAAAGCGAAAAATTTAGAAAGTTACAATTAAATGTAATCCGCTCTAAGCCAGGCCCTGTGTTATGCTGTCTCGACCACGAAGGCCATTTTCGACAGTTCGGTGGCAAGCAGAACATAATATCATCTGTATAGGACGGCGTTCAAAGCCATTTTGTGCTAAATCTACAAACCAACCACAAACAGTATGACTTTCATGTGCTAGGACCAAATATAACAGCTCAGGCGGAAGGATGTACCGTCAAAACAACACATCGGCGCTACGTTATAACAGTCAAAATTGGCCTTCCTAGCTGATACAGAGTATACTGGATAAGCAGTATCATTTGTAAGGAAATATTATAAGACCTATATTTTATTTCGTACCTCTTATAACCATGCAGAGCTGTTTAAGAGATCACTTACGCATAAGCATATATTACCTTATTAACTAGATACCGTGGTCATATGATCTTACCACAATTCAGTAATACATTTAGAAGCAGAAAACTTCCGTGACATCTCACGCCATTATGTAAGTTATTGAAAAAGGAACAAAAACGGATTCGTTCTAAACTCGTTATATTATGTAACTTAGTCGCCTTTGTCCATTAAGGACTCAGGCACTTCAAGTCTACCTCACTTGCCGAAACCCCCACGCAACATTTATAACACATCAAGAGACAAGCAGCACTCGTCTTCAACAAAGACTCCTTATGTCCTTTTATCCTTATGAATATATTTACGAAAAATATATAACCTTTAATGCAGTTGTACTCTGGCAAAAATGCGTTCATGTCTTTGTGAAATATTTTTTTATAGAGTATGTACATTACTGATGGATAATTTACGCAAGTAAAATTTGAGTTCATTTGCTTCCAATCACTGGAAAAATAGTTTATACACAACGTTAAGTTCATTCGTATACATGCTGCACACTAGGCTTAATCTTGTGACAGTAAATATATGGCACCGTAGAAAAATTAATGAATTGCGCACAAGTGCTAAAATCCAAACATTTACCGTTAAAATGATCATGAAAAATACAGTATACACACATTAAAAGTGGTCGCCGCTTGTGGGCCGCGCGAGTGAATCATGATACTTGGGAAAACTTTCAGTCATAACTGCCCGCGACGTTCTCGGGCGAAGTTATAGATGGCACAGTATTCACCAGATTGATGAACGTGTGCATGCAAACTCCAGGCGTACGCGAAGAATAACGGCCGTTATTAGCAGCTGCAATCCCGGCAGGCTACAGCCTGCCGTCCAACTTCATCCAAATGAGACGATCTGCTGGGCTGATGTCGGTGGCACGCCGCGCGGTGCAGCGAAGAATATTTCCAACAAACTGCCACTTTTATCCCGAAACACAATTCACGTGCTTTCATTCCAGCAGTCCATTCACGCACACGTATAACTTTACGAACGTGACGTGACGGACAGGACAATGTACTGCAACTAACATTGCCGGGAAACACGCGAAAGTTACTGTAAATTTCGCAGAGGCTATAGTGGCAAAAACTTAATAAACTCATGGTCAACCAACACGCCGACGTCTTGAGCACCATTCGTATACTAGGAACTACCGAAGCATCGCTACGCGACAAGCAAATTTTACCGTTTAATCGCGCTCAGCAGAAAACTGATATCGCGAGCACACACATGATGCCTCCACAAGGCTAGACAGCTGGCGAACTCATGCACTAACCTACCACAAGGGAAAACGCCGTCAACTGCGCGCCACTATTGGCGACACCGCGAACTACGTATTAAAAAGCAAAGGGCTGCAACAGCCCATCTCAGCTGGATGGCGAAAAAATTACAAGTGCCAAAATTAATATAAAACTCAGCTGAGGAATAAAAACAATATAAAATACGTGACCGTGATCTAAATATAAATGCTTAGAAATATATATATATATATATATATATATATATATATATATATATATATATATATATATATATATATATATAATCGATAATACTACTAATTAATATAAAAATTCAAATTAAAAAAGGTAAAGAGCTTAGTGCAAACCACAGTTCGCACACACAGGGCTACCAACTTTTGAGACAATCTACTAAAAACAAACTAGTGACGATGCAATCGTCACAAATTCTCGATACTGATTGGCAAGTCGATAGTATGGGCACTTCAACCAATATAGATGTATAATAATATAAATTTTAAAATGTTGCAGAAGCACTAGTATTCTTTGACAAGTACACATTAGTTTCCTTTAAATTATTCATTTTCATTTAATATCTCTATATTAAGATTTGAGTTAGCATGGGTGTCAATGGAACTGCCAAGTTATTCTAAACTATGTTTACAATTTTTGATAGTAAAAAAAAGGAAATTGTAATGGCAAGCTTTGCCATAAATAAAAAAACATTTTGTTCTATTAATAAGTACCAAAAAAAATGGCAAGAGTTAAAAGGCAAAAGTGCCGCACACATAGCCCACACTGTTCTACTCGCTATCGGAATGCCTTCTGAAAATACATTTATTGACTGGTCAGTGCTAGCACCTATATAGGCTGTTTACCGTAAAGTGAGCACTTTTGAGGCCCTAGTTACTTTTTATTTCAGCCATTTGTTATCCTTTAATCATATTTTAAAATAAATATAGAGATGTAAGCAATAAACACAGTGTGTATATTCTACCGCAGTCGGAATTTAACATCTAAGGCTAAAATAACTTTTATTTGTTGGCTATTGCTCCAAATGAGAGGGATTTCAAAAGTGCTCACTTTACAGTGAGCCTATAATAAACTATGTGTATGAAAACACAAAAGACAAACAACTTCAGATTTCTTTGACGTGAACAGAACACTTGCGAGTTGTCGCGGTGTCGCATTCAAGCCAAGACGATGTTGCTTCAACTGTCTGTCGGATCCCAGCTGGCTCCTTTGCCTGTCCCACAAAGAGCCACGACCTTGGGTGAACCTTTTCTTTCCTTGCTGCCGAGGCCCGGGAAAATATATATTTTCTCGTCCTGGGCCAGGTTCAGGCACTGACCTGAACCAATCGATACCCTATAGTGCCCTCTTCTTTCTTCGTGTATCCTTCACACGTCCCACACCGGCTCTTCTTTTCGAGGGCCTTTGCGTGGTTGTTCCAGGCCCATTCTTCAAGCCCTCGACCCTGTCTGGCGGCGGGTGGTGAGCGTTTCCACGCCTCTCTTTCCCTTTCCTTACATATTTGTATTCTCCTCCAGCTGCGCCTCGAAATAATTTTCCATTCCAAATGGGGGAGAAAATACATACCGCCCGTACCTTTTAGCGGAGTACAACTTGCTTCTCTTCTCACTCTCATTCGCCGAGATTTTCACCACTCGGCGCGAACGTGCCGGGAATTCGCAAGTACTGCGATAAGCGTGGCATTCGTTTATGTAAACAGTTTTTGCTGACCGGCGCTAAATTCACCCCGTCTCAGTCGTTATCTACATATATTTCAGGCTCTCAAAATATTACAACTAAAAAATAATTTTTAAAATCGAAATTAATATTTAATTAAATGTTTTACATACAAAAACACTTAAACCAGAATACAAGATGTGAAGTAATTATTTATATTATATATATATTCCTTCAAACAGCGTTGACAAATTGTAAATGTGAAATTTATTCGGACATAATTTTGTTTCATCATTTACAGAGTTAACGAAGTTAAGTCACGTATTATATTGGGTTAGGAATAAAATGTATTAAAAATTAATTTGAAAGTTTAGTAACCTTACTATAAATCACGATGTCTCATTTATACATGCACACTGAAGAGCCGCAATCACTGTTTTGGATGCTGACCTCGTAGTACTTGATACGCAAGTATGTACTGACTTACTGATCATTATTCTGACTACATCCATGACTATCGGTAAGTTTTTTTTTCTCAGATTTCTCGTTTATCGCACGTAAAATTCGCGGAAAAGCCAGTGATCAACTGTGGCCACGAGAGAGAGATAGAGAGAGAGAGAGAGAGAGAGAGAGCGAGAGAGACACACACACACACACACATATGGACGAGAGCCAACTCTGTCGACGTTCGCGGAATCATAATAATCGCTACCGCGTACACGACGGCAGACCCAACACTCATGGAGGTCGTGACTTTATTTCTTCGTTTACAATTCCTTTAGGATGTATTCAATTGTTACGTTTCTTGTCGTGTCGTAAATTTGGCAGACAATATAGACAACCAGTCACAGACCATTTACTGCAGACGACAGATACAAAAATTACCTATAAATATTTCTAAAAATAGGCACAAACACACATTCACGTGGAAATTTTTTTTCAGTTTTAACGATTACCGTTAGTGTTGTTACGGATAGTTAAGTCATGTCCGTAACAGTGTGTTTACATGAGTATACATACGTATATTTATACACATGCATACGACACACAGTGAGCCGGATCGAATAATCGTGGGGTAAAAATCAACCTATCTGTAATTTTATATCAAATTACGCATTTAAGCTATAGCCACATGTCCTAGAGTGTAATGAACAGATTTTCCATGGATGAAAGGACTTATTCTTCACGGAATCACTTGGGTGGGGGGAGGGAAGGTTATACTACATTTTTTTATTATTTGCTTATAAGTGCAGAAGTTGTCAATCTAGACCTAACAGTTACTATTTGTAGTTGGTTGCGGGCAAAAATTGATAAAACATAGCTTTCATTGTACTTACATTTTGCCAAACATTGCTTGAATTTAAGGAGATAGGGGTAAAAATTGAACACCAAACCCCCTTTACCTAAACACTTAACTAAGATCAGTAACAGGTGGGTTGTTAATCTGTTCTATCGAACTATGGGGAATAGGAATTTTAAAGGAACTTTTATATTCGTTAAATTTAGTATACCGTAGTTTAATAATCAGTAAGCTATCAGATGTATGACTCATCCAAAATAGTTTTATTTTTTTGAGATTCAGAAACACAACGTCACGAAAACAGCTAGGGTATTCAAAACCCTTCAGTGATGCAATGCTTGCATAAATTTTAATGTTACAGTATGAACAGCAAGTACAAATCATCATTAGGGTTCAGCCCTCTATCAAATTTATTATGTTTTAGATTTTTTGACTGTTTATTTGATGTTTTTGTAAATATAAGTAAATTTATTCGTACAAACATTAAAATAAATATATGTCTTCAAAACTGCAGTACATATTTACACACATCTTTTACAATAATTGTATATGATTTAAACATTATACGTTTTTTTTAAAGCACTCTTATAACAAATATATCTAGATTTTTGTACGTGTATATTCATATCCAAATTGAATAAATTCCAGTCACAATTTGTAATATATACTTGCATAATACATACAGTAATAAACATTTACAAAAATTACATTTACAAAACTGTACTTCTAATTAGGGTTTATTTGTACAGTCTAAAAGTCGGCGTTATCCTAAGTATCACTGCCTGCTTCATCGTCATTTTCTGCCTCTCTGCAGTCAAAAGTCTTCTATTAAAATTTTAATGTCATCTTTCATTTCTTTAGCAAGTATTCTCATACGCTTTTTTGATCAAATTCAAACTGATGGTATGAGAGGGTCTGATAACAACATAAGTCGGCAAAACAAATCGTGTACATTTAATATTCTGCTGGTTTTTCTGAAGAAAAACTGACGATAGCTTCTGATATAGGCTGTTCACAGTAAAGTGAGCATTTCAGAGGTCTTAGTTACTTTTTCCTTTCGACCATTTTTTAATCCTTTAACAACTTTTTAAATAAAATATTGTGAAGTAAGTAATAAACACAGTGTGTATATCCCACCGCACTAGGAAGTTAACGTCTAAGGCTAAAATAACATATATTTATTGACTATTATTTTTAATGAGAGGACTTCAAAAAAGTGCTCACTTTACCGTGAACAGCCTATATCTTTATTTGTAGCCTCCTGAGCCTCTTCTGATAACTGTCCCATGGGAAAAATAACGTTGCAGATATTTAATCCAGTGTGCTCTTAAATTTTGTGAACAGTGAGAGTAAGCTCGTACGATCCATAAAGTTTCTTATAATATGACACCATGTTTTCGCAATATGAATTAAATCTATCAACATTGACAGCATGCCCACTGGAAATAAAAATCAAAATTACCGAAAACGTTTTTAGTAACATTCTATCTAATCCAGTTGCTTTCGCTGCTGTTTCTGGGTCAGAAAAAACCGCCTTCCTGTCTTCCCATAAGTATTTGAGCCAAAGCCTTGCTTTGGACGATCTGGGTTTAGGCTAATAAATTTTTTATCCTTTGCAAAACGATTTCTTTCTGCTCTATTACAATGTGATTTTTCTCGTCTCCACGGGACTTGGTTTCCTTTTTTGCAACAAACAAATAACAAAGAAATAAGTTTAGGCCTTTAAAAAACAAAACTCCTGTAATAAAAATTATATTTTCAAACAAAAATAAAGTGTAACACTTAGCTAATCTGTACGAAATAGCCAGCACAAACTCCGAGAACCTGATGTATGTATGCATGTAGGACAGAAAGACCAAACTTCAAAGAACTAGGATCAGTTGGGTATTGAGTTGACTCCCTCTGGCTGCCTTCTTACAAATGGGACATTGAAGAGAGCTGGTATACATCAGTGCGCACAGGACTTTCCCGTATATCATTGTTAAGTGTAGAGAGTAATTTATTTCCATTGTCTTTGTATTGAAAGGTCGAATATTATTAAATTGGTTTTGGATGTATTTTCTTTCTTCTAAAATGATCTCTTTAGTTTCCTTCATAAACTGTAATCTTGTAGGTCTACAGAAACGTGCAGAGCTAGGACGTGGATTGCTCCAAATCATTTCTCAATTTTGTCCTTGTAATGCCAAAGATACAAGAAATGATACGAAAACACTTTCGTCACTAGTCCTATCCTTGTCTTCCCATTTCTGTTTATACTGAGAATGGCCATATGACCCATAAAATCCCCACTTGCGTGTAAGAATCAACTTGCCTTCAGGAAATGCTTCCATTGTTTCCAGTATTATCTTGCAAGTGTGGTTAAGTAAGTCTTGCAAAGGAACTTTACAAGAAACCTCTGAATACAGAATATTAGCCGGATATGTCTGCGTTTTTTCCCTCAGTTAACTTACGATAACTTGGGTAGATGCCTCTATGTTACTTCTTCGCCGAAAGTCTAAGTAAGCTGTACAAACGTTTTGATAATTTTTCTTCTGTGAGCAATGACAAGGCTTCTTCTGTTGTGTACGGACCGCACTTCTCTTCTGACACCTTTAACTTTTTGTACATTCATTTTGAAGATCCTGGGCTGCTACCGCTGAACAACTTCATACTTGCTGCTCATGCTCTGCTGACTTTCCTCCTCAAAAGGTTAGACAAAATTCTTGCCGCTTCTGGAGTAGATACAGTGTCTGATGAATGTTTTATAATTTTTTCTTCGTTCGTTCGCCTGCCTCACCATAACTTTTTCTTGGACTACCTCTTCGGTTTATACATGAAGGAGTAATATTCACACCACTTGTACCTAAGGTTCTCTCTGTTTGTAAAGAAACATCAGTGTTCAACTATGGAAATTTTTTTTCTCAAACCTGTAGTGCATTCAATTGGTTTTCTTCGCCTACTTAAAAACTTGAAATAAAAGTTTTTAACATAACTTATATTTCTTTCTTCAGAAAAATCATACACCTCGGTCACTCGGGAAAATAAGTATTCTAATGTTTTCGTTAGAAAAATTCACTCCCCTAATTCTTTTCTTGTTGGCATAGTTATTACCTGAAACATTAAAACCGGGAAAATGCATTTTATCGCATAGTTCCTAAAAACTCTCAAGTTGGAAATTGTCTCCTGAACTCGCATGACTTCAGAAGTTGAAAAAAATTTGGAAGCATTGTGACGGTGATTGCCAACACATACAGGATGAAGCCCTTGTCTCAACTGCTTCCTGAATGTAGGTATTTTAAGTTGGAAAATAGCTGAGAGCACCCCCCCCCCCCCCCCCGCAATGATGTCAAAAAAGGGATTTGGGTTGGTTCCAGTGAAAAGGTTTGAAAATATTGGTTGCCTTGGTTTTTGTATCAAAATATAACCATTTACATAGTTTTCCCCAAAATTTTACAATCAATAAACGTTACATAAAAATATAGTTTTCCCACTGATTATATTTAGTACAAAAAGGTATAAAAATAATTATGTTCAAAACTTCCTCCTAAATCTACATTTTTACAAGAATACATCTCTTTTCCAGCTATATGCAGGTTACATATATTTTACTTTAAACCATACTTAACTAAAATGGCAGCAAGCGCCCCCACCCCTTTTAAAATGTTGAAGGACGGAACAGCAGTTCCTGCCCAAGTGGAAACCCTGTGCTGTCTCCCCGAATATGGGCGAGACACCTGTATTTATATTTTATTTGAAATAATCTAGAACATTACAAAATTATCTTCACTCCGTCGATATCTGAAGTCCTGGAAGGGTACCCTGGTGGTACGTGACTGGCTGGCGTCACGTGGTCAAGGTGACGTACGAGGGAGGGGAAGGCAGTCATAGTTTTCGTGGGCGGTAGCGGCCCCGCGGCGTCCATACTTGCAGACCAGCAGGTCCGCTCAGCGGACGTGAGGCGTGGAGCTCGTCAAACACACCCCCATCGCAGCGAAGGTAAGCCGTCCCACACGGCCAACAATTTCTCAACTTCATATGGCTCCGTCGGTTTGACTTTCGTTCGATGTGCAGGGATAGCCGTCACAGCATGTGAAACACATAATATAGAATATCGTCTGATAAATTTGTGTTAGACTAAATGAAGTTGGATTTTTGGATTTTTTGCCGCATGATTATTCGATACGGCTCACTGAGACAGTTGATAAAACTGGAAAAGTATCTAATATATAACGCCATTTATATTATTTATTAACTGGGATACTGGAATAATTCAGCACGAACCGGTTATTACAATTATTATGATTGTCTCTTTGTTGAAATCTACTAGAATAACAGTATATATTTAACAGAATTTAAACGTATTTACTTCGCATGCAACATCTGGTGCAGTTTTGGAGATTCTTTTGGTTTGGTTTAAAGTTCCTTCACGTAACAAGTAATACGCAACGTTGAACAAGTTTAAATAAGTCGGGTCGAATTTAGCGTTGGCATATCAACGAAACACATTTAGTTTACTTTATTTTAAATTAATCTTAATACGCGTAGTTGAAGGTTTTGACAATGTATCGATTTTAGCTTATATGTATTATATATGGCTATATCGGACGATTTCAACAAGTTACTTGCTTTGCCGTATATAATTTATTTTTTATATGTTTACTATTTTAAGTGCCGTAATGTTTCGTACAATAGGTTATTATGTAAACCCGGGAAAAATGATGTACCACTAGTTGCGGCGTTTGAATGTCTTGCCATCTCCTTAATATCAGCTTGTTTTTAAGGGCCCTGATCACTAAAAGAAAATATTCCCAAATACATTTTGACAAGAAATAATGAAATACGGTTCAAGTACGTTTGAGCCATATGCAACCAAAATGTGCGGGAAATTTTTTTATGCATACAACACCGTATTTTATGCCACATTACGATTGAGATTAATGCTACATAATTGCATGTCACATCGTATTGGGCACACTGAACACACATTCCTTACACGAGATCGTGTCACGTATTTCCTGTTTAGTGATATGTGATTCCTTGCCTTAGCGAAATCGAACACTAAAGTTAGTGGTGGTTAAACAGAAAGGCTCCAAAGTATGAATTTTTACAGCTTTTAGTAGTTGAGTTGAGTTTAAAGATTTGGGCGGCTCTTAACAACGAGGTACTGAGAACCGATAAGAGTGAAATGAGGTGAGTATGGAGCAGCGCCGGAATGCAAGGACGGGGGAAACGGGAGATTCCCGATAAAACCCGCCGATCGGCGGTATCGTCCGGCAAGATTTCAACATGCGAAAATCCGGGAGTGACCCGGCCGGGGATTGAACCGGGTTCGCCTTGGTGGGAGGTAAGCAGGTTAACCGCTAAGCCACCACGGCCCCACTAAAGATGAGGTACGTCAATTTTTGTTTATTTGCATCTGAATTTTCAGCACAAGTAGGATCTACCCATATTACATGAATATAATACTTTGACTAACTTGAATATATCGTTAAAAGTTGCCGGTCTGCATCGATTCCTTTGCCACGTTCTGCTCGAGCGAGCGAGAAGCTCGAGAAGCGGGCGGTGATTTACAAAGGCGAGCCGCCACGTATGCGATACAAGCCTATCGTGACTCGCATGCTCCTGACCTTCAGCGGATGGAATTTATGTAGTTATCTTTTCAAGAATGTACTGGTCATTGCCCTACCCTCTCTCAACGTTACTCGGGGTGCTTGGAACCTCTATATCGGGCCAGCGAGACTACTTAGGCCGTAACGGATCTCCGAGCCGACAATTTAGGATTCTAGAGTATTGTGCGATCTTAAGGCGTCATGTGCGCGAAGACAGCGAAGCGACGAGCCAGCATAGTGTTGAGTGACTAGAAGGAGTGAAGTCTGCGGACTGCGAGCAGCACTGCAGCGAAGAGTAAGAGTGACGGGCGGGACTACTGAACTGGGCACATAAGTGACAGACATTTGGAATTATGACAATATACAGATTGAATATGTGTAAATAATGAGGATGAATTAAGTGACTATAACCAATATAGAGTCATTGTTAAGGAACTGTGATAATAATTCAGATTGGTATTAATTGTTGCGGTCATTGAGAATAATAAGAATATTGGAGGAAATTTATGGTTTAACTTCGTAAATAATAGCTGTGTGAATAAATTTACAATGAAATTTAGTTATTTTAATTATTTATTGTGACCTCCAACCTTTGCGAACTCGGATACGCTATCTGGCGTCTTGTAATAATAGGCTATTCTATTTTCATTAAAACCAGGCCAGAGAAAGTGTAGATGAAAAATCTCAACACACTTGTTTACAGTGTATTATAACATCGAATACTGTCTACATAATTTCTTGTATCGCTGTTGGCAGTTGTTGGAATACGGGGCAAGGTTACTGCGCAGCTAGCACTATCACTCTACCCCACTTCCCATCTACAGTGAGTGAAGAGATTTGGGTGGCTCTTAACAACAAGGTCTTGATAGCCGATGAGGGTGATTGAAGAGAATATGTAGAGGCACCAGAATGAAGGGGTGGGGAAACGGGAGATCCCCGAGAAAACCCACCGACCAACGGCATCGTCCGGCACGATTTCCACTTGTGAAAGTCCGGTAACACGGCCGGGGATTGAACCCAGTTCGCCTTGGTGGGAGGCGAGCGTGCTAATCACTCAGCCGCCATACCCTCCCCCCCCCCCCCCCACGGCCCATCTACAGTGTTTCCGGCGTAATGCAGGTCAGAAGGGTGACTTGTGGGATCTGTTGATGTGGAAGGGAGAGGTGGAGGTAGTGGGATAGGCGGCCTAATCCCTGCAACAGGGGATCGGCTGCTCGTGTAATGAGGCCAGAGGGCGGGCTGCGCAACTGATACCCCTTCACAGCGTGCTTTCGCGTGCCCCCCCCCCCCCCTTCCCAACCACAAAGCCCTAGGCCCAGAGGTCTAATTGCACGGCCGGCATGCCGGTCCGGGCCGTTTGAAGACGCCACCCCCTGTTGTCCGGGAAGTGTTATCATCCTGCACCGGCCGACTGTGACGGGGTCACGCCGCGGCTTTGACGTACACTAAAGGTGAGGTAGACATACGTCTTTTGCTCATGTCGCAAACATTATCTCCCCCATTTCCAGTACAACTGTCAAATTCCCGTGGTCACCAGTGATGAACGTGTTTGTTTACATTTGAATCTGTCAAATATACCTTTTATATGACTAAAATATTTAGACTAACTAAAATACAGTATATTCTAGTTACATTTTGGATTAATATCCCCAAGCAGAACTTCAGCAGGGCTTCAGAAAAGTTATAGGTAGAGACCTGCAAAATCCGCGTTATTATTTGAGGACAAGTTAAACATCAAACACGCGTACCTTTGCAACATGTTTGTCATTGGACCATAGTTTATTTGACACGCCTTGGGCAACTCTGCTCCTATAAATGAACGCTTCTCAACTGTGTGCTCGTATCACATGCAGTTCAGTCAGAAAGGGCGTGGCTTCACATCTATACAGCAGCCAACGGAGAAACGACGCCGCTCGAGTGTATACAGTAGGCCTACTGTGGAGTTTAGCCTGGTTACAAATAATAACGAGAATGTTGCATGTCTCTAGTTATAGGTAACCATGCACAAACTATAGATTTTCGTACAGCAAAGCTGTCGGTTGAAAGGGCTGGGAATACAATTTATAGAAAGTTAGTACCACAGTAGGTGATACGCGGTCCAGTTATACCAATTATTTGATTTACTATTCAATATGAAACTCGTGGTAACTAACTATCAACTACGGAAATTGAGAGAAACACTATTCTTGTAACATCGGTAGTTTATTTTGCTTGTAGCTTCTCTGTCTAATATTAAGTGTGATGTCTCCAATATGCGCGCAAATTATTCATTTTAAAAAAGTTTCATAGTTCATTGCTGTCACACTTCGTCTTTACTTCTGTGGATGACACAAACTTATGTCACACCATTTCAGATTAACACCCCTTCCCTCAAACTAACCGAACATGATTTTTTTAATTCGGAACTAATTTCGTACTGTATTTGCACCGAAAAAGTTTACATAATTTATCATACCTTACGTGCATACTGTCTGGATTTTGTAATTACATTATTATTTTCTGGAATTATTTCTATCTTAATATCAGGTAATTACAAAAAAAAATATAGGCCTTACTGCGAAGTACGATAATTTCTTCTGCAAAACTTTCAACATATTATATCATATTATAATATCTTATTACAATATCATCAAGGAATCACACTTTTTTTGAACATTTTAATCTATTTAGTTGATATTTAACAACCTACCCTTAGCGTTTCTAGCTTCGCCTCCCATTTCTCTTCCCGTCCTAGGCGAAATAAGATCTCCAGTGTTCAGATGGAGATCCCTTCACTTTGAAACAAGAATAAGCGGTGGAGACACAGAAGTTTGCAATTTTTTTCAATTTTATTGGCCTAGGATACTGCAGTGAAACCACTCCACAAAATGAAATATTTTAATGGCTGGCATGAAGGGTATATCTCAGTGACTACCGATCATAACTTTCTTTGTACGAAAAAAATAATGCGCAAATCACCAACTTTAATTATTGTCGGAAGGGTATAAATGTTTAGAGTCGTAACTTAACACTTAGCTCGTTGCAGCACTTAACATAATTATTTCATCTGGGATCTGCAGGGGTTAATTCTGCTTTCCAAACCTCTGGACCAGAACTGTTGAATTAATGCACAGTATAACTCACGGTTTTACGCATATATAGTTCACGCTGCGGTGAAAGCACAATGACCTGTATCGTATTTTATTCAACTAACCTCTCAATCGGGATTGCTTGAAACGCACTTAGTGATCGGCTGTCACTTTTTCATTTCACTACCCCGTAGTTTTAATTTGGTTCAGAGCAGTGTGTTACAATTACGAACATCCAAGAAATCGGAGAGCCTCAGGCAGCACTTTATTCAACACTCCAGCTCTTCTTGCATCCATGAATAGTCTCTGAAATATCCTCTAAATCCACACACGTTTTAGCTTGCAGGAATTTCATACAACGATGTAAAGAATTCAAACAAAGTTCTATTTGGAGACTAAACATTAATTTGCAAAATAAAATAATTCTAAATGAACAGGTTACATCCAATATCACCATTGCAGAAACAGTTTTGCCGCTAAAAGCGATAAAAATAAAGGGGCTAACGGAAGTTTGCGTAAAAGTCATTGAAAGACAACGAGCTTTAATGTAATAATAATTTTTAACCATATAACGTAAAGCAACGAGTGATTTCTACGTTTCTTCAATAGACGTAATTAAGGTCACAGCGATGGCTCAAAAATCAGGAACGGGAAAGGAAACAGCGTAGTCTTATATTAAGGAACTATATATTCATTTATATCGAACATTTTCGGAAACATATGGGAAGCATTAAAATGATGTAAAGGCTGGGAAACGATTCCAGTTGCTGTCGAACACGAGTCCACTGTATTAACATGTCACAGCCTCACTCGGTAAACAAATTATACGATTACCTTCGCTTTGGATACTCAAGTTAAAACATTTCTCATTGCGTTTCTAGTTTACCATCTGTAGTGGTTAAATAAAATTGTCAACCTGTTTGACCGTAATAAATATTTCCGTATTCCAGTACGGAAAAAAAAAAAAAAAAAAAAAAAACTCGAGAGAAGGAAAAATATTTACGAATAAAATATTTGTACTACTTAGATCTCATCACTCAATAAAGAGACCGGTGAGCTAGGATACGAGTCTCAGAATTTGTTATTCGATACAAATTAAATCACACTATTTGTGAAAGACTTGCACATCATAAACAATTATTTGTCAGACACCACTGTTCAAAGCGATACTTTTAACGGTTATAAAATTCGCCGCTTATTTTTGTTTATTTATTTATGTATGGCCATATTGCTACTTTAATGATGATGCAAGAGGTGTTATTTTTTTTTTTATAATTCTAGATGATAACATTCTTAGCGCTTTCAACAAATTCGTCCTGTCGGCCCAACAAGACGATCCGTATTCGACTTCCGGCGGGGTCCATGGATTTTCGAATGTGAGAAATATGGCGGACGTTTCCGTTAGCCGGCGGTTTTTCTCGGGGATCTCCCGTTCGTCCCACCCATGCACTCTCCCGCTGCTCCATCTCCACATAATTTCACCCTCACCCTTACTCAACACCTTGCTGTCAAGAGCTCACCACAACTTCTTAACTCCACTCAACAAACTCGTCTAAGGAACATACCTTGAATTTCTGTAAAAATTTTAATTAAATATCATACTTATTCTACAGGGCAGGTAAAATCGAGTATCCTATTATTGGCATTTTTTATTTATATTGTTTATAATTATCTTGAATGCTCTAAAATTCAGTAAAGCGTAAAATTACTTTCATGAGTTAGTGATAGAGCCACGAGTATTTCGCGAATTCATTCGGAGGAGAGGTAGACTCCAAACACTTGTTCTTTTTTACTACTGTTCTGATTGGACGACAGTTGTTTAGTCACGCCCCGTTTAACTGCGAGCCAGTGATAAGCAGGAAGCAGTAGTCTGAGCGAGTGTTTAACAGCCTCTAAAGAGGTCTCGCTTGATCACAGCAACCAATAAGCAAACGATAATGTCTCGGGTGTATAGAGGACTGTCCAGCCTAGCTTGCTGCCAACTCAATCCGTAAAATACTCGTGGCTCTAGTCATTAATATGTCAACAGTTTGGATTAAAATTTATACTGCAGTCTCGCGTAGACGGTGGAATTTATATTTATAGGCATCATCGACGGGTCCTGGGGAACGAAGGTTCATTCCATAGGGATGATCAGGTGCTGGAGAAGCTACTGGCTGCAGGGTTTTTTATTATAACCATTGCTAGCGCCTGTATGTAGCTCAGTGTAATATATTCCAGGTGAGTGTGGGGAACCAAGCTTTCAAGCAGCCTTCACCCTCGATATGTGCTGCGGTGTAACTAGCTTCGTCGTGACAAAGTAACTACGAGGGTATAGTACGCCAAAACTTGCGTGTACACAGCATAAACTAAATTTAAGGTAAACTTGCCATCCTCTTCTGCGTATATCCACAAAATCAAATCACAAAATTTCTGTAAAAAATAAATTTTAAAACATTACGTGGGCATTTATTTACGTTCAGTTTTCTAACAGACAAGGTTTATGAGACCACTTTCCTGTCTGTGCGTTTTGTGTGTGTGTGTGTGCGCGCGCGCGCGCGTATGCCCCTCCCCCCCAAAAAGTGTTTTTCTACTTCATAAATTAAATTATTTCGCTTAAATTAAAAATACTTAACTTTCATTAGTCAGAGAAAGTGTAATAACACATCAAAGCGTGTATTTACATAAACAATCCGATAACCTTAGTCGAAGTCATGCAGTTTTTGACAGTTTTAGAGGGGTAAAAGTTAAAAGTTGCAGCTTTCAAGATGGTTAACTACGCAGCGGTTTATCGCATTCTACTCCGCGCTCTACGTACGGGTCTCAGGGAACCACGGATGTATCGGCAATAAATAAAACAGCGGTGATTAAGATCTGAAATTATAATTACATTTCCGTTAAACAGAAACGTGAATGTTGAAATAATTATTTAAATGTTTACAAAACCCACATTAATCTGGAGGGAAACAATATAATTATTACGTTTTACCCATAAGGCGATTGTTCCTGTCAGGTTGTAAATGACATTTTTTTAATTACAGCATGTATAAAGGTAAGATAGCTGGGAGCCTAAATTATCTTTGTCTCGGTGTAGCCGAAAAATTACTACTGAAGTTGCGGATAGACACGTGTTATTATTTGGGGTAGTGTATATGGCGTTAATGAAGTAGTTGTTGAAAAAATTCGGATGCAGTAAATTTCACACCAGATGCAGGATTTCGCTGTTTTTATGTAATGAACATAATAAAATATTTACTTATTATTTTGATTTGCGTTTCCTACTCAAATTTTACTGTGTGGAAAATTTTCTGTATCTTTACATTGAACATTGATGACTGTTTACAGTAACGGAGTTGCAGTTTTTTACTAGTAGTACCATATCTGCATTAATATCACATGTGCTACTTTTTAAAGAAACCAAATAACTTTTGGTAAAACACTTACATACAAATTACACCTGTGGTTTCTAAAGCACTTTTTGTAAAAGTAAAGGCTGTCCGAAACACACTAGTGCGGAAAACTGTAACTGCCACACATACAGAAAACTAATCTCGATGTCATTTCCCATTGGTTAACTACATGTTCATGTAAGTAATGCACAAAAATATATCTTATGGCAACAAAAATAAATCCGCCCAACAAATTCTTGAGAAGGAGCGAGAAAAAAACGGGGATAGGTAGAATTTCTGAAACGTTTCATTCTCTCCCCGGTTTAAGGTGATATGTACACTTTTTCTTGTGAGTGTTTGCAACATTTCAGCTGTTACTGACGTGAGTTGGTTGACTTCTGTTTACCTTATTACACGGTGAGTCGTTAGAAAGCGTAAGACATCGTCTAACGCGTGGCTTTGTAAAAAAAAATAGAATGAGCAATGCTCTTCACGTGATTTCTTACGGCATAGGGGTGTTTTAAACACACCGGAGGAGGTTTATTTACGTAAGTTTCTGCCATAAATGTTTGCGACAAATGGACGCACATAAAATCAATCACAAAAATTATTTCCTACATAATTATTACAATTTTCTTACATGCAATCATAGTAAATAATATGATGATCTTTCTTGAAGATGTTATTGTAAATTCTGCTTTCTGAAGTATCCAGAATGTAAATGCGCTTAAATGGAGTCAAAAATGCGGACTATCGGTCGATTAATTTTTTACATTTAAAAAGTATATTTTAGTAAAATATTTTATAATTTTGCAAAATATATACTCCCTTCTTTCATTTATAGCATAAATAACACTTTTCTGGAAATTTTTATGGTGTATGTACTAATTTTTTTATAAGTTCTTCAAATTTTACAGTCAGGTGCAGCGCTGTATAGGCAGTTGCTTTACTATCAACCTTCAGCTTCAGTTGCACGAGGTGTAGTATAGCCCGGGAGCAGAACGTTTGCAGGGCTTCAGTAAAGTCGGGAGTAATCGCGAACGGATGATAGTGCGAGTTGAAGGGAGGCCTGCGGGGGTCTTGAGGAACCGCGGTTGTCATCGGCTTTCTGGCGGAACTACGACGAAGCTCAGCGCCCTAGTTGCCCGCCGCTAACGAAACAACTTCCTCTCCGACGCGACGGTACCTCCGTAACGACGACGATCCGTCACCACATCCCTTCGCCAGGCGCCCTCATTGACTCCGCGACAGACGATAGGCGATTATGCTGTAGCTTCCGGCACGTGGGCCATCTCCTCGCTCGCCACACGCAACCAGCTTCGTCCCATTTTCTTTTTTTTTTTTTTTTTTTGCTCCTCTTTCGGGCGGCGACAATCAAGCTGACATCTACGGGATGCTCGGAAATTAAACGCAGGAGGTGATTCCTTATGAAAAATAAAGTCTGTAATATACAGGTCACCATATATCTAAACAGAATATTAAAGGAGATATGAGCCTGTGAAAATTAGGTTTTGAAAACGTATTTCCGCCGAATGCCTCGTACTCTCTGCCCACAGTGTCCCACGTGGTTGAATGGGACACGTCCATTTGGCGCGCTATGGAGCGTGTGTACTAGTGGAGGTTATGTTGTCGATGTGCTGCAGTATCACTTCCTCAAGCCGAACAGTGCGCACAGGACGAGGACGGCCAGCATTACGCGTGTGTCTCTGCAACATGGGGAGCATAAGTCACCTTTTTGCTGCTGACTTTGTAGGCGTTTTACGTTTTCGAAGTCAAATTTTTCATATGCTCATATCTCCTTTAATATTCCGTTTAGGTATACGGTATCCTGTATGTTTTAGACTTTATTTTTCATAAGGAATCACCTCCCACAGATTGGGCGTTTAATTTCCGAACATTCTGTTTAGTCTATTCACAGTTTCTTCACATTATGTGAAAAATCACCCCCAAGCATGTTGTTTATGATTGTTTCCTAAATATGCCACGTAACCCAAGTGTTTTACACTCGTGTTAACATAAAAGCAACTCGGTTTTGGTGGAATTGAACTTTTAATTATATATCATATATAAATTATAACAATCAATTGATCATTAATATTAATAAATACAGGGACAAAATATGTTTGTTTGTAATGCCCGATAAGTAATAGTTTTCATGCAAAACTTTATTAAATGGGATGCGTATGGACGCGATGCCTTGACCATTTAATGTAATTTTACAGACTCGGTTAAGCTTTGTTTGCGTGAGGTAGAGGAATAACTTGAAACTAGAACTTTAGTACGGCTTCAGAAATGTTGGAAATAGTCGTGAATGGACTACAGGAACGAAATACGTAGGGAGTCAATAGCAAAAAATTGACGGCGGACCGCGAAAGACTTAGTTACTATCTTTCAAAGAAAATTATGAAAACCTAATACAGTTAAAAAAAATAATGAAACTATTTTCTTTAAAAAATTACAATAACATTTTTTAACCCGCGTTCCCTGGGGAAAAAAAAATAAATTTGTATATAGTCCGTTCACGACTGGAACAGACTTTCTCGGAATCTTTCCTACTCCCATTTTTAAGCAATAGATAAAAAAATACGTTACAACATTCAAACTATACCCTTTTTCCGTGCTACCAAACTATCTGTACCCGCGCCAGTCACTGTTTGTAGTAACGATGCATGCAGCTGGCGATTAGGGTGTTGTTCAAAAGTATGTTCCAGTCGTGAACCGACTATATATGCATAGTACAAGACGTGAGTAAACTTCTGCAACGCATGTCAGCGGACCCGAATGCCACAAGCTGAGATTGTCCCCTCTCTATTCCTTGTTCCTCTCCAGGGTCCGAAGTGAGACGCCCTTCCAGAATAGCGTTATTTCATGACTGCGATATGCAGAGGGGGAGGGTGGAACTTGCCCAAAACAGCACTTTCTTTCGCGCTATTCATATGAGCAGGACGCCAGAATGCAGGAAGATAACGATGTTTGTATCATCTTTCTTTCTCATGAAAAGAGCTCTCTCTCTCTCTCTCTCTCTCTCTCTCTCTCTCTCTCTCTCTTCTCTCTCTCTCTCTCACACACACACACACACAAAATGTAGCTTGAACGTTTTAGTGCAAAACAGATGCGTGGCCACGCATTTATTGGTGTCTAAAGGCTGTTCACGATAAAATGAGCACTTTAGAAATGAACCTTAGAAAAAAGTCACTCCCCCTGCATGCATATATTTTAATGGGTGCACTGAGTGACATTCGCCCAGTTTAGTTGGCAACGATGGATAAAAAGTAGTTCCATATATTAACGTCGAATGAAAATTGTTAGGTAACCATATGTGATAACTTGGAATTAATTCTTTCACTTTCTGTTTTTCTAATGCATCGAAGTGTAAAAATGAGCAGATTTAGAAGGTAATTACTTTCTTTGACCGACGCATGAATAAAGTGAGGAAGCCCATAGCAATGTTAATTTTACATAAGGTGGAGGAATATACAACGTGTATACAAGTAGATCATATGCAGGGCTTTCAGAAGCGCTCATTTTACCGTGAACAGTTTATAGTAAAGTTGTTTGTGACGGGAGTTATTGGCATGCGCAGCCTTCATAATCACGGTGTGCTATGAAAGATAACAGATTGCTGGCTACCTATAAATTGAGAGTCCGGGGGGTTATTCATCCAGGAAATTTTAAATTTTAAATAATGATAGTTGTACACAAATAGGATATTATGTGACGACGACATTTCGCGATCATTTCCTAAAATATATTTAGGAAACCTCAAACTTGGAAAAATTAATGCATTTGAAATTTACAAATAAACAGTGTGCATTACAAATACTTAAGAAGTCACTTCGGATATAGGCGGTTCACGGTAAAGTGAGCACTTTTTAAGGCCCTTTCAACAGGCATTAACCACTAATAAACCAACTTTACTGCGGCTCCAGGCGTTAACTTTTATTAGTGGTGAAATGTATGCACTGTATTTATTAGTCTGATGGTAATGTTTGTATTAAAAAGTGACAGGAAGATAGAAATATAATGAAAACAACATTTCAGCAGGCCTTAGAAAGTGCTCCCTTTACCGTGAATCGCCTATATCAAGATTAGTCTAAGATCCAAGACAAGTTTTGTAAAAAGATTACAATCCAAAACAGGACCATTAAGCACGTCATTAGGGTGTACCTGGTCACGCCACGTACGCACGCGCACGAGGGAGTATTTTATTCCCGGTGTAATGTATGAATTAAACTATGCGAATATACTGTGAAAACACTCCGATAATGCACGCTTCTTGTAATAGCGACAAATAAAAACATGTAACGTACTTAGAAACAGTCACATAAAATTTTCACTTGGAAGAAAACATCGAAGGCCAGTGTACGAATTTGGTAAGAATCTGCGTTACTCAAGATTTGGCATGTATAATAATTATTGTATTTGTTTCGTTTTCTGTGCACACGTTAATTATGCCACTAAGTTCATTTGCCGCGAATCGGGCTGGTACATATAAAATAATATCAACATTTGCTTAGAGCAGGGCTGGAAAACTGCTTGGGAAAAATTTGTTTCAGTGCAGCCAGCAGCTATCTAAGTTACGATCTGCCAATTGTGAAGCGTGCTACATATAACGTAGAAATAATACATATGAGCTCGATGTGGGGTTCGAATCAGTGAAATAACTGCATGTTGAAAAGTTGAACACCTTGGTATTCTCGCAGAATTTTGGACTTAGGCTTCGATCATATATCAAGATAGATATGCGACGTCATCATATGTTGTAAACGAAAGTAAGTATTACGTGGCTATTTTTAACTGCGAGTGGTTAAACCAATCTTTGCAGCATTTGTAAAGAGTTATTAAAACAGGGCTGAAACGTTTTACATAAAATACGAAATAGATTTTCGTTCTTAGTTATTGTGTTCAAATCGAGTTATTTGCGATACGCCTATGGTAATGTAAACAATCAATGTAGTAAAACTCACGCATGGTGCTAATAATTGATGACAGCCGGCGAACCTGTCATTATATTGCAACAAATTATTGCCGCCATCGTAATATAGACCAGGAAGTTGTTCGGAACGAATTCATACGTGGACTACGTTGCACCAAATGGCTCAATTTTGCTGAACTTCCCCGCAGCAGATAATTGAGATGTTGGTTTTACAGCACAACTTAGAAAAAAAAATCCTCTCCTGGTATCAGGATGACTATGAAAAACATGATTGAATATCTCCGTCTGCATATACGTTATGAAAAAATAGGTCGGAAATATATGCTTCCTAAGGGTGGACCGTGTCCTTGAAGACCGAACTGAAACACGCGTTAAAACAGTTATTCTGTTCTATTGTCAATGGTTCACATTATTATAGGCCGTTCACAGTTAAAACGTGCACTTTCAAAAGCCATGCTTAAGATATACTTGTATGCACGTTGTGTATTCTTCCGCCATGTGAAAAATTGACATTGCCATGTGACTCACAACTTTTTTCAAGAGTAAGTCTACTGAGACAGTGAAATTATTAGAAAAGTAAATATTTTACAAAACTGATAATTTTTACAATTCTATGGAAAAAAAAAAAAAAAAAAAAAAAAGAAGAAGAAAAAAAAAAGAAAGCGAAGGAAATAATATTTAAGTTATCACAAATTGTTACCTAACACTTTTCATTCGACATTATGATATGGAACTTTCACATCATCGTCACCAACTTTACGGGGCGCAGGTCACTCAGTGCGCCCGTTAAAATATATGCAGGCAGGGGCAGTGACTTTTTCTAATGTTGATTTCAGAAATACTCATTTTATCGTGCACAGACTTTAATAAAATGTAATTGATTACGACCTCCCTCGCCAATACCATATATTTATTGTATCTAATAATTATTATATTAAATATGTATTCTGTCTTCATAATTAACTTAATTTTTTCCCACATAATAGCCCTAGGCACTAGCATGAAATTTGAAAACATAACCACATGACCAGGGTGCCTATTTCGCTCTTGGCGCTCCTGTGCTTGTAAGCCAGATCACTATAGATACGGAGCCACGGTGGCTGAGCGGTTAGCCTGCTCGCCTCCCACCAAGGCTAACCGGGTTCAATCCCCGGCCGGGTCACCGGATTTTCACAAGTGGGAATCGTGCCGGACGATGACGTTGGTCGGCGGGTTTTCTCGGGGATCTCCCGTCTCCCCACCCCTTCATTCTGGCGCCGCTCCATACTCACCTCCATTACCCTCATCGGCTCTCAAGACCTCGCTGTTAAGAGACGCCCAAATCTCTTCACTCACTATACGTATAGCCATATTAATACTGCACAACGCATTCGTCCATAAAACCGCCAACACGCCAAGCTCCGTGATTCGTTGCCTAGCTAGTCTGCAGCCACTGCTGTTGAAACGGGGAATCAGTGTTAAAGTAATCACTTCTCATTGTATTAATTTTAAAAATATTCTTTTAAAAATTACATTCAACTTAATATTTCTTAATGAATATTGGCAAGTTAAGAAATATTGCAAAATTTTATGTTAAATAATAATTATTTTTTTAAATTTAACATTAAAATTATTAAAACAATGAGGAATAAATTATTTAAAATCATAATTTCCGACTTCAAAATTATTAGTTACATATTTTATTTCGCATGAAATGTATTAAGAGCTTACATGCCGTTTAAATATTATTAAAATGTGATTATTTTGACCGCGATTACTGCGGTGACCAGTAAGTTTAAAATATATAGGATACATCGTGTTGTGAGCCTACATTGCACTGTAAAGCACTGGTTTCTGGGTCAGTGCTATTTTAGTAAATTATGGAAGGGTGAGTTTGATATTAATCATACCGTTTCCTTAATCCTTTTGACAGGTAAAAACGTAAATAAATTAAAATGACATACGCTTGTATAATTTTAATGATATAGTGTTTTAAAACAATGGGAATTGAATCAACTTCTCACATAAAAACACATGTAAGAAAAAATAATATAAAATTTAAACTAACGAATTTATATGGTTTAATAACTGCCAGGCCCATAAGCAGCTGTTCATATAAGTTGGAATAATGTATAAACTGTTCGTTTAAAGGTATCTTCTAGCAAATACATGAAGTATTTTACTCTCATGGGTTTAGTTGAAAATTCAAAGTGAGGTTTTCGTGGTGGCTGTTATCACGAAATCCTAGGTTATTTTTGGATAAGTGTGGTCAACTCGCAGCTTATCACCCTTAACTCTTGCCTTACACCGGTAACAAGAGCCCGATTTGGCTTTCAGACCGCGCCAGAAACGTTAAAGGCTGTTCATGATAAAGCGAGCACTTTAGAAAGGAACCTTAGAAAAAAGTTACTGCCCCTGCCGGCATATATTTTAACGGGTGTACTGAGTGACATTCGCCCAGCCAAGTTGGTAACGATGGCTGAATAGTAGTTATTTTAATGTCGAATAAAAAGTGTTAGATAATCACTTGTGACAACTTAAAATTATTCCTTTCGGTTCTGTTTATTTTTTTTTTATGCATCGAAGTGTAAGAATAAGCAGATCTGTAAAGTATTTACTTTCTCAATAATTTCACAGTTTCACTTTACCGACGCATGGATAAAGTGATGATGCCAACGGCCATGTTAATTTTATATAAGGCGAAGGAATACAAAACATGCATACAAGTAGATCATAAGCAGGGCTTTCAAAGTGCTCACTTGACTGTGAACTGCACGCCCGGACGACGCACGCGCAGTCAATCTGGCGAGTGCGCGAAACGAGTAAATCTACACGAGATGTTATTCAAAGGCTGTGAGGGGCACGCCTCGCTTCTCATTGATCAGGAAGTGCTGCAGGAGATTGCTGCCAGATGAAGCCGCTGCACTCGCCCCACCCCGCTCCCTGGTCTGGCGAGCTCTCTCCGATGACATCGCGCTGTTCCCCATTCAACCACTGATGCCATTCTGCGCTTCTGTTCACTGCACAGATCCCTACGTAGATTCTGGTGCGACGTAAATTTTCAGCAAACAACATGTCCTGAGTTCTATAATTTATGCATAGGGAAAGGAACATTTCGCGAGTTCATTTCAGGACAAGACAGACGTCAAACACGTGTACACTGAAGTTGACTTTGCAGTTGGATAACAGTTTATTAGACACGCCCTGGACGACTCTGAGCCTATAAGAGACTTGCGAGGAAACAAGTAGCGAGTGCCATACTGCCAGGTGTGAAGTAACACTGGCTACTCTATGGGGCAGTAACCAATTAACAAAAATTTGAGGCTCAAGTATACATATGACTGTGGAGTCTAGCCTATAGGTCATTGAACTCGCGAATTTTTCCTATCCCTATTTATGCATTTATTGGGGGAGGGGAGATCACAATGCAACTTGGGTCGAACCATTTAAATAAAAACAGGTAGACACAGAGAAAACAAGTAATTATTTAAGTTATTTTAATTAGTCAATTTTAAAGTTTATAATGTATCAATTACTGATGCAATTCCAATAAATGTAATATATAGGTTCGTTTGTTTATAATTGTTTTAAAATGTATTAAAACAACGCCTTATAGTTTCACAGTAATAATTTTCTGTATTTGTGTGACCTGAATCCGTAAAATCCTGGTAATTCACATAATCATAAAATTTGAAAGCCGGTTTAAACCAAACGCATATATACAGCTACCAGTCAGTTTCTAGTTGTCATCGTGTAAGTACTGAGGTTACGTTTGAACGAGGTGGTTATATGCTCATCATGGTTGACTCTACTCGGGTGGTTGTGGGTTGTCATCCATAGTACAGACGGACGCTAATGTGGCCTATCAGCGTGTACCGGTTACAGCACGGTTCCATTGAGCTTTTCCACGTCGTTACTGAGTTTGGGTAACCGTTAGGTCGCATTTAGTCACTAGTCATTTCTTCCCAACAATTTCGTGATAACAGACAGTAACCACGAAGACATCACTTCGAATTTACAGCTAGCCCCATGAGAGCAAAATCCTTCATCTTTTTACTAGAAAATACCTTCAAAAATAGTTCCTACATTATTTCCACTTACATGAACCGATGCATATGTGCCTGGTAGTTATTAAACCATATAAATTCGTTAGTTTAAGTATTTTACCATCTTATTTTCTTATATGTGTTATTATTTGAAGATGCGGTTTTAATTTACATTGTTTTTAAAAAAATCTGTTAAATTAAAATTTTACTAACATATAATTTAATTTCTTCGCCATTTACCTGTCATAAGTATAGGGAAAACAGTATGATGAATATCAAACTGATATATAATTTGCTAAAATAGTACTGACCCAGAAACGAATGTTTTACAGTCCTTAGTAGGCTTACAAGACGATGTGTTATATGTATTATAAACTCACTGATCAGCGCAGTGATTGCGTCAAAATAACAACCTTCTAATAATATTACAAATGGATGTGTAGTCACGTAATACATTCTACACGAAATAAAAAGTGTTACTAATTATTTTGAAATGGGGAAATAATGATCGTAATGTTAAGAGTTAAATTTTTTTTACATAAAACCGCGATATAATACTGTGGCGAATTTTATTGGTATCATTAGAGAGCACGCGTAAATTTACCTAGACAAATTTCTTGCGATTTTGATTAAATATCTCTGAACTCTCCTATCAGTTGAAAAATAAATAAACTAATCAAAATCTACATCTTATCACACGATTCTAACTATTTAAATCCAAAACATGTAAAGAACCATGAAGGATATACAATGTTGGCGATATCAAAAATTTTAAACGGCGATTCAAATCTTTTTGAAAGTTTGCTTCATTTCGGAAAAGAAGAAATATGCCTCGATTTTATCATGAAAAATAAAGTTAATAGTAAAATTAACGAAGCACTATGAAACGAATGTTACACGAGTAACAAATAATCCAACTTTGATCTGTTTACTAACTGTAAAGAATTTGGTTTAAAAAAATTAATAAACATCCTAGTAAAATGTAATCAGTTTGGTATCATTACTTATATATCACCCTAAAACTGGCGCAAACTTCCCAAACTGATTGTTGAGCAATGAATGGCAGCCTCCATATAACTACGTGAAAATGCAAATGAAATATTTTTCAGTAGGTATTAAAAGTTTTGTTTTATTACTTGTGTTAAATTGACTAAAATTAGAAACTATTGCACTAATTGAATGTCGCATGACATTTATTCTTGGAAAATAATATGTCTGCCGCCCCAGTTACTGCTGGCAATAAACAACGACCAAACAAAAGACCAATTGTAACCGACGTGACTATAAAAATGTACGATGAAGTCGTATTTAAAGGCAGAAAATGTATTGTAAATGTACGAGTGAACGGGCACGAAACAGGTACAAGCTGGTTGAAATATCGCAACAGGAAGTTTTGTAGAGCAGTACTTTTCATTTGTTTGTATTGGATGGCCGCTTGCTTGCATTTCCCCCGGCAACTGGGAGGGGCAGCAGAAAACCAACACGATGCGCGTTGTCAGTTTTGCCAACTCAGAGATTTTTTCACCAGATTTGGTGATTTCGAAAGGTGGCCTGGTTGCCAAATTGCACAATTGGGACAAGCAGGAAAGTTAAAGAACTCCGTTAAAATGTGGTGACAGATCTGGCGATCAGAGCAGCAAAATTAGTGGGTTTTTTGTTCACAAGATCTGATGAGTTCAAAATTCATCAGGTGGTCAGATTTCTTATTTGCGACCAGTCGAAAAATGAGATAATTGCCTGAAAATCTGGCGGCAGAGCTGGAAATTCTAAGGAATACCGGCCATTATTTTCTTTATCAAATTATTGCTTTTGTGTGTTTTCAGGGAATTAATTTCACCAGAATATATTTTGTACACCTGAGAGAGATTGGGAATATCTTGAAATGTGATTATCTGGTTATAGGCAGTCGTGTGGGTTGTTACTTACGGGAATAACGACACGGTTTGGCTACATTGTGATCGAAGTTTCGGGATCATCCGCAGTGGAAAAGTATCTATTAAAGTATCCATTGAGAGTACTGCACTTTTGTACATAGCTATGTCTAGTGAGCACGTTATTACAGTATTTCAAACAAGAGTATTTCTTTTAATTCATAACTATTTCAATTTCTTTACATATATATATATATATATATATATATATATATATATATATATATATATATATATATATATATATATATATATATATATATGTAAAGAAATTGAAATAGTTATGAATTAAAAGAAATACTCTTGTTTGAAATACTGTAATAACGTGCTCACTAGACATAGCTATGTACAAAAGTGCAGTACTCTCAATGTATATATATATATATATAGTAAGAAAGAAACTATTGTAATGAGCAAGAATAAATAACAGCCTAATAAGCGACGTAAGCAAATATTTCATAGGCCTGTATTTGGCTTTACAAAGATTACGATCTGGTGATTTTTGTATGTCGATTTAGAGACTTTTCCTTGAAAAAGTTGGCAAGCATGCGCGTTGCCCGGCTCACTCCGCTGATTGGAAACCCAGATGAAAGTTCTCGCGCTCTGGCTATCCAGCCCCCCCCCCCCCCCCCTTTTCCACAAGACCCTGGCCAACCAAGCACTGCGCCAGCCGTTGAAACTGCCTTTTGGTCCAGATTAATATTTAGGCGCCGCCTTTTTCGTTTTGCCGAACTCCGGAGCTTCCCCCTCCCTCCTCTCATATGCTCTTTACGACCTCGCTGTTGACGCTCGCGCGAACTGGAGTATCGGCAAACAACACCGCGAAATAAATATTTCCAGATTTTAAAAACTGTGCAAACATTTGTTCGCTCCGCAGGCGTAAAATGTCTGGTAGGAGAGACATTTTTATTCCTTCGCCTTTATAACAAGTCCTTGCTTTTCCTCTTATTTGTTTCCTAGTAACGCACAGCGCCGCTTGGAAATTCTTTCGTACACCTGAAAAAATTCTGGAATATTAATATTGAGAGAAAGTACTTTATTTATATTTTAGGATATTATGAGAACTACTTTTACGCAGCTTTTACGTTTTCGGTAACTATCGTAAAAATATTATTATATTTTCGTATTCTAGAAAGAGTTGAACCTAGGAATATCCATATAAATATTTAGCTTAGAGCTACATAAGACTTATTCGTTCCTCTGTCACATTGCAGCAGCCGCAGTTAAACTTACACTATAACCCACAGAACAAATAAGGTATGAACTTCATGGTTTACGTTGCTAACGTGTCTCCGGGCACGAAGTTCCTGGTTAGAAGATCAGGTAAACCATCATTGCGGTTTTGAATCATTTTACAATTTCAGGTAGGCTTGTCATAGTGTACGCATTCCACCATCGGCGAGCCTAGCCACAAGAAAGCAAAGCGCGAGAAGAACAATACAACAATAAACCTACAACTGTACGCGTTGAAACACAATCTTCATCAACTTTTTCATAAAGGCTGCTCACGATAAAGTGAGCACTTTTGAAATCAACCGTAAAATAAAGTCACTGTTCTAAACTGCGTACATTTTAACAGGCACACTAAGTGATATGCGCCCAGTAAAGTTGATAACGATGGAGGGGAAAGTGTTTGGTAACTATCTGTGATAACTTAAATTATTTCTATTGCGTTTTTTTTTTAATACGCTTTTACGTTTCTAATAATTTTACAGTTTCTCTTGACCGGCGCATGAAGAAAGCGACAAGGCCCATGACAATGACAATTTTACATAAGCCGGAAGAACACACAACGTGCATACAAGTAGATCTTAAGCACGATTTTCAAAAGTGCTTATTTTACCGTAAACAGCCTATACAAAGACTGTCTAAAAGGTATAATAAACTATTTTGGGATGTTCAGAAAAGAGAAGCTTCAAATAAGTTCTTTTTTTTTTTCAAAGCGTGAACTGTAAATTCAAGTTTTCAAACTATTATAAGTATCCTTTACTTTCCGTCCCAACTACGAACAGAAAAAAAAAAGTTTCTATGAACAGATCATAAATATTTTAAACTGGTTATTGGAAATTAGAGAATAACGTGTGTTTTTAATCTTCATGCCAAGTCGGTGTTCATATTTTCGGCACATTCTTTAATTAGTTCCGTTTCATTTTTCCTCTCTACACACAAAACGTGAAAAGCTAGTGGAATGAAATTTAATTTAATGTTTCACCAACTATCGCAATGAAGCTTTCTGAAATCTTCCTCTTTTATGTCAGAATTATTATTCCCAAATTCCAAGCAAAGGACACGTGCTTTTCATGTTAATTGCTAAAAGTTTAGTTTTTAATTAAGCAAGTGAACAGGATAGGACATATTCAGAATAATAGGCGAAACATAATCCAAACAATTAATATTTTCTTCAGAGTTAAAACTGAAATTTCAATGGTTATAGACAAGGAGTGGAAGTGGTTATTATTATACCGTATGTAGATATTGTACTTCACTGGCCAGGGTGTATTTGAGAGTTTGGCGGCCGACGAATCGCTTAAATGAAATGGGAGAGTTAATAAAAGTATAATTCTGGCATCACAGATACACGAAAACACAAAGACAGAAGTCATATATAATTCCACAGATTGTTGAACAAGAAGTACGTTAAATCGTTTTATTTGTTTAAATCGAAAATACCTACATTTTCATGACATCATTAAAGAAATAAAGTAATTTATACAAAAGAGAATTATGTATTATTAGGAATATAATTTGTAATTTGATATTTAGAGTAACGCTTGAAGTAGCTGACTGGTTCAAGTGACAAAAATACAGTTCAATCATCTACAAATAATTTTTTTTTTGTTGAAGCTCCATGAATGAAAATATAAGAAGGTATCAAGGGTTAAATAAATATTGACTAACGAAATAAAAAAAGGCCAACTACATGAAATGTTATTTCGAGGATAAAAATCATTTTTACTGACATTGCTTGAATAATAATTTTAATTTCGGCAACAATATACGGCTCAATTTCCAGCTTATAGATAGTGATAAAGTTCTGCTTTTATTGCAGTGGGGAACGTAATGCAGGGTGGGCAATTATTTCAGATGTCTATAATTACTAAATAATAAGTAAAACTCGTAAACTTTCAAGTTTGCATATTCACACTACTGCTACCAGCAAGAACAGTGTCTCCACAGTGAACATTGCTTAAGAGTTATAAATAGTATGCCCCCATCAGTGGTGTTAACGTACGTTACAAAGATTTAATTGTACAAGTTTTGTACAAGACGTTTGTCTTTAATGCTTACATTCATTTACATTTTAAGCCAAATTATAATGTTTGTATTTAGGATTTGTTGTTATGATTAATAAATTTGCAAACAAGCACCTGTGTTTCGAAAGTTCCAAGTTCTGCAAATTCACTCGTGGAAGATTCATTGTAACTACATGAAAGGTCTAGTTAAATATTACCTGACATCTATAACAAATCAGCGGAAAGCAAACGAAAGTGTACTGTATTGGCACCCATGATTTCAGGGGATGTTAAACACTTGCGTGTATTTAATAACATTAGAGAGTAATACAGTTGCGAACTCTGCGTCACACCTTGATGTAACAATAGCTATCTATCTAAGCAGCACCCATTCCCTGCTTCGCATTGCTAGTATAGGCTGTTCATGGTAAATTGAGCCCTTTTGAGGCCATAGTTACTTTTTCCTTTCAGTTATTTCTTATCGTTTAACCATTTTTAAAAAATAAATATTTCCATGTAAGTAATAAACACATTGCGTATATTCCACCGCACTCGAAAACTGACGTCTAAGGCTAACATGAAATATATTTACTGACGTTTATTCCAAATGAGAGGGCTTTCGAAAGTGCTCACTTTACAGTGCATAGTCTATAATCTCAAATGTCTGGAGGTCCGCCGATATGTATAACATTAGATCAATTCGAGTAGCAGTCATCACTACGAACGGATTTTGTTTAACATATTACGTAATACATACAGTTTACCTTACTGACAGCGAGACTGAGATATCAGCCATGCTGACGAATTTCTTCCTGGATTTTTTACCTCGGGAGGCGGAATAGAATAAAATGCAAGAAGCAAAATTGTGTCGTGAATAGAAAGGCGCAAGCATAGAACGCCTTCCAAGATAAGAAAAAATTCTACGCGAGTTAAAGTACTATCTACCTAGTGTGCTGCACCAGCATTAATTTAGGGACATGGAAACGTGGCAAAAGAATAAACATAACACAAAGCCAGTAGTCTCCAAACAATGCCAGCACAGACACGAAACTCGTGGACCAGGCTGCGTCCAGCGTGCACACACTTATAACTAAAGTTTTATTTGTAAAGAAACAATGGCCGAAGCTTTCTTTGGGTACCAAGAATCTAGCACAAAGGTAATTTAGTTAGAGATTAAGAGCATAAACTCCGTTTCAATATATAATCAAAATTAGATTTGAAAAGATACCATAAAAAAATATTCACTCATGTAATATGTTTTAAAAAAATTGATTTAAATTTAAAGATAATAAAGATACACAGAAATCGGATGGCGCAACAAATAACTATTTATTTTACTCTTTGCAAGAAAAAATTACTGTATTATCAGGTGACATAATATCATAGGTTCATGTGATTGTTTTACCAAATTTTAGAGAAAAATTGAGGATCCCCACTACCAGCTTTAAGTAATAGGATGAACGAAAGCCTTTACACACACAATTATTACAAAGATGACCCTTGCATATGGTCGACTTAGTTAGATTACCACTTCACATATTCGTTAAAAAGGGATTTTAAAAAATTGTTTCTAATAATTTATTTTTTATTTCAATCTTGGGCGTTTTCCTGATTGGGTTGGACTACTGTCAGAACTAATTGTTTTGAAAGATTCGGAAGTTCAGGCCATGTTTAAGCCTACAGCATGCACAAGCAAAAGAAATTAAAAGTTCATTTTGGCCTGTAGTTGTTCAGCCGAGGAAACGATGCCCATGACGGCATTTCCTGGATACTCTGCTCCGCGATAGTGCAATGCTATAAACAGGACCACATCCTGTACCAAAGGCCTGTTTCAGGACATCACGATCGGGCGACGAAGGAATGGCCCATGCTTATGTCGGGGTACACCCGCGCCGCTAAATTAACAGTTCAATAAAACCATGAAAACTTGGACATCGCCCAAAAAAAAAAATATAGCATCGCGTGGCAAAAAAAAAAAAAAACAACAACCAGAAACACTCAACCTTAGCGGGATTACAAAGTAATTACATCAGATGACAGGTGATTGCAGAAGAGAAAAATATTAGAACTGTTCACGCCATATTGCGTACTTGGAGAAGGCCGGAAAAGACGCCTGAAGAAAACGATACGACTAACAGTCGATTCCGAGAATAGCAAACCCAAACGATATATCGATATGTGCAATTTCACGATTTCTTTAACATAAATAATTATGAGAATTACAAGTTGTCACACATAAAATTATTATGAACAAACATTTATTAGCAAATATTATGTTTTACATGGAACACATAATTAATAAGCTTAAAACACCAGCTGTCTTCCGTGAAATTAATAACGAGTAACATAATGACAGTTACACAAATTGACAAATATTTTTGTAACGAACTAATTTAGGAAAACTCTTAAATATAATTTTACTCGTCCATAAAACGTAAATATTTAAAATATAGTGAACTGACACAATATCTTGTAAAACACGAATTAATTATGAAAGCATTTTTATTTTTTACCAGTATTTTTTACTGGAACCTCATAATTGGCAAACAGTTTATTTAGTCTTTGTTTAGTAACAACAAGGTTTGTGGAAGCAGTAAATTACTATGCTTCTAACTAGTAAAGTTCCAGAATCCAAAATTAATAACACATTTACATTATTATCATTAAATTACAAAGTTACATTAACACATACTAGGAAAGAACTAAGTCACCGGAACAGTGACACGAAAGGACTTAACACTGACCCAATATTTTCCATACAAAACAAAATTTAAAAAAATATGTTAGAAACAAAAAAAAAAAAAAAAAAAAAAAAAAAAACCGTTTCGCCGAGAGAAAATATTCCCAGAAAGGGAACGCGAACCCCCACAAGAACAGAACACAAAAGTGTGTGCCACAAGGAGGCACAATAGAAATGAAGAAAAATTCTTCTCGGAGTAATTTAATCGAGCACAGAGAAGAACGATTCGGGAGCGAGCTCCGTTGAGACAAGATGAAAGAAATAGTAATGAGAGCAGTCTATATGAGCTTTCATTTCACCAAGACGGTTCTGCCACACTTCACTTGCTGGCGAGAATGAAGCGCTCTCTCGCTCCCTCGCTCCCTCGACAGCTTCCGATTTTCTTGTAACGAGGCAGCTTGAAAAATTCTGTTCCGTGGAAAGTACCGGCCAATCTACTTTAATCCGAGGGAATCATGGACTTCGTGTTTCCTTGTGCTTCGCATTATTTTTAATCGATTGTTCGAAATTCAGCTGGAGATATACTTTTCTGGCATGTTGTATTCTTAGAACAACGCATACAAATATCAAAACCAGGTCGACTGACCTACTATGTGTAATTTTTTTTTTGTCAGCTACATTTGTCGTTAGAATACTCAACCGCTTGAATCGAAAACTTTTCCGTCCTCACAGATAGAATATTTAACCCCCTCCCCCCTCTAACCAAAAAAACCTTTTGTCTTCAGCAGCATAGTATTGAACGCCGTTTGGTTGTAATAATTTTGAACAAACTGGATTTTGTATAAAAATGTGGTGAAAACGTACCAAAACCAAAAAAACGTAGTTTTAAATCTACAACATTCAAAGAGTTCCAATCAGTCCCAGTTCAAAAGAAAGCACGATTGCTTATTACTGAAAAATTCGTTCAGCTATGGGGTCGAAATTTTACCGCTTAGATTTTAATATGCGTGTCTCACTGATGTTTTACACGGCTCCGTTGCGCACTACCTGTAGCAATAATACCTGTGAAGGAAGGCCACAGGCAAGTTTACAAAATCTAAATAACCGTAACACCGTGCCGGAATGAACTCTTTAAAACATTAATAATTTAAAAAAAAACAGAGAAGAACGGAAAATGTAGGTCCAGCAGACATCAGGACATTTTAGACTAAATTCAACAAACCATTAAGCAGATTCCACCTCCAGCGCACAGCGGGTGTCAATCAAAAATCATTATAACACGCATACACGTGAAGGTGCGTGAAATGTTGACTGGAGTGAGTGAAGAGATTTGGACGGCTCTTAACATTGATGTCTTGAGAGCCGATGAGGGTGATTGAGGTTAGTATGATGCAGCGCTGGAATGAAAGGGCGGGAGAAACGGGAGATCCCCAAGAAGACCCGCCGACCAACGGCACGATTCCCACATGCGAAAATCTGGAGTGACCAGGCCGGGGATTGAGCCCGGATCGCAACGGTGGGAGGCGAGCAGGCTAACCGCTCAGCCATCGTGGCCTCCCACGTGGACTGGACTTGCGAGGGAGGAGATCATCACAGTAGGCAACTGAGATATCGGCGGCCAGACGAGGAGTCAGTGCGAGACCTGAGCCCCTAACCAAATCATGTTCACTCTACTTTAATATGACATCTCATCTCTTCCATTCTTTCATTGGCCTTATAGCTTCAAGTCCTGTGTTACTTATTACTTCTGTTACAATCGATAATAATAAATAAAACTTAAGTGTGTGTCTGTTATATCAAAATCAATACCAATATCTAAGCATAATATGCTATTCAAACGATGTTGAAGCATAAATAACTGTTTTTAAATTATTTTTCTGTCTGGATGTTTGCACAGAATAGGCTCCAAAACGGCTGAATCGATTTTGATAAAACTTTCAGTGATCATAGAATTTCTTTCTATTTAAAGTCTGATTATTATTTTATCTCGACATCTCAAGTAGTTAAGTAAATTAAATTTTTCATATAATTTTCTTTGTGTTTCATATCTCATTTCTTTGCAAAATGATTATTGTCAAAAAGTATTGTTGAAATAAATTAGTTTTTTTAATAATCATTGATATAATACGAATCATAGAAAAAGATACATACGTTTTTGGAAAAAAACATAACCAACACTAATGCGACGGTAAAACTATTTCCAATAATACATTTACAATATTTTAAACCATTTAAGATGTATGTATATCAATAACTCCATCATAAAACGTGGGCGAAGCGATGACAGGCTGTATTTTAATAACTCCATAAGACCTAAACGAAGCTATATTTGTATTTTAAATATAAAACCTGAGCGAAGCGATGGTGGGTTGTATATTTATAACACCATAAAACCTAAGCGAAGCGAAATTTCTATTTTAAACAAATGTAAACAAATCCTGAAGTCCACGCGAACGAAGTCGCAGGCAGTGCATTAATTTACATCTAAACATAAAAAAAGACATTTGTAGATTCTATGTGATTAATATTTAAAACTTTAAAATTTATTAATTATTGTTTTCATCATAGACAGTATTATGTATAAATTTCGATTGACGCTATTCAAGCCTTATTTCAATTTTCTTTTTTCTATTTTTAAAGTATGTAAACATATCCTAAAGTCCACGTGAACTAAGTCGCGGGAACAGCTAGTTGTTAAATAAATACCTTACTTAACCCTTTTGTATGGACATCGTCAATTGTCTTAACTTTCTTGACTACTGCCACGCATCCCCTTCTCTATTCTTATCCCAGTAGGAGTAGGAGAATAACAATATGTTCCACTGATGTCGTGTTTGAACAGAGTCCACAGACAAGTCACCCATTGTGCCGAGAAGACGACTGAATGACAATGACAACAGATTGCGAGCAGGCGTGGCGGCACAGTGGTAAACCAGTGGACTCGCATTCGGGAGTACCTGGGTTCGATTGCCGGTCCGGCCATCTATGGTTTCCCGAAATAACTCCAGGCGAGTGCCATGGCTGATTCATTTGCTGCTCCTACTTCTCTGGGCAACTTGCTCCGTGTATAATGGATGACCTCACTATCGAAGAGACGTTAATCCATAATGTTACTTGTCACCAAACGAAGCGTGGGGTTAGGCGTAACTCAGAAGTGAACACTATATTAAAATCATTCCGTCATTTATTTAAATCTATAATTAAACTGTTACAATATAAATCATACAACACTTTACATTATACTTGAATACTTTATATTGCGCCGGGAGAGCGTGCTACTTTAACTACTCTGTACTAGCAATCATTAATATATTGTCTATTAAATTACGGCCACGTAACTAGCTATTAAAGGTTGCTTCGTCGACCCTGCTGGAACGGCTTCACCTGTAGTTGCCGAAGGCTGAATGTTATAGCGATCACGGCGGCCGGAACCCCATCTGCTGGTCCATCTTGTCTCGTCATCTGCTTGGTGAGGTTAGGCCCCGACTCGACGCTCTACACTCCTTAAATATACTTCAAGTTTAGTAATCTTCTGAACTGTTGTTACAACTTCCGCAGCTCGTGTCCTGGTTGCGTGGCGGCGCCTAGCCTCCGCGACCTCGCTCCCTTTAGGGTTGTGCTGGTGGGTTCAAGCAAGCGCCAAAGCGATGGCTTGCCCACACCACAACAATATCTATACTTCTATTCGCGGTTTCTCAACTCTTTTTGAACTAAACCTATGAAAAACCACATGAATTACGTGCTTGGTTATTTCCTAAATACGCCAAGTATTACAAGTGAAGTACTTCATCTTTGGTCAAATTTAACTTTAACTTGTATTTTATCTATAAATTACAATATTTCATTTATAATTAGGGCCAGAGATTTTTCGCGAAAAATTTGAACACAGTAGACTTCAATACTATACATACACCTCGGCTGTCATACCTCCATTGGCTGCTGTTATCTCTCCCGCATTTGACCGAGCCACTCAGGATTCCGTAACTCCGACATTATACCTTCACGATTAGTGTGCACACAATAAACACGGACCAGAATATTTTTCAGCCAGTCAAAAAAGCTAGACAATTCTACACTGCTTTGAACTTTATCTTGTTCCAAAATCGTTTCGCGAAATATCACTGCCCCTATTTATAATTCATATGAATAAAAATATGGAGAATATAGGTGTGATGGCACTGTCTAGTAAGAAATAGCTCATACGCAAATTTTTATTACACTGAGTGCGCTGTCCCTATGGTGTAATTTACTAGACTCGGTTATAAGCTTTGTTTGCAGGAGGCGGAGGAATATCCTGGAAGTAGAACTGTAGTAGGGCTTCAGAAAAGCGTGAAGTAACCATTAATGGCCTATACCTACCCACGACACACTGGGCCGATGCGCAGAATGGGGCGCATCTGATTGGCCCGTCTGGCAGGCCTGTATCTGATTGGGCAGGGGATACCGGCGTAAGCTCGCCGAAGGTTGATGCCGATGTCGCGAGGACTAGTGAAGGTGAGCGCCCAAGGTCACCGCACGAACGACAGAGACTTCCCAGACATAAGCAGATGACGTCTTTCCGAGAACATAGACGTGGTAAATCACGTGGCTAGCGTGCCGTCAGCAGGGGAATACGTCATCTGGACTGGAGGGCATTTCCCGGCGTGTCCCTGGTGCAGGTGGTCGCACGAAGTCGCTGTCACGTGGGCCGGGCAGGGATACATGCCGAGCAAGCCCCGCCGAGGGCTGTCGTAGCTACAGTAGGTCCTTGGGCGCCTCAGAGCGACGCGACGTCTCGACGCGAAGGATACGGTAAAGGCGTGCAGAGAAGACTACTGTGATAAGCGCCACGTGGAGTTCTCGCTTGGACTTCGTATTCTCCAGCGCCCATCTCTTGATCACCCAGGTAGGGACACACACAACACACGTTATACTACTTTTTTTTTCCTGTTCATGTGTGTGCTATGGCGATCTCGACGTTCCGGGTTCGAATTCCAGGCCGACCATCGTTGAGTATACAGTTTCTAAAGTTTGTTTCAACCCATTCAGACCCGGTGTACATAATCGCGTACATTAAGCGCGTGTAGGTAATTTTTGACATGTACTGCACACTGCGAAGTTCTGTAACCAATTACCTCACCTGTGAGTAAACGATCTGTAAACCGTCTTACTGGTCTAGGTCATAATTGGTTGATATGACTGTAGCCGAACATACAGCCTACACCTCATTGGCTGTAACATCGAAACAAGTGTCGTGTCGATTAAATGCAGCACGCATCATAAAATTCTTCATTTGCAACCCCTGAAATCGTAATTTAAAGTGGAGTCTGGAAGGCTTAAGGTATTGTATAATTTAAGTCACTCCGCATATTTTCACTAATTAACCTACTGGTATAAAGCCAGGGCGTTATTACGAAACAATTTTATTCATGTATTTACATACTCCTGTTTGTCAACAAAAATTACAATGCAAACTTCTCGAAAATCAAGTGTATCTTAAACAAAGAAAATGGAATTATGAAGTAGAAGTTTTCTGAGCGCTGAGTAATCTATGTTCATTAGTCCGATTTTTGAGAAACTTACTTAATATTCCTAACACACACGTCGTGTTATGTAAAAATATTTCTGACAGCTATATGAATTGTGATGAAATATTTTGTTAGGATGTAGCTGAGCTTATTTCATAAGGAAGTATTTTCCTTTATGTTAACAGTTTTAATCACAAATGTCATTATAATTGTACTAGGTAATATAAACGTTCCAAAATGAGTTTTGTCTTCCGTTCAAAAACTTTACATCCTCATCTACATATACCTGCTAACAGAAGATGTAATTGATATCACATAGGGACAGGCACTTAGCACAGTAATTAAAATATAAGTGCAAGCTTATAGCTGAAAAATACTATACATGTAGTCCTACTCCTTAATTAAAAAATAATTTATTGTTTTTTAAGTGAGCCGTTTTAATTAAATGACCAAGTTACTCTCCGTTAAGTTATAAAAGTGAGTGAAGTGAGTGAAGATATTTGGATGGCTCTTAACAGCGAAGTCTTAAGAGCCGTTGAGGGTGATTGAAGTGAATATGGAGCAGCGCCGGAATGAAGGAACGGGAGAAACGGGAGATCCCCGAGAAGACCCGCCGACCAACGGCATCGTCCGGCACGATTTCCACCTGCGAAGATCCGATGACCCAGCCAGGGATAGAGCCCGGTTCGCCTTGGTGGAAGGCGAGCATACTAATCGCTGCCATCGCGGCCCCCTAAGTTATAAAAATACGGATAACTGATTAGAGCACGAGGTTTGGAGCAAGGCGTCTCATCGATGAAACTCGTAAGTCCATCTTTCTATACCCTATCTTGAGCTTCACTATAGTGTATTTTGATGGCACGGACTCTACAGTAGAGAAAAAAAATTACTTTTCAAGCGAATCTTCAAAAGGAAATTTGTAAGTGTTAAATAATTTTCATATTAATAGGATGTTCAGAAATATCGTAGAAATAAGTAAATGAAATGAAAATATCAAATTAGTAAAAAATACGAAATCAATAAAACATTTAATAAAATGTGACAAAAATGTAAAATCGGTGTTCGGCATCTAGTGCGCACAAAGTCGTCATCATAGGCATGCTCCAGAGCAGCGATTCCCTAATTGTGTTTCGCGGAACCTTAAAGTCCCTTAGAATCTCATAAGGTTTCCGCAGAGTCGCGAAACAGTAATGTTTAAGAAGATTAATAATACATAAACGATTATTTATAACCATGGATATTGCGAGTTAAATTTCCAAATCTTTAAACGTTACCTCAGGAAATATTAGAGTACGTACTAAAGTTTTCACAAGTTGGTAAAGGCTGTTCACGATAAAGTGAGCACTTTTGAAATCAACATGAGAAAAAAGGTCACTGCCTCTACCTACATATGTTTTAAAGGGCGCACTGGGCGACACCAATCCAGTAAAGTTGGTAACGATGGATGGGAAAGTAGTGCCATATATTAACGTCGAACACTTAGTGTTAGGTGATAATTTCTGATAACTTAAATTATTTCTCTCGCTTTCTGTATTTTGTAATGCATTGAAATGTAAAAATGAGAGGATTTATAGCATATTAACTTTTCTAATAATTTCACTATTTCACTTGATCGACGCATGGATAAAGAGATGTGGCCCATGGCAATGTTAATTTTACATAATGCGGAAGAACACACAACGTGTGTACGAGTAGATCTTAAGCAGAGCTTTCAAAAGTGCTCATTTTACCGTGAACAGCATATAATGTGATATTTCACATTGACTCATACGTGCAGTATTTTCGTATCAAAATAAAAGTATTTTATAACGTATTGAACTGGAAAGGGCTAATTAAAGTCCCTCGGTGTTATGCCTGAAGTCTTATCAGGGGGCAGCTTACATACTAACTTATGACCTAACTCAAACTAACGCCTATGTCTTGCCTAGTACTCGAACCCAGAACCTCCCACACTTCAGACCGGCGGCGCACGAACCAACTGCGCCACGGGAGGTCGGCTCGGTAACGTAAAATTACAAATTTAGGTAATTTATAACTGCTGTATTTTTGTACCAAATTAGCATGTTTTTTTTGTTTTTTTTTTTTTTGTTTTTTTTTTTTTTTTTTGCTATACAAAATTGCTAATCCCTAACTTATTTACACCATTCAGGCATTATGCATTAGGTGCAAGAATTAAAAAGCTTCTGGATTCAGATTTCTTAGGAAAAAAAAATAGAGTGAGTGTTCCGCGGAGATGAAGAAGCTTTGTTAAGGATGTCGTAACTAAATGTTAGAGAACCGCTGCTCTAGAGCGTCAAGTATGTGTTGCGACTATGAACAAGTGCTCAATGCCTCACGATGGTCGACTCTTACTCAGGACGCCGTGAAGACCCCGTGCCAACGATGTTGCGAAACTTACTGTCCGGTGCAGATGCACTAGTTCTCCTTTGCCTGTTGTTGGCCACCGACGCAGAATCGATGACCCATCATCCCTGTTTCGCCGTGGGTGGTACGAGGAAATAAAAACACACAGACTAAATGTGTTCGGGCTTGCGCATGCAACGGGCTCGTTACCATAGCAGTGGTACAGTCGCAGACACAGATTCAGAGCCAACTAGCTGTTCACTTTGGATTAGGGCATCCCTTTGGTTTTATTAAAATTGCAAATATAAACTCTAGCTTTCTGCCTGAGATTTAAATGGGAATTTCAAGTTATATATATATATATATATTGGAGGAGTTCAACAGCTGCGGTATTAAACGTCGATGGGATGATCCGAGGTGAACATTTTCGCAGCGATGGAGTGCAATTACAGAGATGTGCGAGTACTCCTCAGTAAACCCATATACCAATGACAATGATGACAATGTATACCACGTCTCCCATACACAAAAATCTGTGTTTACTCTCGCTTGGAATCGAAACAAGTTCACCGTGCCGTACTGAAACATTCGTGTAAACGTTTTATGATAAAATATTTTATACGTAGATTATTTTTTATAAATAGGTCACATTTTGTTTTTTTAACTCTTTTTCCTGCGTTGAAATGGTACGTGATATTAATTACGCCATTTAAGTTTATTTTTGACACTTGCTTTGTATTTTCAAGCACAAAAAGAAAATAAATGTTTAGCTTATAATACAAACCATCATTTACGTAGAGAAGAAAATAGCATATAAAACAAATATTCTGCACATTTGAAGTAAATAGCAACGTTAAGGATTGATGATAAATCTCTATAGATTGATTTGTAATGTCCATGTCCTGTTAATATCCCTTACGTCAGGGAATATTCTGTACATTGTTCTCCTCTTCTCCAAGGCATCCCATCCCATCTCTCCTGCCAGAGCTCCAGCGTCTCTCTTCTGACTTCATTCTTCCTCGTCGCAAATGCAGATCTTCCATCAGTTTCATTCAATAAACATCATCATTCTATTACTAACATATCGAGGGGTATTATTCCAGCTATCACTTGAAATGCTTCAGTAGATGTTGTCCTGTATGCTTTTGTAATCGCAAGCAGTAGAGCTCTCTGCGTCTTCAGTACAGGTCTCTGTGTATGCACTAATCTTGCTTTTTCATACCACACTGCAGATCCGTACAATGCAGTTCCCAGGAAGTCATTCTTGTACAATGTTATCATGGTTTTAAATTCAAGTCCCCATAATGATATGGAGACTGCTCTCATTTTCGTGAAAAATGTACAGTTTTATCCGTGAAGTACCTGATGTCATCCTGGAAGCGTAGCTTGCTATCCAATACCACGCCAAGATATGGAACTATGCTCTTTATCCAAGGGTCTTCCCTTAAATCTTATCCTTGGCGATATTTGAAGTCTTTCCTTTAGTAGCATTGCACTGGTTTTCCCAACACAGAATTCCAACTTGACTATCTTTCCCCATCTTTCAATCTTCTGTAATGTTTCTTCTGTTTTATGTTCCAATGCAGCTCGGCTCCATGCTGGAATTATCATAAGAGCATAATCGGCATAAGCAAATATCTAACTTATTCTGTCAGCTGCAAATGCAGTAGTGAGTCAAAAAGGGCGTTCCACAAAACAGGTCCTAGGACCGATCCCCGGGGACATCCCTTAGATTTCTTCCATACACATATATTATTCACTTTGTACTGACTTATGTTCACAAAGTAATTAATCAATATCCTTCTCGTTCATTAGTCTAAGCACTCCTGGCCGCCATGCATTGTTGAGGGCTCCACTTAAGTCAAGGAAAACTCCCAAGACATAAAATTACAGGATTTTACCTTCCGAACCACATTAATCACAGCTCTTTCTGTGTCTCTGCCTTTCCGAAAACCATATTGTTGCTTATGGAGTCTCTCAGTTGCTGCTATAAACCTTAGTAATCTTTGGTTTACTAACTTTTTCCAGAATTTTTCCGAGCATCGGCAATAATGTAAGGGGTCTGTATGATTTTGGCTTTATTGGGTCATTATTTCTCCCTTTATAAAAAATCTTGGGAATTCCATGTGTTGAGATATTTGGGAAGCATCCATTATGTAGACAATCGTTCATCGGTGCAATTAGGTCCTTTCGTATCCTGGGGTACACTCTGTTGACTACTTCAGCAGTTATCCCATCATGTCCAGGTGCATTCTTATTTTTCAGCTGCTTCAGTATTCTGTCAAGTTATTCTAAATCCAAATCTGCAGCATCAAGGGTGTCTGGCAACTGTGTCATTTTTTATCTCTTCGTGCGATGTAATTCTTCTTCACATACTTCGCTGTACTTTGGCAGGAGAGCCTGGATTAGTTCTTCTGCATTTTTCTGCTGACTGATCACTCTTCCCTAGATTCTTAGGCTCTACATGACCTGGTTACGCTTCACTTTATTTGTGAGTATTTTATGCACTAACCCCCATGGATCTTCATTCCCTTTCTCGGTCACAAAACATCTCCAAGGTTATCTCTTCTTATCCTTCAACAATATTGTACATGTATTCTGAGTTCTGTATTCATCAACCAGACTCAGGCATTGAGTTCCGTCTCTGCTTCTTTTCTGTTTTCTTCTTATCTCCCTCACTTTTCTTCTTATCTCTTCTAGTTCTTCATTCCATCATCTGTTTAGGGGGAAACCTGGGTTGGAGGTTCGTAGTGTTCTGCTATGTATGTCTTGGATAACGTTTGTTAACTCTAGTACTCTTTGGCGCAGATAATCCGCGTATTATACTTGATACCTCTGGAGATTATCCAATAGTACCTTATCGAATCTCTTCCAATCTGTCCCCTTATGAATGTATCTTGTTCGTGACACTTCGCAACCTTCTTTGGGACTAGGTGTATAGTTAATCTCGTACATATTAAACCGATTATCACATGATGAGTCCTCAGTTACTGTGCAGTTCGTAACCAATCTGTCTGTCTTAATTCATGTCAGTCACGTCCAGGAAGCATTCTGTATTGTGCGCAGGAGAAACATACGTGGGGAGGGATCCAAGTTCATTGGCGACACGGAGGTCGTTCGCCAGTAAATAGCGATCGACCGCCATGCCTCGATCGTCTGTGACAGGCGAATTCCACTGGCCAGATTTGGCATTAACATCAGCACCGAATATCAAGCGTTCCCTATCCAGTACTCCAATCCATTCGTCCCACTTCTCAAGATGAACTCGCATCCGTGTACTGGTAGTAGTAGCTGGCCAAGTATATACTAGTTGTCCCCAATTCTAAATGAACACAGAGATAATGACTGTTGGACAATTTGTCCATTGTCATTATGTTCAAATTATTTCTCATCCAGATAGCTGATATTGGGGTGCCACCAAATGTGAATACCATACCTGTCAATCCAATCACTTCTCCACGTAAAGCATATGGCTCCTCCATTAGTACGATGGCAAGATTTCTTTCATTAGCAATTATGATTACTTCAGATCTTACAGGTTAATTTGTCCCACATTAATTTTCATTAGAGAAGTCATTGTGATTCCTAGTCAGTCCTTTTCAGTCCCACTGAGGATATTTTCTCATAAGTCGTCGCTTTTTCTTAGAATCGGGTCAATGATTTTACTCATTTTTGTCTCGAGGGCAATTTGCACAGACAGGATTATTTTTATTACCTTTGCATTTATCTTTGTCATTGTTTTTGTTGCCTTCCATTCCACACGTCGAACAACTTTCCGTATTTTTGCAATGTTTGCTGTGATGTCCATATTGTTGGCACTTTTACACCTCATTGGAATTAGAAAATCTCTCACTTTACAGGCTGCATAACCAATATAGATCGTTTCTTGGCTGATAAGTAAATTCGTATATACAAAACGACCCTTCAAAACAATGTTGACATTCTCCTTGTTCCTTTCAGTTTGCAGACAGGCTGCCACCTCCTTTGTGAAAATATCTTTCTTGATTGATTTTTCTTTTAAGTTTTGCTTCGAAATCCTTGCTATAAGGTCTTAATTGTTCGTCCTATCGAAGTCCTAGTGACTTCAATCCTTCACTTGCCCTTATTTTATTGATTGTGGCTTCGTCACCTGAATCTACAAGAACTCGTCCGCCTCTTACTTTCCGGAAATTCTTCACCTTCCAGCCCTTCTCGACAGGATTCATTATTTCCTGGATATTATTTTTTATCGCTTCACGAATTTGCGCCTCTTTCTCCAAATATGCCAAGATCACTTTCTTAGGATGTTTTGCTTTCTGAGTAAACTTACTCACAGCCTTTGTCACGTGGGAAAAGGTTGGTTTTGGTTTATCCAGTGGTTTGCGGTTTTTTTTCCATTCTTACTCCGTTTCTCATACAGAATTCCAATCCCTCCACATATCCTTGCAGGAATGACTACTTCTGCAATGTTCTGTTGAGGCAATGTTGGTAAACCTTCGGTTGGTAAACCTATTCTAATGTGCAGTAATCAAGTACTTTCACAAAGAGAGTGCCAGTCTCTGTATTTACTCTGTCCGATTCCCTCCATCTCGTCGCCTGGACCTCCTCCAATGCCCATGTATTTGTCGTACTTTGAACTATCATTGAAAACCTTCAGGATTCCATCTGCAAGTTGTCCATGGATAAGCGGATGAACTGCTTCCATATATTGTACTGTGTTATCTGTAGGTTTCTTTATTTGTGTCCAATTAGTATCTCAATCCATCATTGTACCTCAGGGCATATGTTAGGGCACTGAGATTTTGACACTTTAGAAGCTAGTGTGACTAACTCTTTAATTATTTCAGATTTGTTGCCATGAAATTATCTTGCAGGGAGACCACCACACTGTTCTCTATTGCACTCGTCACAATTCGATAATAAAATTAATATAACCACTTATTAAAAACAAAAATCCCTGTTTCATTTCTGTATTCGCAAGTATTCTGTAGCATCACGTTCGTCGGCCACACTGCTTGCCGGTGCTGCCAGGCCAGCAGCACTGCTGACTGCCGGCGAGCTGCTGGCGACGTTGCCAGCTCTCCTCCTCCGCTACTTCGACGGCTGGTAGCGAGTAGCTCGCTTCCACTCCTGCGCCCGCATTACGATGACCGCATTACACTAACCACACAAATCGCAAACTCATACATACACGCTCATGGGACGATGTGTGCATACCGCGCGCGCTGCACACGTCAGTCCTGTAGGGCCGCCATGAGCCGACTCCATTGTGTTCAGACTATTCGCCTCCTACTATGGCAAACAGTGTTCGATTCCCGGCGTGGTAAAGTAGAGCAGTGGATACGGCTGATCACGAAAACTTCAGTATGCTTTGCTTTATGGGCGGAGGTTCGAGCCCAACCACCTCCAAAAACGTTTTTGTGTAAACTATATTTGTGTTCTGCGACAAAATAAATCGTTCCTAACTTGCATCAATAGGAACGATCTGTGCTTATTTATTAACCAACTATAAATAACTAGTTTTCTACTGCTTGAATTAGTACATGTATTTTAACTGAAGAATTAGTGACTTTTTCCTGCAGATTCCGGATGGAGAAGTTTCAACTGACAATCATTAAAAATAACTGATTCCGATTTAGAGCGTGAAATACTATCCCTTATGCATTTCTAGAGATATGATTTTGGGACACGAAGATGCACATGCATTTACTTGATATAACTCTAGATGTCAATAAACAATAAAAATAAAATCCCTGTCTCTTGGATAAGGTATACGCTATTCAGTTATTTTTTATTTTATGCAGTTGACATCTGTGAATATGATGAACGTAAAACATTTTATTCAAGAAAACTGCATTTTTATAAAATAATTTTAGATTTATGATTAAATTCATTCAACGTGGTAGAGGATATTTTATTACTCAGCAGACCTCGAGTGAATAATCCGAAGAATTTTTGAATGCCATTAATTAATTTCCTGCACTTTCTTATCAATAGTTCGACATATGAAACTCGGCTCTCAAGACATTGATGTTAAGAGCCAACCAAACCTCTTCACTCACTTTCACTTACATACGAAACGCCGTAGCGAATACAATCAGGATATTCATGGGTAGTCTGATTTCAGGTATTAAACTGTGGCCAAAGTCAAACACGAACATACAAACTTTACAATAATTTCTAATATAACCATCGCTGCGTAAACTCTGTCCCAAAACTTTAAGTTATTCGTGGGCCCAAATATCCATAAATAAGGCGTAGGTAATCGAAATTTTTTTTCTAGTAGAAAGCTTCGTGCGAGTAAAGCCCTAGTACGATTACTGAACATGTAAAAAGTTGTTGAGAGATTTGGACGGCTCTTAACAACGAGGTATTGTTGATGAGTTTGAAATGAGGTGAGAATGGAGCAGCACCCGAATGTAAGGAGGGAGAAACGGGAGATCTCCGAGAAAATCCGCTGACCAGCTGCATCGTCCGGCACGATTCCCACTGGCGAAAATCCGGGAGTGACCAGGCCGGTGTTTGAACCTGGTTCGCCTTGATGGGGGGCGAGCAGTCTAACCGCTCAGTAACCGCGGCCTCCCAACATGTGAAGAGTATACACGATTGTGTCAAAAGTGTGCCCTAAAATGCCGAGTAGCTGCGAACTGGTATAAACGCATTCACATGTATTAGTGACAAAGTAATTAGCATGACTCGCAACATTATAAACAGACTTCCCATTTTAGTCTAATTTAATCGAAACCTCTATATGTTTACAAAGTTATAGTGTTATTAATATTAACTTTGACATAAAATTATAAAAATAATTTCGTAATCCCCAAACATTGTGTACTTTCATTCTGTGTTCGTTACTAGAAACTCACAGCTAACTGATCGACGTATGGTGGAAACATGTTGGTCATCGAAAAATATTTAATGTATTTTTCTTGTCCGGGTTTTCCAATGCAGATATTTCATTGGCGTGCTCTGATTGATCGATACTAGCATTTTCCGTGCTCAGGGTAGCATATACGGGTTGCATTTGAGAACCAGGTTAAAGGTAACGTCACTGCACGAAAATGATCGAATAAAAAATTAAAAAGTTTACATAACTATTATAATTATTCCTCTGTTCAACGTCAAAGCTGGCCACCTCCTCGTTTTTAGGTCTTGTGAACGATTTGTGAAAAATTCTGTAGAGGATTAGATATCTTTAACGGTTGGAATCACAGAATTATTAAGTTACGTGATACTGTCAAGATCGCGTGCTGTTTTCACTCTCGTCTGAAATAACGAAACTTAATTAACGCGTGCCTGCAGAAAACACACGTGACTATCATGAAATCATATGTCTGCAACAAGCATCAGTATAAAAATATCAGTCCCGCCATTAACACAACGATATAATTTGGAAGAATTGTAACACACAGTAAGCAAGAAAATTTATAATTTGGCCACGTGATGGAAAATTTACTGAGGTAATTGGGATGTAAACTTGGTGATGTTTATACTACATCGCACCCTCATTCATGTGACCCATAATCGAAGTTAACCAGCTTAAGTACTTCAAAAGTCAATAAACAAGAAAATACCCTTAGTATTGAAAAGAACAGAGGATTACTGCTAAAATAACTCACACGACACTAATTCAGTGACGTATTTGTTTAATTAACGTGTTAGTAACTTGGGGAAACGATTACTCGTTATCCATGTATTTATGAGGCCACAATTTTCTGGATGTTCCGGAAGAATCTTGCGTATAGGCTGTTCACGGTAAAGTGAGCACTTTTGAGGCTCTAGTTACTTTTTATTTCGGCCATTATTTATTTTTTAACCAACTTTATAAATAAATATTGCCATATAAACAATAAACACAATGTGCTTATTCCACCGCACTGGGAATTAAACGTCTAAGGTTTATATATATATATATATATATATATATATATATATATATATATATATATATATATATATATATATATATATATAATATTATTCCAAACGAGAAGGCTTTCAAAAGTGCTCACTTTACTGAGAATAGCTTATAGGTAGAGATGATGGAAAATCGCAAAAATTCTTTGAGCGAAAGTATCTTCTATATCACTCTAATTAATTTATTCTTTCATGATTGGATGAACTAGGTTTTGACTCAACTAAGGGCCGGTTGCATCACCGTGGTTCGAAACTCGATCTGAGATCGTATCTAAGATCGACACTGAAAACTGTCGCACCATTCAAGTTCAGAGCTGGACTGGAGATCGAAATTAAGTTCATTTCGAACCGCCGAAAAAATTAGCTGTTCGAAATCTCGATCCGAGATCAGCAGCCATCGTCGACAAATACAGTTTTAAAATACAACAGATAGAAATACGTTCCATTGTTTTCTTGGGAAATTAAAACAACATTATACGTACTTGAATATTATTCAGTAAATTTCGTACAACAATAATTCACTTAAAACAGATAAAAGATCGCATATGTAGTTCTACCTATAGTGAAAAATACGCCTACTTCCATGACGTAATATATTACGAACCAATAGCAAAATTTGTCTCATACTTAATATCGATCTCTCCAAGATCGACTAATTGGAGATCCAGAATCTTGAAATTTCTTTGGTGCAACACTTTTACATTAGAACAAAGATGAAACTGGATTCTGGTTCGGAACTAGGATCATTCGGTCTCGGATCGGGGGCGATGTTGGTACAACCGGCCCTAAGTTGTTTGCAGACCAATTACGATCGTTCTGCCTCATAGTAACAGAATCATCATTGGTCCAGTGAAATGGGGCAGTAGCTTCATACAAGCATTACAGCCAATAAGGAAAGAAAACACTTGGACATGATTACAGTACGTTGAATCCTAGCAAGCAGTTTATCGCGTGAAAAGTTGACTATCATCTGCACTTATAGGTACTGGACGGAGTTCCTGTCCCTGCGAACCCGCCGGTTGGTTTACAGATCAGGCGGTTCTTTACCCCGTTATTTTCTGTGCCATCTGGCGTTTCGCTCGTAGAAGAAGTTAGCTCGGCGCGTTGTTTACGATAGCCCGTGCGCGCTTTGCTTTGCTTTGTTGAACCATCCTGCGTTTTCCAGTTCTATATTCGTTGTGTTATTTCGAGAAGCATTGTCGTGGCGCGAGCATGCGGTCTTTTCCGCCCGAATGCTCGTCAACTTGACGGCCGCATAGAAGGACCGTCTCTTCCCGCGACGCGACTGTCTATTTGGCGAGAGAGCAAGAAAGAGAGAGACACATACGGAGTGGGACAGCGAGAGAACCTTGGCGAGAGAGAGAGAGAGAGAGAGAGAGAGAGAGCGAGAGCGAGAGCACGTTGTCATGGCAACTCGTAACTCCGCACCAAGTTCGAAACACTTAACTTGACATTGCCGTCATTTCACGGGCGCATGTAACGGTATGAAGAGAAAAAGGGGGGGGGGGGTAGGGTTGTGTTGAGTGGAGTAGGGATGAAGAGTCATGAAGTGGAGGGGGGAGCACGTGTTTGCTCGCTATCGACTACAAGAGCTAGTTTATTACGCAGCGTTTTGTTCGCAATTACCACCAATGCCCCCGCGCTACAGCAGTTCGCACACTGATGAGCACACAGGAAACTTGACGTGGGCGCAGTGTCAATGTAGAAGAGGACAAAGGTTTTCAAGTTTTAATCTTCTGTATGAACTAAAGTTAAGGTTGAAGTAAAGCAACTGCCTGTGGAGCACTGCACCCGACTATACATCGTGAAGAACTCATTAAAAAAAGTAGTACAGAGACCATAAAAATCGTCAGAAAAGTGCGATTTATGCTGAATATGAAAGAAGAATGTGTATATATTGCAACATTATAAAATATTTTACTAAAATATACTTTTTAAATGTAAAAACATTATCTATTAAAATATTCTGTAATTTTAACCAAATTTAAGCGCATTTCCATTCTGGATGTTTCAGAAAGAAGTATTTACAAGAAAATATCGCCATAATGTTTACTATGATTGTGTGTAAGAAAATTGTAGTAATTATTTACGAAATTATTTTTATGATTATTTTTATGTGCGGCCATTCGTCAGAAACATTAATGGCTGAAACTGACTTAAAGAAAGTTAATTATAAAATTGATATTATATATTACTACTACGATTTTATTACACATTAACACATAACAATATTATGACGATCTTTCTTGAAGAAGATTTTCTTGCAAATTCTGCTAAATTTTGTAAAAAAATACAAACTATTTTAATCGATTTTTTTTTTTTTTTTTTTTACATTTGAAAAGTATATTCTAGTAAAATATTTTTCATAATGCAAAATATGTACATTCTTCGTTCATATAAAGCATAAATCGCACTTTTCTGTCAATTTTTATTGTTTCTATACTACTTTCTTACGAGTTCTTCACGCTGCATAGTCGGTTGCAGTGTTCCACGGGCAGTAGCTTTACTTCAACCTTAAAATCCACGTATTCACTGCAATAAATAAATGTTCTCAATTATTTATTTATTGGGTTTTTTTTAGTATCCCCTAAAATGCAACAGCACCTTAGTATCGGAACACTAGATATTCACTAATGGGGAAGGAACCGTCTTGGGCTCGTATTAAGGAACAATCGCAGCATTCGGCGGGTGCGATTTCGGGGAAACCATGGAAAACAGAGATTTGGATGATTGGACAAGGAATCGAATTTAGGACCTTGCAATGCAAGTCCAGTGCGGCACCTCGCTCGGTGTAATAGTTATAATTAAATGCCATAATTATTAAAATTATGAATAAAAATACAGTATTATAGTTATTATCAAAATATGTGTGAAGAGATATTTTAAATTGAAGGAAACATTACAACCCTATGAACTCTAATGGATCGTATATGTGTGTATTAGTACGAAACCCAGGAGATACACCATTACATTCCCAATATACTACCACTGTTTGTTCTGCATCAACATTCTTTATAAAGGTTGTTCACGATAAAGTGAGCACTTTCGAAACGAACCTTAGAAAAAAGTCTCTGCCACTACCTGCATATATTTTAACGGGCGCATTGAGTGACATGTGACCAGTAAAGTTGGTAACGACGTAGGGGAAATTAGTTCCATATATTAACGTCGAATGAAAAGTGTTGGGTAGCCATCTGTAATAACATAAATTATTTCTCTCGCATTCTGTTTTTTTAATGTCATCGAAGTGTAAAAATGAGAAGATTCATTAAATATTTACTTTTCTAATATTTTCACAGTTTCACTTGACTGAAGCATGAATAAAGTGACGAGACGCGTGGCAATGTTATTTTTACATGAGGCGGAAGAACACACAACGTGTATAGAAGTTGATCTTAAGCAGGGCTTTCAAAAGTGCTCATTTTACAGTGAACAGCCTATATGTAATAATAGCACATGCCATACTACACATTAATTGTTACCTGAATCCACTAAGATTGATGGTGAGCAGAACTGTCCAGCATCTTTTCTTAAAGAAGATAGTTTTCATTCCGAAAATCCACTACACCTAATTTCTTAACAACCTATTGTCACAGTTACATATCTGGATTCATCTATGCGTCGTTCACACGCAACCAATGGTATCTTTGCTATCCCAACAGTTAGGATGTTTCATATTAACACACCACTTAGCGCTGTAAAATATTCAGCCACAACTGAAACAGAATGGACATGTGTGGTCTTGTGCTCTATAAAATCGTACTGTTCACAATAATTTTCTATATGTATACAAAGCATAACAAATTCATTCTCCAGTATTTCATAGGTTATTTTTAAAGATTTAGTTTTGAAATTAATGGTATGTAAATTTTAATCATCTGAGTCCTTCCTTTAAATATTATAAATAGACTAACCTTATTATTGATGACTTTCCATATCCGAGAGAAAAAACAATGTACGCGTAATCTTTCGTTGATAATAATTTTTCTTCTCGCAAAACAAATTAATTCTGTTCACAATTTCAGAAGTAATTATTGTCTATGCCCGGAGAATGCCATTTTAATTTCCCAACAATTGAGTCAGCATTTCCAGATGCTCGGCCCACTGTCCATCATGTGTCAACTTCTGATACCGTTGTCATCACCAGATGTTGTCTGTAGGCTCTGTCATGTATTAATGCGCGTTTACTGACAACGGACAATTTTTTCTCAGACCTTCCACTGCTCTATAAATTTTTATTTCGTCGGCCGGCATTTTACACGCAATATATCAGGCGTCTTCATTCCTCTACGACAAAATTTCGCTCTTTCGGCTTTTATAATCTCGAGCTCACCGCGTGCTGCCTTCGCCTCTCGAACCCATTTTCCTTTTCATCCAGTGTTTCATCCCGCCATATATTTATTCAGTGCCGTAAATAGCAGTGACTTGGAAAGGCTGCTTCCTTGATACTAAGAATAGAGAAAAACCAAAGAAATACCATCTTTTTAAGGCCCTGCGTTGGCCAATTATGTCATAAATGCAAACAGATGGCCAAACCATTTTATCGTACATATTTATGCATATCTCTCCCTGACCTGTCTGGACGTGTATATCGGTGTGTAGATGTGTGTGCGTGAGTCTCTCTCTGTACGTATATGTGTTGCCCCTAAAAACCCTAAAAACAATTGAAGGCGTGAACTGAATTTCACCAAACTCGGTACAAATATTACACTAAGTAAATACATCTGAATTTTATGGTTTTAGACTACATCGGGCACTAACTTTCAAAATGGGAGTCATGTTAATATTTAGTATGATATGTCATATCTCAGGAAACATTCAACGGATTTAAACCAAATTTTATGTGTTGAGAACGCATTATGTATTTCATTCAGATAAGTATAATGTTGTTAGTCCCCATTTTGGGAGATAGCACAAAAAATAAAGCTTTTACATTATATTTCGATAACTATTCAACCAATACTCGCCAAATTTGGCAAGCAAGATATACTGTTGTAGGCCATGTACGCGTACGCGATTTAAATTGATTACGAACCTATTTTCAAAATGATGGTTTTACACATATTTAGGTTTATTTTATATATCTACTTCACCGTTGAATCAACTGCGACCAAATTTTTTATAATGAACGTGGCTATTAGAACCGTCATATATGCCCACACAGCCACTTTTTTCCGCCATATTGTGAAATATTGCTGCACAAATAAATAAATTAATTAATGAAAGGGTTCTTTTCATACAGACAAGTAAAGTCCGGGATGAATACCACTTAATGTTTTATTTTGCCCATTACGCGTACTCACATGTTACAATATCTGCGTGTTACTAGGCACCGAGCATCACCGCAGTATAGAACCACTGTTCACGCGTCAGCGACGGGCACCGACATATCACACACGACTAACCTGCCCGGCTCCAACTCTACAGAACAACTGACTAGGCACGACCTGCGGTACCGCCGCCTGCCTACGAGCCCACAGCTGCGCTGCAAAGACGCTAACACGACGCATCGTGTTGCAGCGCTTCCTCCACGACATGCACTCTATACTCGGTGCCTCGTATGCTGCGTGCACTTGGTGCAACGTACATTACCTTACAATCACCCTTCTCTTTGTAGAGTGCAGCACCGCAGCGACACTCGTAAACACATGAAACTTAGGCGGATACAAGGAAAAATACAAGTGACACAGAACAGATACAGACCCATTACTTCTCAGATGAGCTTGGTTCGCTTGTACCAGACCATACAACCTTAACATTAGAGGCTGGTACTCTCTTAGAGTCTGGTGTACTGTTTTTCATGGGTTTGGCAAGGTAGCACTTCGTAACTACAAGTATCACACCAACACTAATGCAAATACACAATACACAAGAGTTAACAATGCTAATAACAGGAATTGAACTAATTTCTGGCTTATCTAAGAGGTCCATGATTTGATTATATGGTACATTGTACTAATTTTTCTGTAGGTACACATCAATTTCTGACACCATGGGTTTATCTAAAGTTATATTAGTCGGCAACCAACCAAATATTTCCTCAGGATTGAAATTCAGGAATGTGCAAAACTGGATAGCTCACATTCAGATACATTACATCAGTTACTGTGGCAACAGCTTTAAATCGATTCGAAATCAGATCACAATGAGAAGCATTTTCAATCATCCCATTACCAGAGATTGTTTTGGTTACAGGAGGCAACGTAAGTTTTGTACTCCGACACACATAAGTAACATCTATGTGATTCATTACTAAAAACAACCAGGTAAAGTGAGATCTCTTAAAAAATGGCCTTGTCAGCTTGACAATATTTGAGGAACACAAATTGCTCACATTTCTTCCAAGAAACAATGAGGTTTCACATGACGGTTCACTCCTATCATAAAACATAAACTCTGTTTTGCATACTGTTACACCATGTAATTGGCAATTTTGAAGTCATTTCTGTATACTAAAATATAATAACTTCAGTCAGAACTTAACAATAAAAAGTCATGTGTTATAAATTCTCCATGTTGCATTAAATTTTGAACAAATACTGGGTAAGTGTGTAACTCATACAATTCAAAATGAGTAATTTCATTTCCAAGTGGTACCTCAATTACAAGCCTTAAACAAATGATTATGAAATATTGCTTGAGCTGTTGACATACCATTACACACATACAGATTTTCAGCTTCAACTGGAACTATCATGAGAGTTGGTAAATTGATACTATCGCTTATCATCTTCAAAATGTTTAAAAACATAATGGGTTTGATGAGCACACTACTGAGCTTGTGATTAACAATGCTTTCAATTGCCTGACAGAGATTACTAGATTCAAAACGAGCATTCGTAAGAGCTTCACTAGCTCGCAGCAAAATTCCATGCAGATCTATCCGTAAGTTACTAAGAAACACATGTTGCATTGGATGGTCTAAATTTTGACTAACGATTTCATACCAGGATTCATAATGGCTAACATAATCATTAGCAATCTTACGAACTAACTTAGTATTATCTACTATTCTACTTTCTAGATTTCTCAGCAAAATTATATTGTTTGCTACATCTAAAGCAATACTCCTCGACTTTGAATCAACATTTTCAAGATGCTGATTTAGGAATTCTAAATCTGCAGAAGTTGCAGTACCAAACATTGCTTTAATTACTTAACCACCTATATCAAATAGCCCTCGTCTAACATTAACTTCATGGTCATGCAACAGGTATGTAAAGCTCTCTACTTCAATTTAAAATCATTGCATGAACTAGTCAATTGTGCTAATGCAAGATCAAAATTACTATCATAATTACTATTATCTTCATGAAGATAAGATACATTTTATGTGCATTGTGCACTAAATCTAACATATTTCCTAGCAAGTGGCATTCTTCAGACAAAGCAGAAATATTAAAATTAACTACAACTATGTACTCACTGTCGGACGTAATAACATCACCTCGACACTCAAACACAATACCTACATTCGATGGTTTCACTATTATTTCTGCAGCTAGAACACAAAACAATATATTACACAACACAAAAACCCAAACATGTTGCATTTTCACTGATGACGGTGCAAGTTGTAGGGAATGGGTGGTCTCACCGGTGTCGATGGCGAATTGGGAGGGGAAAATTTTGCTATTTTTCTATGTGTGCGTGCTGAGGCAGGATCTGGAGTCGTCGTAGCTGAAGGTCCTGGCTTCTTCTTGACTGGAGGCGAGGCTGGAGGCAGCTTACATGGTCTCCCGCGAGAACGATCTTGATCGTCAGTTGCAGAGGCAGGTAGTGTAGCTGGACCCGTGTACGGTTTCACTCTATTCACATGGACGCTAACTGAGCAGAAGGATAGCTGAAGCTTAAGTGTGACTGAAAGACACACTTCGATGACTGGATACGGTCCTTTCCAGTCTTGCTGGAACTTCTTAACTTGAGTCTTCTTCAACACTGGATTGCTCCGGTACACAAGATCACCAACCTTATACTGCCTGTTGACTGCCTTCCTATTATACTGTGCCGCTTGCTGCAAGAAAGCGGAGTGGTTGCGTTGCTTCACCGATTTCCACACATCGCGTAGTTTCCTTGCTAACTCGCCAGCATGGTCGTTGCCAACTGCAGGAGGTACAATCAGGTGTTCATAAGGAGTGGACATCTTCATGCCATGCACAACTTCATAGCGACTCAGTTGGGTACTGGTATGAACTTGGCTATTGTATGCTGCACAAACGTAAAGTATGCACAAACGTAAAGTAAATACACATCCCAATCATCATGTCGGCTGCTTACATAATGGCTTATCATATTGGCAATCATCCGATGCACGCGCTCGGTTCTCCCATTTCGCTGTGGATGTCCCGGGGTTGTTCTCAACTTTTTTACACGCAACAGCTGACACAACTGTGTCATGAGCTCTGACACATAATTTGTTCCCTGATAAGTGATAATTGAATCTGGTACACCAAATTTAAATATCCAGTCAAATACAAAAGTTCGAGCTACGGTTTCAGCTGTTTCGTCAGGGAGAGGCTTCATAACCAGATATCTGGAGAAATGATCAATAATTGTCAAGATATATCTGTTACCACTTGCTGTTTTGGGCATAGGCCCTACAATGTCTAGACCTAATCTCTGAAAATGTCGTTCAGATTCTGGCAGCTCAACAAGAGTAGCTCATGATTTCCCTTGAGTAGTTCGGCGGTTACAAGAGACACAATTTTGCACATGGTGGTCTACTGACTGTTTACGATTTTTCCACCAAAATCTCTCAGCAACCTTACAATTTGTAGTTTTTTTTTTACCTTGGTGACCAGCATACACAAAATCATGACATTCCTTTAAAATTTCGACCTGCTGAGACCTAGGGACGACCAGTCTTAAGCCCAAACGAGTTTCCCTAAACAGAAGACCATCTTGTTCAACGAACTTCGACTGCTGTCGGAAAAGCTGACACTCCTCTTCATTTTGTTGCTCGGCACTCATATTTTCCTCTGCACTAGCTTCTATCAAACATACTTGTCTACTCATGCAGCCTGCATTCCCATGCTTTCTACCTGGGCGATGCTGAATCTTGTAAACATGCTCACTCAGCTGTAAGGACCAACTCATTAGTCTACTCCTAGGATCCTTCAGACCCATCATCCACTTCAATGCAGCATGATCTGTCACTATTGTAAATCAATTCCCAACCAAAAAACAGCGAAAATGTTTTACACTCCACACGACTGCTAAGAGCTCTCTTTCAGTTATTGAATAGTTTGTTTCAGCTTTGTTCAACTGTCTTGAGGCATAAGCAACTGGATGCTCTTCACCATTCACAACTTGAGACAAAACACTATAATCTTAACTGGAGAGGCTGGATCACGTGATCCCATGCGGCAGTCCTTTACTCGTGATGTTGCCCCATCAGTGCACTGGCCTAGGGAGTACAATTTATTTCCCAGTCGCAGGTTTTGTTTTGCTACGTTTACAAGTGCAACAAAATCTAATGCTTCACCTGCAAGTCTGAGCTTTACAAAGGCTAGTTGCTCATTTTCCGACAAACATTTACAGCCTGTTCGATCTTCATAAAAAATACTCTAACACTGTCTTCTAGCTTGCCACTAAATACTGGGGTGGTGGGTAGCAACGTGAAACTTCTAACACGCATTGGTGCAGTACTCGACAAATCTGACCTGTCCCCATTTAAATTTATTGGCGTACTCGCTACTTGTCTCTTGAGGTCTGAATTTTCACGCACTATCCCTTCCAATCTAGATGCTAGGTGATTTACTGCTTCTTGTAGGTCGAGCTCTGTACGTTTTACAGTGACTGTAGAGGCCATCGTGACAAGTGTCGTACAAAGGAATTACCCTGGGAATCCTGTACAAGAATGCTAGCTTTGCAACATAAAATATGTTTGATGGGTGCGGAGGGGGGAGGGGGTTAGCTTCTCCTCGCCTCCGCAATCTAACTGACAACCAACTGGGTGGCCAAGGTCCCTCACAAGGAACCGATCTACCCCCGCGCTGAGGGAGTAGCGTCCCAGTGATGTAAAATGGCGGTGGACTCCGTTATCTGCGCTCCACTAAAGGCGACACAGCAGCGGCGCTCGGCTGACGACAGCGGCGCGGTACAGAACAACGGGCGGAGGCGGATGCTTGAAACATGCCGTTCTCACGGACGCACGGCAGAAGCCCAGATGCGCGAACACGGACACGCGAAATGCTCCTCATGAGTACTACTCGCATCTTTGGCAGTCCCGTCCCGACACGTCGATGCACGTAGTTCACACAAATCCCGTGCCGCAGTCATTCTGCACAACGCACGTCAACGTTAACGTCGAAATACCGGCCTTCGAATAGCAGATTCCGTCGCGATAGATTGCGGCGCGAAGCACACAAGTAATAACTTAACGTAATTGCCGGCAGACAGTTAGGTGGCATCCCACTTCTGACACCAGAAAAGCTTGTAAGGGTTATTTTCACAGAGACAGAAAAAGTTCGGGATGAACACCACCTACTGTTTTATTTTGCCCATGACGTGTACACACATGTTACAATATCTACGTGTTCGTGTTACTAGGCACCGAGCATCACCGCAGTTTTCAGGGTTTTGTGGATGACAAATAAAAAACATACATACCGGAATTGTAAACATTCCGACTGTGGGCACTTTTTATTATGTTTGGGATGTAAACGTCGGTACAAAAATCCGGAATGGTAGCCATTCCTACAATGGATACTTTTCAGGATTCAGTAACGCAGTGCTTTGCTAATAAAATGTGAATAGTTACCATTCCGGATTTTTCTGCGCAAGTATGGATGCAAAATTTTCGGAATGGTAACCATTCCGAATGGATACTTTTCAGCCCTCCCCCCCCCCCCCCAATTAGGAGCCATACTCTTCCATATTAGGCGCGGGTTTCCTTTCACTTCCTCTGCTGACGTATTTAACTGTATCTCGCGTTGTCACCGACATCATTATCTTTAATAAATGACCACAAAGTTATAAAAAAGATACCGCATAGCATAAAGAATTACTTTCTATAGTCTATTAAAGGTATTTCATAAATATGACGTGTATCACAAGCGTTTCTGTTGACATAATAGTATCACACATTTCGTTAAATTGATTGTTTGTATTTCGTTTATAAATTACAGTATTTTGTTTCTAATTAATATTAATAAAACAATAACTAAAATAGATATACTGGTAACCCTTTGTAAGAAATAGTTCTTATTCAAAGTATTACTAAACTGTTTGCGCACGAATACGGTGCGTTGTCCTTTTGATGCAATTTTCTAGACTCGGTTAAGCTTTGTTTTCATTATGCGGAATAGCCTTGAAGTTTAACTTATGCGGTGCTTCAGAAAAGTTTAAATAAACCATTAACGGATTATTCAATATTAAAATTAATGCAACAAACATTGTGCAGTAAGACTGGTTTTATTTCCTCACAGTTAATATTTTAATTGGTTCTGGAATTACGTTGAATTTTTACGAGTGGGGATTTTTACACTACTATTTCGAACTTTTGTATTTTCACTGCAGCCAGGGAGTATATATTTGATATTCAGTTTTACTGGCAGACATGGCACAAGGAACTGGTAAGTAAATTTTCTGAGTTTAGTAGAGAATGATTATTGCTGTGTAGTCGCCCACACAAAATAACCACTCATTTCTTCTAGGCAGTCACGAGTGAGAACATTACCAACGCGGTGAATGTATAACAAATTAAGAAATTCTGGGAAACTTTTTTTATGCTTTGTAGTCGTAAAAAATTCTGTACTCCAAAATGTAAGCTGCGAAGAAAAAAAAAAACCGATAAATTTAAAATGTAAGCGAACATACGACCCCTTGCTACAAAAAAAAAAGATTGGCTTAGTTTTAACAATACGCGTACTCTACACAATGCAATCCTGTTATTTGAAGTACTGCCAACCGGTGATTCTTGCCTCATGGATTCAATCCGTGTAGCAGGTAGACGTGACATCAACGAACCCTACCCCTTCCATCAACACACTGACACCCCCAAAGAACTTTTTTCCACTCCGGATAATTTACCGTTTTTAACTGTTGCCTCTGGAACTGAATGGAACGTCTTACACAAGTGAAGTCAGTTAAAACTTTTAAAAGTTTTGTCCGCAAATATTTGTTTCGACTAGCTCAGCAATTATTACTCAGTACTAATATAAATAACTAAAAAATTTGCTCTCGTATAATAGAGAGTGTTCGCGTGTGTTTCGAGTTTCTTTATATTCCGATTTGCTTACAATTTCGTACTTCGAACGCATGGTTCTTTGAAAGTAAAGGCACCCCCTGTCCTAAACGCACCGCCTAAAGTTATACGATATAAATAAATAAGGAATCCGTTCCCCTTACTGAAGTTTTTGTGACAAGCTAGAAAGCCTATAAAATACGAAGTTCACTCATTATTAATCTGTAATTATTTTCTCTTACTTTCCACCATTATAAATATATTTTGCTGTTTACTGTATTTTATTACTATATAGATGTCGACTGTACTCGACACATTCCTTTAATTTTATTTTTTTTATGTCGCGTTAAACTGCTGTAGACATAACTCAAAGAAACAATTATTACAATTAGTGAATAACGCGCTCTCTCCAATTATGACTGAAAAATTGTTTCCAGGAAAAAATACATAATTAAGTTATGGAAGAATTGTGTTAGCAGAAGGAATTTTACACAAAAATAATTAAGTCAAAAAGAAGATTACGTAAATTACCAGCCTCGTGTACGCGGCTCACAGGGGTCTAAAGCTAAAGGAGACGATGTCCCAAATTGAAACAAAACAAACGCAACAAAACAAATGACTCGCAAATCCGTGTTCCCGTGACATATTTAACCTTATTGTATTTACACTTTATAAAGTCTGTCTGGAGGTAAAGAGGCAGAACTTGGGAGATTATGTATTCCAGCTCTGGAACAATATTGAAACAAAAAAATAGGCATCACGACGTCTGTCAGAAAAGGAATAAAGAAAACACGATATTTCATTGTATAAATGTACTAGTTAAGGCCGTTGAACAACACAAATAAATTTATGCCAAACACCTTTCAAAATTTCGAAATTACCAATTTTGTGATTTCCAGTAAACGATATATATTCCATAGTTTCTGCATGACCATTTATCTAAATCATAATTTTTCTTTACTTTATCGGAGAACAAGGAAAATCATATTAGAACTAGTTTAAACAAACTAATCTGGTAGGTAGTGTCTTATATATTTATAAGATTGCTTTGCAAAAGTTATGTTGCAAAAATTCACAGTTTGGAAGTATGCAGAATTTTTTTGCTATTCATCAATTAAAAACACTAAAAATAATTCTCTGTAGATAAAATTATCTTGACTAAACTCGCTGAATTGTTTTCAATTCAAACTCTCTCATGTTTACAAATAAGTTAGTTCTCAAATATTTACATTTCATGCAGCCATAGTTCTTTCATCTCTGAATTTCATGTCGCAAGCTCTTCTCAATATTTAGCTCGAAACAATTACATGTAAATACCCGCTACGAAGATAATTACTAATTGGGACCACCAGAAGAGCTTTAATTAAAACCACATGCTCGTGACGAGTGACATATTTCTCGCCGCCCTAGTGTAGCACTGCGTAACACTCATTACATACGCTGGAGTTCATTAGAGATGTGTGTCAACAGGTGAGATGGGGTCACATAGCGTCTCTGCATAAATCATAAAAAAATTTTCTTTCAGGCTGTGTCCATTTCGACTATAAATAGTAATGGTCCATTAATTTAAAGTCATATGCAAATGTTCATTATTACCCAACTGCTACTTTTTGAGGTAAACGCGCAAATCTGTAAGCAGGCTACCGTACATCGGTGACATCGCCGAAAAAGTCGAAAGATCATATAATATTTGCATGGTTTAATCAATTGTCTATAGCAACTCACGTGTTTTGGTTTCATAAAACTATCAAATGAATAATCATTCCCAGTATCCCAAAGCATAATAATATTCTTAAGAATGATATTTTCGCTTGACATCATCCTTGTAACATTGTAATGAACTAGGATACGAAAGAAACTAAGAGGTAAAATAGTTTGCCTAACAACCGACGGACAGGAAATGAATGTATCAAATATTTTGCAGAACATATGAGACTGGAAATATCTGAACGATGGGTGAAGCATAAAAATTAATCTTTATTGCACCTTTTCAAATTACAACTCAAGCTGTGATCATCGTTTACTATTTTACGACCAAAAAGACTTACCGTTATAAAAATGTAAACATTTTCCGCACATAAAACGTTTTCATGTCATCAGTTCAACACAAATATTATTACTTATCAGCTTGCAAATAGTCATCTCCTGGGAACAGACCTACGGAACATACTTTACATGGTATGCACTCTAACCATTCGCCTGCCAGGCCAAACATTTCTTATGAGTGTTAATGCCATTGAATTGGAAATAGCGAGCGCTATATCGACGTCCATGCATTTATTTTTCAGCAATGGGAAAACCAAATGACAATAAATGACAAAACAGTTATAATTATTCGTTGCATGAACAAACAGCAAAATCGTTTTGAAAGCATAAAATTCGTAAATATTTATGTCCAGAAAAAAAAACATTTCTATGCAAAGGATGTTATCCCTGATCGAGTGATACAAAATGTGGGAGATAATTAGTTAAGTAAAAAGAGACAGAACACAATGATTCGGCTTAAAGTTATAATTGAGGGAGGCATGCACCCTTTAAGATAGACGTTTTAAGAAATAGGAATATCAGAATTCACATGAAATTAATATCATATTCCGGTTTAGTAATTTGTTGAATTATGATGTTGAGTGTGTGAATTGTTGGTTGGTGCGTTATTCCCAGTCAAAACTTATACAAGATGTGCGAATTTCTAATTGCACTAAACAGGATAACCGTAGGCTGTAACTGATTTGCTTTGATAGATTATCAGTAATCACGTTTAAATGTACAAGAAAGGTTGTCTGTGTTTCACTGTCAGGCCAGATGTTCTTGTTGAAGTAGCATACAAAGTTTGAAAGGTTGTGGCAGAACGCCTGGCGGCTATGAAATCTGTCCTGCGTTATTGAACTTACACACGAAATGGCACCCTCTGTGTTAATAAATGGGATGAGATCACAAACAATTCACACATCAAGGTCCCTCTTAAGACAAAACGATGCATTGAAACGTGTTGTTCTGGTTTTTTTTTTATAAAGTCTTATTTGAATTTCTTACTAATGGGGTTTTCCTCCCGCAGCGAACACTTTGAGTTATGAGTCTTATTTTACTGTCTATTTCATTTCGCACGAGAAGTCACCCCGATTTAATAACAGTTGATCAGAGGCAGTCTGTATGTGAATTTCGTCGTCGCAGTGTAGAAAAACGGCGGATTGTAACACCAAAGTAGCGTAAAAGAATTAAAACTGTGAAGAAAATATACGTGGTCAACCGTTTGGGTACAGCGGCTCCATTAATCTACACAGTAAAATAATTTTTTCTAGTAAACTTCCTAAACTGTAATGGGAAGTTTTTAACCTATAGATTGTATGGAAATACTACCATATATCAGACTGCAAATATTTAGCAGACAGGAATATTTAGCACCGCTACAACATATAATTGGTAACTTCCCTATGGATTTGGCAGTTCCCTGAGCAAATGTAGGAATGCTACAATGGATGTATGGGAAAAAACTATACCACCCGCTCTTTCTATCCGTACGTATACACTGGTGAGGTATATTTGCGAACAATTCCTTAGGGCGTAGCGTATAGACGTGTGCGTATCACCGCTACCACTACACAAAGAAGCTGTTGAACCCTACAGTTGAGGAGGTGCTGAATAACGTGCGAGCGGCAGCACGGCACCGAATGGACGGTAGGCACTATAAACATCTGGTGCAAATACTGGCCGTATAAGTGTTGTAGAGCCCTTTTGTGTACCGCTAGTTCGGCTCGCATGCTTCTACTGAGATTGAAGTTTGTTAATGTGTACTGTCATTACAAGAAGCATGACATGTGGAACTTTACAATGCACAATTTACTGCCTTCATCACAGCACTACTGCGTAGCTAGTGAACCGCACCACACACAATCATACACTAGATTCTTGGAGCCAATAAGGCCAAACAGTTGACCATAGTAAAATTTGACTCATGTATTTTCTTCGCAATTTTCACTTCTGTACGCCATCCCGGTGTTACAATCTGTCGTTTATATACTGAGTAAAATATAGGCAATACGCTAACTTTAAGTATAATCAATGACAAATACGTTATATTCCTCATGATTGCATGCGTCCTGAGGAGTGTGTTGTTCAAGTAATAGGATTTCCAGACAATCTGTGATACTTTCAAGGATTAGCACTGCGATAATATAGTTTATGAAACATTTGGAAAAAAAATTTTGTACGTTCTAAGCTCATACCGTAAAAGTTCTGGTTTTACGTGTTCCGAACTCGAGCCTCGTTAAACTGTTTTTTTTTTTTTGCGTAAACACTTCAATAATGTTATGTATATCTCTGTGATATTCAAATAAATTTTGAAATAGCGTATCCTTTAAGGCGTTTGAACAATTCCATCCTTCGCTATGTCACCGCGTTCGAAACCGAATGTAAGCTATGCAGTGATCCGATATATTCGTCATAAAGTTTTGCCAGTTTTTGTAAATAATATTTCAAAAGACGGAATTTTTCACAAAAACACTAACGTTTACGAAAAATGCAACACCAAGGACACATGTGCTTGAAATGTACTTTTACCACACATCAAGTACGTGACAATACACGATTGATTTGGATTTCAGAACAGAACTGCACATGATCTCTGTCCTTGAGAATGCAGAATGGTGTGAAGCCCCCACGCGCTGCAATCAGAGCCCTTACACGTCGCGGCATGGAATCAAAGACGACTTGGATATGTTCCTGGGGAATCTCCCTCCACGCGGCGTGGTATGTATGCAAGTCCACAAAGAATCAACAGTGGTTGCTGGAGGACCGTGACGAACAATCCCAGATATGTTCGATGTGTGACATGTCAGGCAAACGTGCAGGCCAGGGATGCAGTGGTAACCGTTGTTCATTGAAGAAGGCTTGTACATTCTTGGCCACATGTGGCCGGTCATTGTCCTGCTGAAATATGGCATGTGGAGTTGCCTAAGGAGGGGCAGTGTCTTGGGCTCTAAAACCTCCCTGATGTAACGTTTGCTGTTTAGATTCCCCTGAATGTGTGGTATTTGAGATAGCACGTTTCTAATGGTTCCCCAAACCATCACACTTGGTTTTGTCCGTTATGCCTCTCCACAATCCAGGCTGCCAGATTGCTGTCACCATGGCAGCTTCTAACATTGTGTGGCCATCACTGCAGGACAGGTTGAAGTAGGACTCGTCCGAAAACACTACATTTTGCCCCTCAGCACGCCAGCGACGGTGTTCGCATGCCCATTGCAGTCTGAGGCGTTCATGTTTTCTGGACAATGGAAGCCGATGCAATGGCATACGTGCTACCAGTTCAGCGCCGATCATTCTGCCCCGTTATAACTCACTCATATGCTGATATGGCACACTTTGACTTCAATGAAGCATACTGGTACTTGCTTTCACTTCGTTTGATGGCTCTTCACTGACTGAGCTTGACGTAACTTTGACTTTTCCGGTCACAAAAGAGAGGGCGCTGCTGGACCAACGTGTACGTCATCTCCCTGTAATCGTAATGCCTTATTGCTGGTACACTGTCCTGCACATTCTCAGAGTTTGGATTCATTCGGGTCATTCTTTCTGGGTGTTGCAATTTTCATAAACAATGGTGCATTTCCATTGCCATTCACATTAAGGATTTATGGGGAGAATTTCAGGACGTACACGTATATAATATGATTCTATAAAATACTTAAGAAAAAATCACTACATCATAATTAAACAAGCTGGAAAAGTCGGCATATCAGCTGTAGTATGTGAAGTAACCATAAAATAGTAGTTAATAATAATTTACAAATAATTATAAAGTAATACGGTGTCTGGAGATCGGCGGAGAAAAAATTATTCTTGTAAAGGAACGTTTATTTCCCTGCCTTTTATACGCAGCAAGTATTTTTGACAGTTGCGGAGCTGAACGTTCACAACAATTTCTTTTTTTGCTAGAATTTGTAAATATTATGTTACGACGAAATACTATTTGTAAATTAAGACTAAAACCGAAAAATTACCAAACCCCCTCCCCAAATAACTGCTGGAAATGCAATGCGTTTAAACGATTACTTTATACAACGAAGGCTGTGTAGAAAATCATAAACCTTAAAGCAATCTCCAAGCTATAAACATCTGTGCGCACGCCTTCAAAGTAAACATAAGCGTTCATTTACTGAGCTTATCAGTGACACTAAATTAATGTTAGTAAAAAATTAAAAACGATAACGTTTACATCCTATCTCATTACATACACAAAACGTGATTCATAAATTCAACTTTGAAGTTAAGTTTCAAAATTACATCTTTAACATTCAATTAAAGGTGCTCTTGTTCTGAAAACAAACGTAAAGTTATGTGTGTCCACGTGTCTCAGGCATTGTGTTCGTCTTTTTTTGCCATCTTTGTTTCGTCCTTAATTTTATTTCTTTTTAATTTTCTGTATATACCATTCTGGTTGTGTTGTTATTTTTCTTGCGACATCTAACTAGATATCTGCTTAGTATTAAACTGGTTCCACAATACAGCGCTGCGATGCGATGCGTTGCGATGAGCTGCAGCCAATCAGAACGAAGCAGATTCCGTCGCAGCGCGTCGACGTCGAGTGCGTTGTGCGAAATTTTTGCGTTGCGATTGTCGGCGATAGCCTGCGACGGAGAAGAAGAAGAATTGTGAATGAGAATAAAAACATATATTTGTTTAAGTTTTGAAAACACCGATTGTGTTTATGTCACCGTCTTTGTATTTTTCTTGCTGCTGCGTGAATGTACAAAACAGAAGACGCATTTTCTTATACCCTCTTAAAACATAGTGACAGTGTTTTCCGCGTACCTTTTGTTATATTCGCGAGGTCTGAAAATGTAGTTTTCACCCTTTAAATAGATAGCAGCACCATCTCAGACAGCATACGTCACTGACAGATCATCGCTCAACTGTGAAACAGCAAGTATACAAGTATAGCTCGTTGCAGCCCATTGTATCGCAACGCATCGCTGTATTGTGGAACCAGCTTTAGCATGTTACGTATTTGTCTAGAACAGCTGATCCTGGGTCCGCGGTGGTGTAGCGATTCAGATTTCTCGCCCTCCACCTAAGGCGAACCGGGTTCGATCCCTGGCTGGGCCTCTCCCGGATTTTATTTTTTAGGAATCGTGCTGGACAATACCGCTGGTCGGCGGGTTTTCTAGGGAATCTCCTGTTTCCCCCGTCCCTTTCATTCCGGCGCTGCTCCATACTTACCTCAACCACCCTCATCGGTTCTCAAGACCTCGCTGTTTAAAGCGGCCAAAATCTCTTCACTCGCTCGCAGCTAACCCTCACTCATTCCTATTCCTATCTAGTGGCTTAAATTTTTTGTGTACACGGAAAGTTTTCTGCGACTATAGTAAAATGTTGCAGTGGCTTACGTGCAAAATAAAAGTTCCGATGAAACGTGATCAGTGAGAATAGCCTAAACGACAGCTCAGTGGACTTTCGCTAGTCTCGAAACATGGCCTGGCACGTACGTAAAGCACCAGGTGTGAAGGCACCTCTCCTCTTTCGTCGGTACACGGCGTACAATCGAGAAAGTCCGCAACACGCTGGCATAAGGAACCACGCGTCATACGTCTGTGCGAAAAAAAGGGGAGGGGGAGAGGGGAGGCTAGTATCGCTATTACTTTCCATTGTCGTCTAGGCCGGCGACGATTGGCGGTCTGCTTCCGGCGCGCATGCGCAGTGTTACGTGGTCAGCCAGCGGCACCAGGTCATCGACAGCAGGGTCGACACCACCACTAGTGGGGGTATGTTTCTGGCAACGATGCACGTTTATAATCATTTTCTTAGTATCTTCACTCCCTAAGTACGACATGTTTCGTTGTGTCTGATATAAATAACATATCCCAAGCGTTTTATAATACCGTTAAGATTATCGTGCTTTCTTTATTGGCTAAATATAACGTTCACTTATGTTATTTGTATAAATTATACTATTTATTTGATACTAATTATGGATTTGAGACCGAGTGATAAGGGGTATGCGGGTAATGGCTAGTAACATACTTATTTTATGAAGTTGAGTTTTTTAATTGCGTTATTTGAAAAGTAGACGTCGGTACCGTGTTTAAATATTTATAAATAATTTGCTGGAAACACAGTCCATTGTTATTTATCCATACAAGGTATAAAGAAAGTCGCCCGACCGCGTGTGTCTGTGTATTCGGCTAAGGATTCTAAACTACTTGATGGATTGTGATGCGGTTTTCACCATCATTTAGAGCATTTATTAAGGAAGGTTCAGGTATATAATAAATCAATATTTAATGTAATAATAGCAAATAAACGTCGGTTTTCTAATCAAGTCGGAAAAAGGCGCTTTTCGGGCGATTACTTGCCTTACGCTGACTAAACCATAAGAGACACGCCAAATTAATGCACGAGATAATTGTAAATATCAAAAAGGTGTACAAAAAATTCCACGACAGCATATGGGTATCTTTTAAGGATGCCACACAGAAACCATTTTTGTGTGTGTTTTTTTTAAATAGGGGCTTACTTAGGAAGACTTTTTGATCAACACCGTATTAATACTATGTTAGTTACCTTAAGCATTTAGCGTATATACTTGCTGTATACCTAAACAACGGCATATTTGTAAATCGCACCCGAGCGAGGCCGGGGCGGGTCGCTAGTAAATATATATTACGTTATACCTGTTCAGAGCACAAACACAGTGCGTTGGTTACTCCTCGGCTTTTTCTTCCTGTCTTGTTTGAGTGTCATAAAAATGTGGTGGAAGGACACGTACTGAGTAGGCCGAAAGTAGAACTTAAGCGGGGCTTCAGAAATGTTGGCTGTATGTAAACTATGGAAGATCGTTTGGAAGATTCCATGCAAGCTTCCACGGCCACTGGTATGTATAATTCCATGGAATATTTAGCCGCCTGTTGGCCGTTTTTTCAAACCTTTTAACTATTGCAATTTTCAATGGAAGGTTTCGACAAGACGGAAATTTCAGTCGAAGAAAGGGTGGTGGTTTTTTTTTATATAGTACTAATAGTGATGACAGTCATTATTTACAATAATTTTGTTTTGAAAAAAATTCAAGGTTATTAAACAAGTGTAAATTATAAATAATGAATAAGATTTGCGAAAATGCAATCTGTGAAAATTATAACACACATTCATGTTTGTTTTAAATAAAATGCCCTGAATATCTCAATAAAACAACTAGGTTTTGTGCATCAACATATACAAAAGAAGCTACAAGTGCATTTCGTCCTGGAATCACAGTTTCAGTAGTAAATAAAAACGAATTCGCGCGCTTTTAATTGTGTGGAATCGAGTATCGTGCGACAAATTATTCCATAGAATATTCCACAAGTGCTTGCTTGCAAGCTCGTATAGCAGGCCTCGCAGCCTTGTACGGTACACTGTAGGCTGTTCACGGTAAAATGAGCATTTTTGAAAGCCCTGCTTAAGATCTATTTGTATGCACGTTGTGTATTCTTCCACCTCATGTAAAATTAACATTGCCACAGGGCTCATCAGTTAATTCATGCTTCGGTCAAGTGAAGCTGTGGAAATATTAGAAAAGTAAATATTTTACAAAACTGCTAATTTTTACATTTCGATGCATTATAAAAAACAGCAAGTGAAAGAAAGGATTTAAGTTATCAAAAATGGTTACCTAACGCTTTATATTCGACGTTACTATACGGAACTACTTTCCATCCTTCGTTAACAACTTTACTGGGCGAATGTCACTCGGTGCACCCGTTAAAATATATACAGGCAGGGACAGTGACTTTTCCTGATGTTGATTTCAGAAGTGCTCACTTTATCGTGAACAGCCTATAGATCGTGACACAAATGCTTAACCACAAACAGATTATAGAAGTTTGGAGTGCCCGAAAACAGTCGCGAGTTATTATTTATTGGCTTCATTAACGGCTCCGATTTGATGCCGGAAGTTAAAATAAGGGGAAGCTAACCACTTACATTAATATAAATGCAAAATATTGCGTACTCTACCCTTTCTTACACGGTATTCGAACGCAGGACCTTTAATTCCGGAGCCACCTTAACGACGGCGACTATGAAGTCACTCAGTCATAATAGGGCGTAGGCAGGATAACATTAGTTAAGAATCACATATAGTTTTGAAAACTGAGGAGAAAATCCACGGGTCATTTCTTTATTACGGGCAACGGTTTGGTCTGAGCATCCCATGAATCTAGCAAGAGTAAGGTCGTGTATGAGGGAGCAAACCGGCTAAACAGTACAGTAGTGCTGTGATGAAGGCTGTATGTACATTTCCACATGTTATACATCATGTAATGACAGTATAGGCTATTCACGGTAAAGTGAGCACTTTTGAAAGCACCCTCATTTGGAATAATAGTCAATAAATATATTTTATTTTAGCCATAGACGTAGTCTTCCGAGTGCGGTGGATTATTCACACTGTTTTTTTTACTTGCATAGCTATATTTCTTTTAAAAGGTGGTTATAAGATAAAACATGAATGCAATAAAAAAGTAACTAAGGCTTCAAAAATACTCACTTAGCCGTGAACGGCCTGTAGAAATTAATACACAAAACTCTACAGTACAAGTATAAGAGCCGAACTAGCGGTCCACAAAAGGGACCCACGACATTTATATGGGCGGCATTTCTGTCCACTGTGTATTCTCTGGCATGTGGCCGCACACCAGTAAATATTACCTTGAACATTATTCAGCATGTCCTCATCAACTGTAGTAATCGCGGCGTGAAGTTGTATCACCATATCTGCAATATTCACGCACAGTCATACGCTGTATTCATGGGGACGCCGCCGCCGAACGGTTGGCCGTAATCCACAATGGCCCGTCTATTTTACTCGCGGTTTTCACTTTTCTACACAACCCCGATGTTACAACCCTCCATCTTTACACGGTGTATACGGTGTTGCTGTCAATTATAATTATATAGGGCGGGCCCCATCGCCGACTGGCTGCGCTGAAGGATCCGGCAGCGGGCTTCAAGAAACTTTCACCAAGCACTTGGAATCGTCAACAATCACCGGACGTGAGGCCGGATATGGCTCTCGGGTGTACTTCCCGCGACCTGTACTTCCCGCGGACTTCAATTCTTCTTCGTTTTACTTCACTTCACGTAGCCTATACAACCAGGGAATACCACAAAAATCGAGTAAACCTCGAAAGCTCAATAATATTCATAATTAAAAAATCTGAAGCCCATTACACACGCCAAACAGTCAAACGGCACACACACACAAAATGATTTTGCAACCCCGACGCCGAGGTCCGAAAATTCAAACCGTCACCAACGGCGGCTACAGAACTTCCCCGCGGACGTCTTGCGCTCGCGTCTATACTCAGTCTCGAGGCTGTCTCGCGAGGAACAAAACGCTATCGCCAGATGCTCCTGTTGCCAACGCTGGAAAACAACTTCCCTGCCCGTGTCTCTACGTATTATAACATACTGTAAATACTGACTGGGGCGCTTATTTCGCAGTGAATTTGGAAAAGTTGCGTCTTATTAACACAAAGTAATGTTTAAACTGAATACTACTAAGATAGTTTCTTTTTTCTTTTATACACATGATAGTAATAATTGGTTTAATGGAGACATATCTACGTTTCCAACGATTCCACAAGATTGCTTAATGTAGCAGAAATATGTATACTAATCTGGGGTGATGGGGCTAAATGATGTAAACAAAGCAGTTACTGAAAACAGAAACACAGCAGATCTTTCAAAATTGCTCAATTGACCGCAGTCTCTAAACAGTTATTGATATGGGTAATGTTTCCTTATTCCATTAATACAGACTAAAACATTAAGTATTGCCGCCTCTAAATAACCTTCTGCTGGCGTTTACATTTATACAAAAAGAAATGTTTGTTAATTGCTACTCTTACTTTGACTACGTGGTAACCCCTAAGTTTTACGTTAATATCCAACAAGGAATTTCAGAATAATAAGCCTCATGTTGGCAAACTACAAATATTAACGTACTCACGCCTTATTGCCTACCATTGTGCGAGAAGTAGCACTTGTTTATTTTAGGCTGTCCAAACTGCATACATGTAGAATTGTATGGAGAGATGTGTGAAATGCTACATACTGAGTACAGGATGTATATAACTGGAACCACAGCCGGGAATAAATACGAAATCCCAGAAAACCTATACGCAGAAGGGAGCATTAAGCAGAGATCTTTTAAAATTACTAATTTGTACGAACATGTTCACATTTCATGAACTTTTAAAGGAGCTCGCTCCTTTTTTACACTACGAACTCAAACTTTCATTGATAATTTTATTTAACGAAATTAATTAATTTCGTATCAATTTCGAATGCTTCTCATATATCCTACCTTGTGATTGATCACATATTCTAACTCTTCTTGTAAATATCAAGTAAACTATGGTTACTTTTTAAGTCGCTAGTCACTAGACAACCGTAGTGTAACTAGAACAAGAGCACTTAGTTACCTCTGTTTTTCATTGGCAGATAGTCCTATCATAGACTAAATATGAGGTAGACCGATCTCGCTGGCTGCGCACAACCAATCTCCGTGTCCCAACATTGAACTGATTTTCCACCAACACTTCTAGCGAAAACGGTGGGGTTTGAATTTCAGGTTAGAAAACTGATTGGTAAACAAACGCTTGGATACGTACTGTATGTATACTTCCTCTGACCAATTTGTAATGCAGATTCATTAAATTCGAATTGGTATGAGTATTTTACTCACACAATAGAGCTTGTCATTCAAAAATTAAGATATAAACAAACACTTTCAACACTGTTGACCACGTGACTTTGACAGGTGTGTTCTTTTGGGGTAGGTCAATGTTCGGTACATGCGCAGAAGACGAATAAGCTGTCTAACTCATGTTTAGCCTATGTGTGATATAGTCCATTCATGGTTACTTCAAACATTTCTGAAGCCCTGCTAATATTATACTTCAGGATATTTCTCTACCTCATGCAAACAAAGCTTAACCAAGTCTAGAAAATTGCACCAACTGGATAATGCACCGCATTCGTGCGCACTAAGTGTTATACGATTTTGCATAAAAACTATTTCTTACTAGGCGTTACTAACTCAACCTATCTTCTCATTGTTTTAATTTATAGTTAGTAATGATTAAGTAAACCTTATAATTTAAAGATATAACATTAAACAATCAATTTAATCAAAAATAAGGTACTTTTATGTTAACATAAATTTTAAATGGCTGTGATACGCGACATATTTAGGAAAGAACCAACACGTCATTCATGGGGTGATTTTTCAAAGGTTTGATTCAAAAAGTGTTTTGTTAATATAACAAAATACACGCTTAAATAAACAAAACCTGTGTTGGGCCAAAAAATTAAACTTTCAAGTAAAATATTTAGTTGTATCAACGGTATAGGTATATTTCCTTGGCCACTCATTTAATTACCTTCATTCGAAAATAAATCCCGAGAGTTTGTTTGTAATTTTTGTGACAGCATAATAAACAATTATTTAAAATTATTTATTGATGCTTTAATAATGATATTAAAATCACAATTAAAGAAGTTTATTATAAAACTTGTGAAAATAAAGCTATAAAACTTGAAAAAATTATTTACAGTACGTAGGCTCTAAGTTGTCTAGTATTTGAACTGTATGTAATTAAAGGCATACAAATTATATTAGTGGACACTTAAGCTGAGGTTTCTGGGCTCAGTGCACTCGCGCTAACTATATGGTTTCGAATCCCGGCTGGGCTTCCTCCTTTGTTTTAACTAACCAAAACTGTTAATTGTACGTACAGCCAATAAAATCTTCACTTATACCAACCAAATCTCACAGTTTAGGGCAACCAAATAAGATTTAGAAAATATTTTTGATTCGAAAACACAAGATTTTATTGCCTCTACTAAAACAGTACATTTGGTTGCGCCCAACAAACTTTGTTTTAATCAACAAAACATTTTTCTCACACTGAGTGAAATGTTTGTTTAAGCCAAAGTAAACATTTGTTTGTACATGACACAAACAAATGCGTACATTTGATTCGAACAAATATTTGGTTGTAAGGCAGATTTTGTTTGCCCAACTAAACAGTTTGGTCAGTACAAGTGTATACTTTAATAGTTATGTAAAGCCGACTCTAGCACTGGAGCTGGGGGCTGGGGAGCCAAGGAGCCGGCCGCCATCTTGTATTTTGTGCAAAAAAAACCGTGTTTTTCGCACAGAAAACGGCCAAAAACTGGCAAAACTTCGCGAAATAATCATGTTTTTCGCACGTTTGTGGAATGTGTATGTAAATTTCTCAATGACTCCACATCGAGGTTTTTGACTCATGCGGGATGTGCGGCCATCTTGGAGCAGAATCTCCTGCTATATCAATACTGCACTGGCCAGCAAGATGGTGTTCATGCAAAAGTGCTGGCTAGCAAAATGGCGGCGATACGAAAGTACTGGCTAGAAAGATGGCTGCCAGTTTGAAGAATGAAGTGTGCAATTACTGTGAAACCACTCCTGGTGGCCATCTTGGACCAGAATCTCCTGCTCTATCATTCCAGCGCTGGGGTTCCCTCGGCATGCTGCCGGCACCACCCATTGGCTGTCCCCCTATGACGACGCCACCCAGCTTATATCCATGTCAGCTTGGTGTCCCTATGTCGGCTGTGCCCCTATGTCGGTGCCACCATATGGTGATGCTGGCTGTCAATATGGCGCTTGTGTGCGTGTGTCCCACATTGTAGCGTTTGACCAATTAGGGATGTCACCACCGGCGGCCATGTTGCTGACCAGTAAGCCGGTGGCGGCCATCTTGGAAGTCGAACTGTCTGGCGGCCAGCACACTACCTGGCGACGTCCATCTAGAACTTGCGCAGCGGCCAGGCCTGCTCAGGCAATACCGACTAGATAGAAGGCCCGCGCTCACTGCTGTGACGTTATCACGTGTGGGCCATCCTCCGCAGACGCGCTACCAGACCGCGGTTAATAAGCTGATGACTGGCATACATCTTCGTGGCTTTATGTTGATTGTGTGTAACATTTTTCGAAGTGTTATATGCGTGTCACAGAATACGTTGATAAAATGAGGCGTGTCTTTTAACCACTGCATTAAAAAAGCTATTGTTATTCCAGTATTAGGCACTGGCCCCCTGCTTTCTGCTTCCAAAACTATACTTTTTTTAGTGTCCCTTTGAGAATAATTTATTTGTTTACATTCTTGGAACACCCAAGCTGTAGACTACCTGAAAGGAAAGCATTGTATCATGAAACAGTGCCTATTTGCTAAACAAAACCCCATCTATTAATTCCAGAGAATGCTTAAAATCTCCACTTTTGTGATAAGTATTTAATTCAAAACTAAGTATACCTGAAGTAAACTATATTTATTACAGGAACGGTTAACTTACAAAGTAGCGGACTCATACACAGCCGCGATAAAGTATCAACGTTTCCCCAAAATTAATTACTTTTAGTTAACGTTTGTTTCGTACCTACACCAAACCAAATAATAAATGCATAACCCATAATATAAGCCAACAAATTTTAGTCGAACCATTCCTGCGAAACTTTTCCAGAGTTCCATGCTAATGTAGTTCACTTTCTCTGATTTTCGTTCTACTTTAGCTGAATGTTGTTCATTATATTAGTGGAATGCTCGAAAAGATACATTTGGTTCCTTGATGAAACTATACACGTTTATCACTTCTCCTGGCTGGAATTTTTTTTAATTGATTTTGGATGAATTATTAGCTTGGGACGTATACAAGCAAATTCAAATCTCAATATATTTAATTATCTTCAGTATTTTTTTTCTTTTCACTTAGGAACTTCAGCATGCATATTATGCCAGAATAGATCAATTAGCTTAATTTCATTTTTGTGTCCGAAGTAAAAACATGGTTATAATCGTAACGTACAACATGCATATCTATGACGTTTTTATTACAAAGGGGAAAGTTTTACTCGTAGACTACTAAAAATTGTTTTGGCAGCCGAGCGACACGATTTTTTGTATAAGAACAAGAATAAATTTACAGTGTACGTTGAATCCTTCAAAGATAATATGAGGCGTTGCGTTTGATTCCCACTGGTGTCTAACATTGGAATATATCCGCATTCACTAACTTTTTACAGGAGCACAAAACAACAGTAAAATAATCCTTATACCAACTCCGAAACCACTGTGTCTGATGCATATGGACAAAAATTTTCTACAGTTAATCACAGCTATGCTGGTGGTGGTGTTGTGTGTAGTAAGCGCCTGAATAAAGGACAATTTTTTAAATGCTTCAATAATCCAAAACCTATATAGTAACATCTTAGCTAATTACAAACCAACTGCACAACCACAGGTTAATAGGCCTATATTGGACCAGCTTGTATGAAGCATTATTTATTTGCTATTACGGCGTCCTATGATGGACTATGCTTGGAATTTGTTGGTATAGTATCTGTTACCGAGAGAATTCAAGTACACCGCTGTAGCAGAGTTTAAAAATCATTACTGTATGGAAATGTTAACAAGGGCACACGAACACATTTACGTATTCCTTAAGTGAGCTTTGAGATGCAAATGCAATAGATATCTTAGAAAACTTGGCGGATATATCAGTGCAGCAAAATTATCATAACTTTGATATTACAACAACGCATTTAATTTTTATTACTTATGTATAGTTTTTAAACCTTTTGTTATTTTTTGATTGTATTGCTTAAGTAATCGGCGATATGCCTCCGTGATTCATTTTACTTTTATATAAAATAAAATACTACACTCAAACTCTGCATTAATGCAATTATGGGTGAGAGGAAAGTTAACTTTACTATTGTGTAGTTTCGATTTTCAACTTTCTCGTCGTGTAAGAATGCGTATTGCTGTGTTAAAATACGTATTTTAATGCCATATTGCACTATTTACTAATAAATTATAAACACTTACTGCATTTTCGCATGAGCGTTGGCAGGCCTATATATATCGCATATTTTTCTATGCACAATTCAGTTTAACCCGGCCTACTTTGCCAAAATTATTTCCCTAAGGCTTTTTTACGTACTTAAACCGTGATCGTACACTTAGTATAGGTATATAGTACCCGTCAAAAGTTTAAAACCGTTAGTAAATTTGATAAAATACTTTTCTGCTGTAAAACGTTGCTGCAAGCTATGTTACACAATTTTTTAACATTGTTACTGTCAAAACCTACATTATAAGAAAGTTATTGAAATATGTCAAATAGTTTGTAAGTTATCATTTTTTAAAGGAATACATAACTCTGGCATTATCACACACATTTATGAAGTTATGTAGACACAAATCTACAGCTATTTAAGTGTAATGCTTTTTTTAATTACCTTTATAAACACACTTTAAAGAGAAAAACAAAGAGGAGCCAGAATAAATTTGGAAACTAGTTCTTTTATTTTTAAATGATTTATCACTGTAGGGAAAATTAGCTACAAATTCGTCAAAATTGACAACTATATATGTTTCTTACCAGTTGAGCTAGCGAGATGGGGTTTCTGGCGCTAGTTAGTTCTCTTTCCACTCAAATGATAACATGACAGGTTTGTTACCGGGAAATTATAAATTCGCCGATTATTGCCATCCATGTTGAGAGATGCAGTTTCAGTGGAAGTTTCATGCCGATGTGTATAAAATGGCGAAAAAAAGGGTATTAATGAACATAACGTGGCAAATTTTCGGAATGAGTAAGTGCAACAAAACAACGAGAAATTGAAACCCAGCTGGGCGTTTCAAATGCATGTGTAACAAATATAATTAATTTTTTTAAAGTCATGAGCATAATAAAAATGTGGAAAAAATACATTTAAAACACCAACAAATGTTCGTCGGTTACCTAATATTCATTAATTTATTTGAAAAGCATTAAATTATTTCACAGTTTTTCTTAGTCCTGTTATTGATGTATGTCCTATATCATGTACAGTTTAAGTTTTCATTTACACTTTGCGTGGTCGCACACTTTTGATGTGGACTGCAAGTTCAAGAAATACGTTCTCATAAACTGGCTAGATCTTGACGGGCTTGTTTCAAATATTTGTGTCACTATTAATGCACACATATAAGAATAACATATCTGCATATCCCAGTTGAATTTCACTGTGGAAATTAAATTGTTGAATTAATTCTATAATTAAGTTTACTATTTACGGATACATTAATCATTACATGCGAACACTTTGATACTTTTATTAAACATAATTTGAAATTTCCGTCAATGCACAAATATTACTGAATTTACAGATGAAATAATCCGCTTTATTTCACGTACTTATATTATGCAATTGATTAATTTTGTCTCCTCACTGTACGAACATACTACGTTCCTATATGTACGATATGTCTTCTTTTTTGAGCAGCTTTAGTTTAATTTTCTGTTATGAAGTAGCCTAACTTTAGGTTCCATTCGTCTCCCATTCGGGAAAAAATTAACAGTACATGCGTTCGGTTAAATATGCAAGAAGACGGCATTGCAAATATAAAAATAACATATGTGCATACCTCAGTTCGAATAAACCATTAATATAAAATTTCCGCAATCTTTCCATAGCCGCGTTAAGGTTATAATACAGATACCCCTGTACAACTTTAATTTTAAGAGTTGAATTTAGTAGGCTAAGTTGTTTATATTCTATAAAAAGAAACTTACTTTGACTTTTGACTGGGCTGGAAATTTTTCCGTGGTATAGCTAAAACACATATTTTTTCTACTATTCGCCGGTCGTAAATTTAAAAACGTACACGTTTGCCCCATTATTTTAATTACCACTGCAGCATGAAACACAACACTTAAAAAGTCATTTTAATATAAAACATTTTTTACTTCTACATTGTATCCTACTAAACTTTTTTTAAGCAAACGATAATAAACACAGCACAATCAGGCGTCCACACAAGCAAAGCTACATTCAGCCACTGCCAGTCTAACGGATCGTCGACTGGCCGATGGCCCACAGTGCGTGAAGTCATGCACTCGGAATTCGATAACGCGCTGGCCTTCTCTATCTAGTCGGTGTTAGCTCAGGTCGGCCATCTTGTCACTGGCTGGCAGCGGCAGGCACACGGCGCCGGCCATCTTAGTACTAGTTGGTACCAATGGCCTGCTCTTTCAATCCGGTCGGCCATTGACTGGTAGTCGCAGCAGCCTGCTCTGTCAATCGGCTGACTGGCAAGATGGGCGGCCAGTACACCAACCACTCCCGCCATCTTGGATGTCCTGCTCTCTGGCCCTAACTAGCAAGATGGTGGGTAGGTGGCCAACGATGGGGAAACGTTTAGAACTTCCTGCTCTATCAATCCAGTTGAACATCACTGACTAGCGGCTGGCGTCCAGTAAGCCGAAATCGGATTGCCACCCATCTTAGCACTCGCTGACAAAATGGTGGCTAGTACACCAACGATGGGGAAATGTCTTGGACGAGAACTTCTGTCCAACATCTTGGAAGTCGTACTGACTGGCTAGATAGTGACACAGCCATCAGAGAACTTCCTGCTTCGGTCGTCAATATCGGAAGTCACGCTAGATGGCAGGCGGCTGACCATGGCGGCAGAAGGTAGCCATGCCAGTTGCAGCCGTCAGAGAACTTCCTGCTCTGTCAATCTGGTTGGTCATAACTGACTAGCAAGATGGCTGCCAGAAGCGGTGGGTAGTCATGTTGCTGGCTAGTACGATGGGGAAATGTCTGGAAACTTCCCATTCCTGTCTGTTCTGTCATGTCGTAGCTGACCGGCAAAATTGAGTCGGTGTGCGAACCCCAATGGGGCTGTCTGGTGGCTGTCTCCCTAAGATGGAGCCCCAGCTGACTGGCGGGGCTATCTCCCTAAGACAAATACCCACCGGCGGCAGGGGAAACGTCCCAATCTGCCCCTGGCCAATGCTGCTGACTGGCGGCTGTCTCCCTAGCCCCGCCCGATGCCCTAAGACGAAACCCCGCCACCAGCATAACACAACCCAATACACTCACCAACAGTCGAAGGCTGCTAAGTCTCTACTTCCTGCTCTAGCATGTCGTAACACTGCCCCCTCTGCTCAAGTCTGTTCCGCTGCCCCGATTGCTATCAGTGCACTGCCTAGCAGAATGGTGGCCAATGCAGAACTTCCTGCTTTGTAAATCTGGTCTACCATCTTGGAAGTGGCACTGCATAGTAAAATGGCTGACAATGCACTGCCTAGCAAAATGGTGAGCAATGCAGAACTTCCTGCTCTGTCGATCTGGTCTACCATCTTGGAAGTCATGCTGACTAGCTAAATGGCTGCCAATGTGCTGTCTAGATAATGGTCGCCATTCATTCTGGTCGTTGTTCTCTGGGTGCTCCCAACTGAGTTTACTGTCGTACCGAATGTTTGCACTTCATACTAACGCATTCTGTGTGAAAGGGGAGAGCCCATTCCAAGGCACCCTGCCAGCCTCAGGTCAAGTATGACCTGTGCTTACATATAAGCATAGTTGGCTGTAGTTTCCAATCCATGTGAGATACAATTACCAAAATCATTACATATGCATAACCCCTGATGACGAGAAGGCTCGCAAAGTCATGTTAGACCCATAAGCATAGATGGCTGTAATTTCCGAACAGTGTGAGATACAACCACCAAAATCATAACATATGCATAACCCCTGATAAGGGCTAAATATATCATATGTATACTTATTAGAATATTTTACTGTAATTTGCGAACTGTGTGAGTACAACCACCAAAATCGTAAACCCCCAATGACGAGAAGGGCCAAATATATCCTATGTCTACTTATAAGCATAGTTGGGTGTTATTTCCGAAGCATGAAAGATATAGTTGACAAATTCATACGACAATTACACACACACATACATTTTAACTATGAATATTCTCTGCTTTTAGAAGATGTAAAAACATAAAGAGGTTTACCTGGTGTATTAGAAAGAACTTGGAGACCATGAGTGCAGCTAACAATGCGAACTCGATGAATGCACAGACCACAATGATCGACTTGTCTATCCATACACGGCATACATTACCGGCCAAGAAAGAAAGTCGTCATTTGCAAGAATGCTACCTTTGAGAAAATGTACTTACTTACGTTTCTGCATTTAGTTGGCTGTAATTCCCGATCAATGTAAGATATAGTTGTCAAATTCATAACATAGGCATCACCCTATTTTATGAGAAGTCTCATAAGTTTGACCTATGTCTAATTATAAGTCATAACAAAGGTATCATCCAAGATGGTGAGAATGGTCGTGGTTCCAAGTATGTCTACTTATATTTGGCTGTAACTTCCGAACCAGTTAAGATATAGTTTTCAAATTTATGCATCACCCCAGATGTTGAGAAGGGTCGTGGGGCAAATATGTTTACTTATAAGCATAATTGACTTTAAGCAGTTGAAGGGGGGCTAGAATACACATGACGATTCTACGATCAAGTCTTCGCCAAATTATAAATACATACCTCTTATACAGTATTGTTCCAGTATATACACATAGTATGTCACTCACTAATACGTTGTCAGGTTTGGTTGAGCGGTCTAAGGTGCTTGAGTTAAGCTTTGGTTCCCCGTGCGGGGTGCATAGGTTCGAATCCTACACCTGACGTATAATGTTTTTTTGCTAATAAGATTGTAGGTTCGCTTCCTTGCTGTTGTGGATAGATAAGGATTTCATGTGCATAAAACAAGGGTATATATGCAGAGACACAATCTCTCTGGCTCATTCATTCGCAGTTCGTTCACAAGCTCTGACTGACTTGAGAGTGCATCTGAGGTCAGCAACTATGCATAGTGAAAATTTATGGCATGCTGTTCTAGCAGTCAGAAGATTCTATCGACTATTATGGCATATGGAAAACTTAACTCACATGCAGCACTCGCCAAAAATCTGAGCTCCCATACTTGCCTAAAGAATTCCTTCTACATATGCTCAACATGAAATAAGATATGTCTACAAACATATACCTGCATATCTACAACAGGATGAAAAGATATGCTACTGTGTCCCATGTATAGAATGTTTGCAAGTATGTAATACTGTTATGTGCACACCACATTCAAGGGGCTGGTTTAATGCACGCCGGAAGAAGCAAGGGGAAAAAAAAGGAGCACTGATTCATCCCCTTATGAACTCACGAAGGACTGAGAGGAGCGTACCTAGAGCAGCTGACGAGGTAGGTATCGACACAGGTTCAGCTGAACGCCACAGTTCTGTCCCTTGGTGCAGTGGTAGAGGTGTTCTATTCCTTTGGAGTTGTCCTGGCGGTGATAGGGAAGCTCAAAGTAGTAGTAAAACTAGCAATATACATGTTTAGTATACTCTGGCCAGCTCAGTTGACATCCAGACTTCTTCGATGATGGAGGACAGTTGTTTATGTCGCTACTGCAAGAAGACCTTTTCTAAAAGCTGCAATGCCCGTCGCTATGAGACTGGTTGCCCTCACAATATGAAATGTGCTTATGTGTACTGTAGAAAGTGTCAGTCACATTTTCGACGGCGTGATAGCTTCAAATGACATATTGCATCATGCAAAGAACTTCTTCCTGTACATGTCAGTCGCTTGTTGCTGATGTTAAAGAATGTCATATTTGGGGGGATACCTGCAATCAAATCGACAACGACATAAAAGCCATCATGCCCAAACATGGCAGGATCAGCTCCATGCAACGACTTTAACAGGAAATTTGCATGCGCTTATACTGCGAAGAGACATATGAAGCATAAATGCAAGCTGAATCCATATCGCACAGGATATCGTTGTGATAAGTGGCGAGGTTTCTTCACTCGTACAGATAGTTAAAAAATACACATGAAAAAGTGCAAATACCTTGTTACTGCTAAGCAATAAACCTGTGACGATCAGGTACCTGCCGCATCGAGTAGTAGTACATCAACTTCCGACCTGCACAATCCTTCGGGGAGGAAACAGTGTCGCTATTGTGGTAAGATCTTTAGTAGAAATAGCAATGCGCGACGACATAAGAGATTTACCTCCATGGCAGCACCAAATATACTACCTAATTGAATTGGTGTTTAAATCACACTGACGATATATATATATATATATATATATATATATATATATATAACAATTTGTATTGAAGAGATCTTCAGTGTATTATTGTTATTCATCGATATATATTCATCGAAGATGGAACATACTTCAGAAAACCATTTGTGCCGGTTCTGCAAGAAATAATTTTCCGACAGTTGCCTTGCTTGTCGACATGGGTCTGGTTTTAATAACAACACGAAGCAGTCTACATTGACATGTGAACCGTACAAGTCTCAATTTGGTCTACGTGACAGCTTAAAAAGACATCTTGCATCATGTGATGGTCTCTCTCCCATACCAGTTAAGGTGTCTGTATTGGATACTGGCGGACTCCAAACATCGAAAACATCAGACCCGAATATTGTAAACAATTCTCCACAGACATGGTCTGCACTTGCTATATTGGATACTAGCACACAGTCACCGTGGGCAACACCGATCTTGGACATGTACAATTCTCCGAAGAAATCGAGATATTTGCATTGCTACTGCGGCAAGACCTTTATTACGCATTACAGTGTCGGTCAACATGAGAAACCTGGAGCGTGTTCGAAGATGAAGCGCTGGGGCATTGACACTACTCAATATCATAAGTGTTGTTGCGAGTTCAACAGGAAGCATTCCAGCCGAAAGGCGACTCAAAATATATTCCTAACTGGAAAAACTATACAGAGATACGAGGGACAACTATATCAAAACTTGTACATATGAAAAACCGACACCAGCACACACTGCAAATGTACCAAATTAGAATGAGTTCAAACTGAAATAATCTGCTTCCAGAAGTCTAATGAAGGCGTGTGTTGCAACAGGTATAGCGAAATATATTTGTACATACCTTAAGCATATGGAGCCAAATATTATAAATCAACTTACACCCAACTATGCTTATAAGTAGACATAGGAAATATTAGGCCCTTCTAATCATCGGGGGTTTATAATTTTTGGTCGTTGTATCTCACATGGTTGGCAAATTACTGTAAAATATGCTTATAAGTATACATATGATATATTTAACACTTCTCATCATCAGGGGTTATGCATGTGTTATGATTTTGGTTTTTGTATCTCACATGATTCGGAAATTAAAGCCAACTATGCATATAGGTCAAACTTGACCTTGTGAGTCTTCTCGTCATCTGTGGTGACGCCAATGTTATGATTTTGATGGTTGTATCGCTCATGCTTCGGAAATTACAGCCAACTATGCATATAGGTCAAACTTGCGAAACCTTCTCATCATCTGGGGTGATGCCTATGTTATAAATCTTACACGGTTTGGAAATTACAGGCAAACTATGGCTTGTATAATAACAGTATATTGTCATATGATCCTGCATCTCAGGGGTTATGCATATGTATTGATTTGGTAGTTGATCTCACACGGATTGGGAGACTACAGCAACTTATGCTTATGTGTAAGCATAGGTCATACTTGACCTGAGGCTGGCAGATGCTTTGGAATGGGTCTCCCCCTCACGCACAGAATACATGAGCGGGAAGTGCTAAATTTTGGTAGGATAGTAAACTCAAATTGGATGCAACCAGAGAACAACGACCAGAATTAATGGCGACCATTATCTAGACAGTACATTGCAGGCATTTAGCTAGTCAGCATGACTTCCAAGATGGTAGACCAGATCGACAGAGCAGGAAGTTCTGCTTTGCTCACCATTTTGCTAGGCAGTGCATTGTCAGCCATTTTACTATGCAGTGCCACTTCCAAGATGGCGGACCAGATTGACAGAGCAGGTTGTTCTGCATTGGCAACCATTTTGCTAGGCAGTGCATTGACAGCAATCGGGGCAGCAGAACAGACTTGAGCAGCGGGGGCAGTGTTACGACATGCTAGAGCAGGAAGAAGAGACATAGCAGCTTTCGACTGCTGGTGAGTGAATTGGGTTATGAACTGGTGGTGGTGGGGCTTCGTTTTAGGGCATTGGGCGGGGCTAGGGAATGGGCGCCAGTCAGCAGCATTGGCAAGGGGCAGAGCAGGACATTTCCCCTGCTGCCGGTGGGGCTACATCTTAGGGAGACAGCCCCGCCAGTCAGCTGGTGCTCCGTCTTAGGGAGACAGCCACCAGTCAGTCCCATTGGAGCTTCGTACACCGAAGTAATTTTGCCGGTCAGCACCAACATGGTAGAACAGTCAGTAATGGGAAGCTTCCAGATATTTCCCCATTGTACTAGCTAGCAACATAGCCACTCACCACTGCTGGCAACCATTTTGCTAGTTAGATATGGCCGACCAAATTGATAGAGCAGGAGGTAGTCTGACGGCTGTGACAGGCATGGCTACCTTCTGCCGCCATGGTCAGCTGCCTGCCATCTAGCATGACTTTCAAGATGGACGATGAGAGCAGGAAGTTCTCTGATGGCCACGACTGGCATAGCTGCCTGCCACTATCTTGCCAGTCACTACGACTTCCAAGATGTCGGACACAAGTTCTTGTCCAAGAAATTTCCTAGCATTCGTGTACTGCCCACCATCTTGTCAGTCAGTGCTTAGATGGGTGATCGATCGTATATCTGCATACTGGATGCTGGCCGTTAGTCAGTGATGGTCGACCGGATCGATAGAGCAGGAAGTTCTAGACGTTTTCCCATCATTAGTCACCTGCCCGCCATCATGCTAGTCAGTGCCAGAAAGTAGAACGTCCACGATGGCGGGAGTGGTTGGTGTACTAGCCGCCCATCTTGCTAGTCAGGGGCCGACCGGATTGAAAGAGCAGGCTGCTGCTGTCAGCCAGTACTAAGATGGCTGGCACAGTGTGCCTGCCACTGCCAGCCAGTGACAAGATGGGTGATCTGAGCAGGCCTAGCCACTGCACAAGTTATAGATGGACATTACCAGACAGTGTGCCGACCGCCATACAGTGCGACTTCCAAGATGGCCGCCACCAGCTTACTGGTCAGCAACATGGCCGCCAGTGGTGACATCCCTCATAGGTCAAACACTACAATGTGGGACACACACAACCACCATCTTGCCAGCAAGCATTACTATAGGGTGTCGCCGACATAGGGGCACACGCCGGCATAGGGACACCAAGCTGACATATGGACACAAGCTGGGTGGCGCCGTCAAAGGTACACAATCAGTGGGTGGCGCATCTGTAGGGACACAGCCGCCATATTACCAACCAGCATCACCATAGGGACACATCCGCCATATTGTCAGCCAGCATTACTGTAGGGTGACGCCGACATATGGACACACGAGCTGGCATAGAGCTAGGTGGCGCCGACATAGGGACCACTATCTTGCTAACCAGTGCAAGGACGTGGGGTTCCATCTAAGGGAGACAACCGCCATCTTGTCAGTCAACAGAAAGCTTCCAGACCTTCCACCTGCCGGCCAGTGCCGGCAGCATGCGAAAGGAACCCCTGCGTTGGAATGATAGAGCAGGAGATTCTGGTCCAAGATGGCTGCCGGGAGTGGTTGCACAATAGTTGAACATTTCAATCTGTAAACTGGCAGCGATATTGATAGCCAGCACTTTCGTGTCACCACCACTTTGCTAGCCAGTGTTAGGATTGATAGAACAGGAGATTCATATTCAAGATGGCCACCGGGAGTGGTTACACACTTTCTATCAGTCGGATCGAGCCACCATCTAGATAGCCAGCACTTTAGTATCGTCGCCATATTGCTAGTTAGCACTTTTGCATGTCCGCATCTTGCTAGTTAGTGCCAGGAATGATAGAGCAGGAAATTGTGCCACATCCCACACGAGTTAAAAACCACAATGTGGAGTCATTGAAAAATTTGCATACACATTCCACAAACGTGCGAAAAACATGATCATTTCGCCAAATTTTGCCGGTTTTTGGCCGTTTTCTGTGCGAAAAACACGTTTTTTTTGCACAAAATCCATGATGGTGGCCAGCTCCTTGGCTCCCCAGCCCCCCCCCCCCCCCGGTACCTGCGCCAGAGTCGGCTATACATAACTACTTACTATGTTAGGTGATCAAAATCTGTTTTGTTGCATTTAAGATATTTAGTCGAAAAAATATTTTGTCAGAGGAACTACTTATTTATTTTGCCATATACAAATAAACCTTTTTCCCAGTGTATCTGTAGTCATTCATTTGAAATGTGTGGTTTTGTATTTAAAAAAAAAAAAAAAAAAACACCTTTAGTAATTTTTTTAAAAATAACTTTAACCTCTAAAGTAAATTGAACTTGAGCTTTTAAAGGTTTATTTTCCACTAAAAGAACTGAACAGTATATAAATTAATTTTGATCACGAATTTGCACAACACTACGGAAAGGTCATCACGTAGTACAAACAAGCCAAACAGTCTTAAAGTTGTCCACCGGCGCCGGGAGTACGCAGCTGTCGGCATACTTGTACATGTCGCTCCAGCCAGCGTACCTTAATCCTAATAATATTATAAATGCGAAAGTTTGTATGTTTGTTTGTAACTCAATCACGCCATAACGGCTCGACGGATTTGGATGAAATTTGGTACAGGGGTAGATTATATTCTTGATTAGCACGTAGGGTATATTTCATCCCGGAAAAACGAACAGTTTCTTAGGGAATATATAAAATATGGCACCAACCATTCGAGTAGGCACTGTTAGGTGGTCTGTTATATATATATATATATATATATATATATATATATATATATATATATATATATATATATATATATATATATTGCACGCGGGTGGAGCCGTGGGTAACAGCTAGTTGTATCTTAAGTCCGGTTATGTGCAGCTTGTGCGCATACTGTACGCGTTGACAGGTGGGAACTCTCGGCGTTTCTCCAACATTTTAGATTGCTACCGTGAACTACGTGATACCCTTAATGACTTTCCCGTAAATACGTTTATACGCTATTCACGATAAAGTGAGCACTTTTGAAAGCCCTCTCATTTGTAATAATAGTCAATAAATATGTTTTATTCTAGCCTTAAAAGTTAACTTCCGAGTGCGGTGGAATATACACACTGTGTTTATTACTTACATAGCAACATTAATTTGTTAAAAAGTGGACAAAGGATGACAAATGGCTGAAATGAAAAAGTAACTAGGGCCTCAAAAGTGCTCACTTTACCGTGAACAGCCTATACTGGGATTTCTTGTTTCTTTGTGGCAGCAAATGCTGCGGTTTCATTGTATCCATAAATATACATATTTATTAATATACTATGCAATAAATATTTTGCAGCTAAATATTAATATATTATAACACAGGTAATTTCTAGTGTACTAAGGGTAAAGTGTAAATTTTTTCCCAATAAACTTTCCAAACTGTAATACATTTTCTTAACCTGGAGAATTTACTATGTATCGGGCTTGATATATATATATATATATATATATATATATATATATATATATATATATATATATATATATATATATATACACACACACACACTTCTGTACAGAATAGGGAACTTCACAAAAATGTGACTCTTTTATGGAAAACAAAAATAAAAATCTACTGTGGTTGTATGGGGGAAAACTTAAATTCGTGCTATTTCTGTACGCGTATACGATGATGCAGGAAATTAGATAAAAAATTTTTAAAGCCTTTAACTATTAATCCCAGAATACCAGTTTCCTGATGTGTGATGTATCATCTTAAGTCTGTGAAGTACGAAAGCCCTCTATCATAATAGCGAGAAACCATATGGAATACTTAAAATCACGGTTTAATTAGAAAAAGCTCAATCAACACCAATCACCCTGATCGAAAAATTTCCTAGTGGAAGCACCATCAGTTCTGTGATGGCTCAGTAAATGAAACTCTATCGGGTTTATTTTTAACCTGGTTGAAAGCGTTAAAGACCCATTTTTCACTCGAAATTGAAAGTGGCAATTTAAAGTGGGGTTTTGTTCGTGGTAGCAAACACAGCTAATAGCATAATTGTGTTAGTAGCATTTACCAGCTATTATTGCTTTATTCAATTCTGGTTGTCTTGAAACGTCATGCGGGAATCGCAATCAAGTCGTTTCTCATAAAGTTTATAAGGCGGAATTAAAGTTAAGGATTGATTATTTTACAAGAGTAAAAATCACATAGTATCCTGGATGTTTTGAATTTATTAATGCAGGATATTTATAAAAATAACTCGTTGTGATCTCTCTTGTGTTGATTTCGCCAAATGGGGTAAAAAAGTTCCTGGATATGATTATTTTTTCCCCTCTCTAAAAGAATACTGGTGGGTTTGCTAAGATTCATAACTATCTTATGTTGTCACTGTGTCCCTGTGCGTTTATTACTGTCTCTCTATCTTCCTAAAGGCTGTTCACGGTAAAGTGAGTACCTTTGAGGCCCTAGTTACTCTTTCCTTCGAGTCATGTTTTATCCTTTAAACACTTCTTTAAATATATTTTGCCGTGCAAATAATAAACATAGTATTTATAGTCCACTGCGCTCGGGAGTTAACGTCTAAGACTAAAATAAAACATATTTATCGACCATTATCCCAAATTAAAGGGCTTTCAAAAGTGCTCACTTTTCCGTGAATAGCCTATATACGCCCCCTTGTAATATGGCCGAATGTTAGGTATTGCATCCTGTACTCATGTGAAAACCAAAATAAGACAGATAAGTTAAAGCAATAACACTAAAAAAACAGACTTAATTACTTAAGTGAATTACTGTGCGGTTTATTTTCGATGTCATGGATTTATTGTTTTTAATGAAGCGAAAATATTATTCTAATTTAACGTGCCCAAAATGGCCGGCAGTCGCCGCGGGTGCCCACATGCGACTCGCGCATGCGTGGTCACAACCCAGGTTCATGGTGGTATTGTAGTCGTATGCCCGGTCGAACGAGATCACGTTTATTTAAATCGTGTCATTTGTCAGGAAGTACTACTGTCGGAATTTATCAAGCTGCTAATGTCGCATTGCCGTTTCCAGCCTGGCGCCTCAAGTGTCGGTCTGATTTAAAGACGTGTTCGCATCAAGAATGCCGTGTTTGCGACACGTAAAACCGGAATGAAGCGGAGAGATATTTAGGTGGCAATTACATCAAGGTCTTGAGAGCCGATGTTGGTGATGCGAGGTGAGTATGGAGCAGCACCGTGATGAAAGGGCGGGGGAAACTGGAGATCCCCGAGAAAACTCGCCGACCAGCCGCCTCGTCCGGCACGATTCCCACTTGCGAAAATCCGAGAGTGAGCCGACCGGTGAGTGAAACAGATTCGCCTTTGCGGGAGGCGGGCAGTCTAACCGTAGAGCCACCGCGACCCCCTTTTGAATTTCAAAATGTTCGTTTCGAATACATACAAGAATACTCGAGGGTTCTACATTGAACATTGCTTAATACTTCCCACCAATAAAATGATACTATCGTCGCTTAAAATCCTATAAATAGGGGTAGTGAAATTTCGCGAAAATATTTCAAGACAAGTTATATTTCAAAACACTGTTGTGTCGCCTGCATATCTTGATTGGCTGAATTACTTTTTGACACGTGTTAACTGTCTGCATACGAATTACATAGGAGCCATGCCTATGTTGCCGAATTCTGAGTGGCTCGGTCAAATATGAAAACACCTTTAAAAAAGACAGCAACCGATGGCAATAGACAAACTGCTGTAGGGTGCTTATAGTATTGAATTCTACTGCGTACTCATATTTTTTTCTCGAAAAATCGCTAGCACTACCTATAGATACACGGGTATCATGATGGCGGGGACACTGCAATCCAGTTTAGAGCCTTGCGCGTAGAGGCTGCGACGCGCCTGATGCGCGTAGCAGCGTCGTCCTTATTGATCCAGCCCTTCTGAGCCACAAATGCTGGAATTAGCTCCAGCTAGGCGAGAGCCTTAATGTGGGAGTGAAAGAGTTAAAACCAGTCGTGGGATAATCGTATAAGTTTTTAATTCGAATGAATCGATTACGATATTTTTTTTAATCTAATGAATAATTGGTAAACATAACCGATTGTTTTTTTCTAATCCAAACATAAAAATTGACCGCAAAAAGAGTATATTTCTTATTCTCATAAAAAATTTTTAGATTAATTTTTAGAAATTTATGCTATTTTGAAAAATTGTTGTTTCAAAGATATATTTTTAGTAAATATTAAGCATGTAGGTATCTGCACTGTTTTGTTTTGTTTAAGTACGAACAGTTGAAAATCGTGAATAATCGATAATCGATAAATCTATTATAATTAAATTATAGAATAATCGATTATTTTACAAGCGATTATCCCATCACTAGTTAAAACGACGCTCGAGATATTCCACGGGCGGGATGAGTTCCGCCCACGCGGGCCAGGACGTCGAGATGAGTGTCGACGACGAGGAAAACGGGCCGGCGTAGTTCGCGCCAGCAAAGATGTCCCTCGCAGCGTAGCCCGCGGATACGAGACCACATTGAGGTGTCCCGGAGGCGCGCCAAGCACAGCTGAGATGGAGCGACCGACGCGCCATCCTACCACTTGCCGCAGTACTCGCCCTCGTCTCACGCTAACTCATGCGCCGTGACAAAGTAGACAGATTATCTTTACTCGCGAACAATGCAGAAAATAGTTAATAATTACAAGACTCGTCGAGGAGATGTGTCCCTTATAAGAAATGCTATGAATTTAAAAGCACGTGCTGATAAATATCAGTTAGTATTCGCGAAATAGAATTGGAAGATTATTTTTAATCAGAAAAAGGTTGAAAACGTGAAAAATGGAAATATTTCGTAGAAAAAGACTCTATAGACCAATATACAGCGCATGTTTAAAACAAACTTATATTAGTTTCTGCGAAATAACGATGCCATAAATGAGTTGTCTCATATTATGGGGTTTATAAAAAAAAATGTCTCTTCACGCCTAGTAAAACGAAATGTTTATTGGAGGAAAGGAAACATTCCCAATGTCGTTACCATTATATCAGTTTATCTAAAAGGTTGTGTTTTCGTAAAAGTGGGTTTGCCACTTCCGGGGTTATCGACGTGTACTAAAAGGGATGACGGCTACTGGCGCCAGTCTCCGCGCGACACAAGTTGTACCTAAACGATAATTGCAGTTCGCCATTTCGCGGTCGACCACGCCCTGTCCTTCCGTATTTACCCTCGCTACGCCTACGTGCTCTACGCTCTCCTCCAGATCCTCGACGGCTGCATTTGAGTTTGAATTTGGGAAGACGGCTGTGGTTGGTATAATCCATTCACGGTTACTTCGCACTTTTCTGAAGTCCTGCTAAAGTTCTACTTCCAGGGTATTCCTCCGCCTCGTGGAAACCAAGCGTAACTATGTCTGAAAAATTACACCAAAGGACAACGCACCGAATTATTGCGCACTCAGTTGTAATAATATTTTGCATGGGAACTGTTTATTACTATGCGCTACCAGCACACGTATTTTCTCAGTGTTTTTTATATTTATTATAAATGATTATTATTATAAATTATATTGCAAATATATTTAAAATGCAATTTTAACGAAAAATAAGACACTTTCGTGTTAACAGAGGTATAAAACGCTTGTGCTAAATGGAATATTTAGGAAGTGATTAAACACATCAGACATGGGGAAATTTTTCAAAGGTTTGGTTCAAAAAGAACGAAGAAAGCATGAATAGACTATATTCAGAATATTTCTATAGGTTAACAATATAACAGTGCCCTCCTTTGAGACCACGTGGCCTTGTCTTCTGAAAACTTGTTTAAATCACGTTTGATATAAACATTAGTGGCTTTGCCTTTACGTGGTTTTACTAAGGACTTGTGCGCAACCTAATCTACGTGGGCACATTACCCTTCCACATAGTGACAATTTCCCGCTGGATCATTGCATGACCATTTTAATTATCTCGTGCCCCAGAAAACTAGGGTAATCTGCATCTATGTTCTGGAAAGTAATTATGTTAATTTATTATTTTATGACAATAACACTGTTTATTAAAAATTCATGCTACAGAAGATTCTAGCCACTGAAATATGCTCCCTTCATATTAGCAGAAGTACAAACATAATAGCACCCACATTTAACACTGATAACTCAACACTTTTCCCATTAGATGACAAATTCTGGCTACCACCGTGGAGGACATTATATCGAATCATTACAAACGGTCTTCGTCAAACCATCAAACTAAAGTGTGCACGGTTCTTGAAGTCACATTTTAAATCAATAACACTGAGCACTTATCAATCCCATAATTTGATGAGATAGTTAGAAGAGTTATTGTTATGTGTTGCAGACGAAGTAATTCAGTCGTGGTTGTCAGAATAGTTGATTTGGTGTCCTAACACATTCTTTGGAAATAATTTCTTAAACTTATGTTAGTAAACATTTTAGCTGTAAGCACTGTGTGCACACACATACATACAAACGCCTGAAAAATCCCCGTATTCATATGGGAATGAGCTAGACTCTAAACACGTATTCATTTCTGTGACTTTCATAAAGAGCAGCCGATTCTAAATGCGTACGCGGGGCCTGTCACCTTACAGTACATTTCAATGATTGTAAAACGTGCGCAAGTAAATATTTTATGTTTTACAGCGTTATCTAGTTTCCTGTTGAAGTTGTTGTGTTAGGATATTTGAACCATTATTTATCATCAATAGATGAAATAACAAACACTGTTAATCTCCTAATCGTCGCAAAAAATGCAGACAAACATTTCGGGCTGTATTTTCGAACAAAGGAAATAAAATGAGCAGCCAAACAAATAAATACAGTTAATTCAACTAAACTTTTTGTTGGCAGTCTATTTCATTTGGCCCAACACAGAGGTTTTGTTTGCATGCATTTTTTTTTAACTGAAAGAAATTAACTTTGTTGCCTTTCAAGTTTTGTTTACTCATACAAATATGTTGTTGGGGCAACTAAATTAATTTTTTTCGCTATACAAACAAGGTGCGGTCACGTTCTTCCTGGCTAAAGAGTTATCAAGGGTGTGTCTAAACCTCTGTGGGCCAAATGAAGAGTGAATACAAAGAGTATACTGGAACAAAGTCTAGCTGCGATCAATAGAGGTTGCGAAATTCACGTGGTGTCTCTAATTATTACGGTTTGCGACCGCCTTATGTTTGCTTACCGCGTTTATGGTGTACTGTTCTCCTCGCCGACCTCCCGTGGCGCAGTCGGTTGGTGCGCCTCCGATCTGGGGTGCGGGAGGCTCTGGGCTCGAATCTCGGGTAAGGCATGGGAGTTAATTTTAGTTAGATTATAAGTTAGTCTGTGATCCGTCCGCTGCTAAGATTTGAAGCATAAAACCGGGGGACATTAAAAAGCCCTTTACAATACAATATTATTCTCCTCACTGTGTGTATCCTACCGCCATGTGTATGATTTACATTGCTGTAGACCTAATGACTTTGTTCATGCGCCAGTCAAAATTAATAACGAGGAACTATTGAGAACCTAAATATTGTTACTATAGGTTGTTCACAGTAAAATGAGCACTTTTTAAAGCCTTACTTAAGATCTACCTGTATGCATGTTGTGTCTTCTTCCACTTTATGTAAAATTAACAATGCCACAGGCCTCAACCCTTTATATATGCGCCGGTCAAGTGAAAGAGTAAAATTATTAGGAAAGTATATATTTTAAAAATATGCTCATTTCTACACTACTATGCATTAAAAAGGTAGAAAGGGAAATACATAATTGAAGTTATGACAAGTGGTTTCCTAACAATTTTATTCGACGTTAATATATGGAACTACTTTCCATCCTTCGTTACCACCTTTACTGGGCACATCTCACTCAGTGCACCCATTAAAATATATGCAGGCAGAAGCAGCGACATTTTTCAAGGATTGATTTCAAAAGTGCTCACTTTATCATGAACAGCCTATAACATGCCAGTTCTTACTCTAATGTGCCAAATGATAGAAATAATCAGTAAGTTTATCTGCCATAAATTTATACATTAATCTCGCAATACTAGTTCAAGATTTCGAACTATTTTGTCTAATTCTTTGCGAAGTTAACTTGACGCCTGCATGCTAGTATGTGTTCGGTAGTATAGCCTATATGCAGTTAATGTGCAGTGGCTTTTTTTTTAAACGAATATTTCACGTTACCGTGAACAGCATATAGTGTTGTTTATCGTGCAGTAATCGCCTGATGATTTATAGAGTTTACGGATAGTCGGTTTATCTATTCATCGTATCGTGCATTAAAAACACAACTTGCAACTTATCTTGCGTTAGTTAATTGTTTCTTCCTTTCCTATACCAGTATATATTCATACCACGATTATAAACATAACACGAGAGAGGAATTCGTGTTTGGCCATGAACCGCGTAGCGGCTGTCTGCCGTGTTCAGTAGCACTCATCTCGTGACGTCAGACGAACTTCTGAAAACATCGTTAGTTTGGAATTGCTAGCTCGAGCCAGCCCTCCTTTATGCCTGTCATGGATCGAACTAATCGCATACGAAAATAGAGCTGCAAGAAAGTGACGGACCCCGCGAAACTGCACGGGCTAGACAATGCGGTCACAAAAAATAAGTACAGCCAGTGTTGCCGTTAATTTTTATGTAGTTCAAGGCACCCACAGTAAGATAATATTTGTTTCCAAATGAAGTCACTTGAAAATCGTGACCTGCACGGACGCGCACTTATCTTAACAATTATTTTAAGTTACACGTCGAATTATATTTTCTTTCTCACTTTCACAGCGTTTCGGCTCCGAGTTCAGACTAATCTTGTATAGGACGAGCTGGTTCCACGGTATCCAGAGAGAACCCTGTAGCTATAATCTGTTTTCCGTGGGAAATTTTCCTTATTAGTAACCTAATAATTATCCTTAAGACTTCACACTTCCATACTCTCATTTTGGTAGTTTGGTTAAATGCAAATCTGAATGAGGAAGCACCTACGTTTTCCGGAAAAATTCACCGCCTGTTTCTTTACACCACAAATCAGATTTTAATCGTAGACGTAAAAAACCTCCTTGCAGTTCATATTACTAAGGATACATGCAACACAATGCACATGGTAGAAGCAAACAATCATATAAGGAAGTGCTACCGAGATATTAATTTATTTATACGTTTAAAAGCAGTGTTTGTAGATACTGAAAAAGTAGACGTTGTAGGTAATCAGCCTTCTATTTACAAAAGATTAAAATCATAATAGTTTTCATTTCTTATACAGTAAATAGTATCGGATTAATTTGGAAGACCTAAAATCGATCTGTTGCCCTTTGGTTCGACCAGGGATGAGCCCTTTATTTGATGGAACTTTTTTTTTTTCATTTGCTATCTGGTTCCAGGCAAATCAAAATCATACAATGTATATGTCACGGAAACATAATTCATTATCCTGTAAATCCAACATTTCCCATTTATAAATAAATTCTAAACAGTAAAAAAAATATATTGATTTATAGCACTAGTATGGAATTTTCCAAGACGATAAAATATTACGGATTTCCCAGCATGATATTTCCAAATAAATTTTTGAGCCGTTTCAATTACACCCTTTATCGAATTTTGTAGACATATTCCCGCGAAAGCAAATATCTCACTTGTGTTTTGTTTAAAATATTAGACCTACTCAGCAAATAATACTGTTCAAATACTATGTATTGTAAAGATAAGTTCACATAAATAAAACATTTATAATATTATGTGCATCTGTGGCAGAAGACAGGAGGACTTCATGCACACATCATCACGTGTGGAACCAGCGTGAGCCTCGAACGGTACAGACGATCGTTAACTCTCAACTACGTCAAGCCAAGGCAGTAATATAATCACGTATTTTTTTTTAGGTAAATGGAAACTCGATTAAACACTTTCAATGTTTGCGTACAAGTTTTGGAGCACAGACTACGAAGAACACTTTCTGCAGAAAAATAGCCTAGTTTTCTCAGCTCTTTAAGGTAGAATTTGTGGGAATAAAAATAAAAATAATTTGCGTTACTGCATGTTATTACAATTATGTGAACTGTAGCAGCCAGTAGTTATCGGTTGTTTATGAAGAGCGCAGGTGGCATGCGGTAATTTAATTGTCCTATATTAGAGGCTACGTGGTGAAGCGGCTAAAAGGCTCACCTCCTATACAGGCGAACCGGCTTTGATTCCCTGCGTGTTCGCGGCGTGTTTCGTTCGTGTAATCGTGCCGGACGATGCCGCTGGTCGGCGTTTTACTAACCCTTGCAATCCGGCGCTGCTCCATACTCACCTCGCCTCACCCGCTTCGGCTCTCATGACCTCGTTGTTAAGGGTCCTACGTACTGAAACATATTCTGTGAAATCGTTGTTTGTGCATAAACGCGTATCACGGCAAATAAAGGTCCCGGAAATATGACTTTTTGTCAGAAAAGATAAAAAAAAAAAAACAATTATCTATGGCCTTAGTTTTTACTTTTGAGTGTGTTTTTTTTTTTGGAGGGGGGGGGGGGGAATTCGTGAAAATTGTCAAATATATCATTTTTAAAACTTGCCTATGCAGTTTCCTCATGCGGCAAGAAAAAACTACAAAGATACGGACGTAGTTTAATCTGTGGGCTTCCACCGCGTGTAATAAAACATCTATGTTACAGATATAATTTGCACAGTACAGCGTTAGGACGGAAACACTGCACGCCTTGCGAGTAGGAGCGATGAGGCGCTAGGCGTGCGTGTAACTGTCGCCCGTATCGCTCCCTCCCTTCTTGTTCTTGACATTGGACGCGCAGCTACATAGTCCCTTTAACCGTCGAGTAAAGTTATACCTAGAGTGGGCTTCCCCAGGTTAAATTTTCTGGCCACTCCAGCTGTAGTTCGAGGGATGAACACCACGTCGCGCTAGTCCATTATCGTGGCGTGTGCGTGGGGAATGTCGGCGGCTTTGCCACATTGACATCTACCCTCTCTCTCACTCATACTCCATCTCTGTCACCCTCAGTCCCAACGCCGCAACAATAGAAAGTGTTCTGAATATCGGCTATACCCACACATACATATCCGTTTACGAAACGATAACAAGTTCTGTAAAACATATAAATGAACAAAATGAAACATAATGTACGCATTAGTAACGGGAAACGTTGCATATTACTCATACGGTCATAATAAAACAATACACACCACTTTATAAAATACGCGATAATTGTGAATTTATGTCATATATAAATCTGATCAAGCGTGTTCGCTGTAAGTGATTTGTGTAGCTCACTCAGTTAGTATGCAGGTTTGTGCGACGTAATTGTATGTTTTAGAGTTCAAATCTCCGACGGGCATCGAGCTTTTTTATGTGACACATTATGGCTGTTTATAACTTATTTAATTATTAGAAAATGTTTATTTCCAGATATTTTTGTCTAAAAGTAATAATACGCAAGTAACAGCACAGTTGTTTGCTAATCACAACAATTGTTTTCGAAAGTAGATAATTTGAGCTGTATAGCGTGAGTAATGTTAACAGGCATACTTGAAAGCCTTAAGTTTAATATTGTAACAGTTCTGTCTTCTTTTGGTCGTATAACCGTAAAAGCGTGTTTAATTACGGGGAGCACAAGATTGGTTATTATGCTCATTAAAGATACACATTTAAAAACAGGGCCATAGCCGGGATTGGGGGGGGGGGGGAGGTGATATATTGAGACATCCCTCCCCCTCCATCAACGAAATGAAAATAAAATTTGAAAACAAATTGACAAGTTTTATTTTATGTTAATTCAAGGAATGTGTTATCTTCCTTGAACATGAATGTTTATAGCATTGTGTGGTTCCATATCTTTACATGAAACCATTGGTTATAAATAATTATGTAACTATAAATTTTAAATAATACAGGTTTTTGTATTTTGTTCAAAAATCTAAATACAAAATCCCTCCGCCTAGACTACGTTACTAGCTACGCCCTTATTTAACTAATATACCAATGTTTTAATGAGTGGCATACATGCCAATCGTACCTACATATGAATACAGTTCCTTGTTTTCCATACATAAGCAGTGCCGTTACTCATATCATTTTCCATACATTAATAGTAATCGTACGTTAAAATTTTAACCAACGCAGTCTTCAGGGGGGGGGGGAATAAATAATCGTTGTACCTTTTGGGTGCACCACAGAGCACCTACATATAAAATTTGGTTGCATTTGTACCCCTTTTACCTGCAAGTTGTTTTGCCTACCATTTACAAGTTTCTATTAGCACTTTAGATAACGTGTGGGCATGAATGGATGCGTTCTTTCTTCTCTTCTGCTATAGAAACTTGTATGCCTTCTTTTGTGGCCATGAGTATAAAAGAAAGTAGCAGAAATTGAACATAGTGTAAGGCCGGCTTAAACGACTCACACCTCTCGCAAAATTTAGGCACCAGAAACTTCTTAAATCCTTTTTAATCCTATCCTATCGAATCCTATAGAAATAAAAACTGTTTTGAAATATGATACACTAAATACTGCTAGTGTTATACTAACATATTACAATTAAAATTGTGAAGTGGTAGGGGAATGCTAGTAAAAAAGGAGAAAATACCGACGATAAACGAATCAAATCTACATTTGCTGTATGAATTAACACTGCTTGTTAAGACGATGATAGTACATGCTATAAAAATATTTTGTTAGTAAAGTATAATCGTGCAAACAAAATGAGTGGTCGTTAACGAAAAAAGTATTTATTCATTCATCAAAACATGGGGCACACTACTATAATAAAAGTAAATTATAATTATGTAAATATGCCACAAAGTTAACACACAAGAATTCCCTACTGTCACAAATAATTCCAATGTTTACATAGTGTTCGTAAATTGTTCTCATTATCCAGTTGTAGGCTAGGAGACAAAAAACACTCCATAATACACGGAAAACGTTTGACGCAGACAAGATATTTAATAATATATATCTTATTCTTGATAACAACTGTACACTATGAACAGAGAAATGTATTGATTCGACTGCGTTTATACATACCTGCACACCGTAATGCAGCGTAAGCTGCGAGGTCTGAAGTAAAGCTGGATTTACAATAGAAATATTTCAGCATTATATTGTGCATTAAGATGTGTGCAGGAGAATCGAATGTTTGTTCTCTTATGTTTTCGTTCCCAGTGGAACCTTACAAGGCCGTGTACTTTGGTGGTATTTCCTTAGGCATTGAAATAAATAGTTGTATTTTATATCTTAAGAAAAAAATTTGATGCTACGACCAATCAGTACAGAGCAGTTGGTGTTCTTGGCGGGAAATTGTTATTTGCAGTAATATAAATATAAAACAATATGACAAAGGCGTGTGTGGGCACATGTTGACGTTTATATTTCTTCACAAATAATAAGCTTCTCTAATAGTAGATAATGTCGGCTTTGAAGTATGATCTGCTTCAATATGGTTGTTTCTTACGAGGTGTTGTTAGGAACAAAAGTAAATATGACAGGCTTGCTGCCTGTTTAAATTCACTGGAATTAAGAATTATAACATTAATGGAAAACTAAAAATACAGAAGACAGATAAGCACCTACTGCATACTTCGAAAAGCATTAGTTTTTGTATTGTAAACGTAGGCCGTGTCCGAAATGGCAGATTGTCTTGAAAAAAATGATCACGTGACCTGATATTTTATACAAACATTATGACGTATTTGGTAAATTGATATTTAGTATCTTATATATAGCGGATGTTAGGAAAAATACAAAATGACAAAATCAGCGCCATGTTGGTTTTCACATTCAAAACACATGTGCGAATGCGTACTTACAACGATTTTTAAAACAAATAACTGTTCATAAGATACATTAGACATGTTTTAAAAAGCAAGTAAGTGTTGAGCTTTCTTTATATGTTTCGCAACACATGTTTTATTTTAAGTCTTTATTGGATATTATCGTCTTGTTTATTAACATATTCGCAGAATTCCAGTAATGATCATAGAAATATTACGTCCATTTTAAGAATTTACTTTATATAAAACATATTTTCACTGTTAATGTAAAAATGTGTTGCCGCGAGTGCTAAACAAGTGACTGTCGACAACGTCTGGACTGAATCCTACGAACTGACAAATTACAAAATAACGAATTTGTCCTTACAGAAACGGGCTTAGCTTGACTATTTGGGATTGGTACAGAATCATTGCATTCAACCGATGTTTCGTGCAGAAATAGTTATATTTTGTAATGTACATAGTCTGAAGTAGAATATTGCGACTCTCTTTGTTATGTCTAGTTCTCATGCGTTCGTTAGTGTTAACATTACTGATAAACACTTCATTGTCAACGTTTGTTGCATTATTATGAGTCCGAGGTTTCACTGTACAATATACAATGGTGTGCTGTATTACACTCGTGTAAATATGAACATACACAGCTGCCAACTTTTCAGACAATATCCACTAATGCACATCATTATTGTAAACGTGGATCTTACAGAGACGACAGTTGTATTTTCGCTTTAAAACAAACATCAGTTAGAGTTGAGCCTTAAACGTTATCATTAATGTCATTTTCCCGCAGTGTGCAAAAGTTTTTCTGCTTAATGGGATGCACGCTCATACAGTGTTCGCATTCGTCTGCGTATGTAAATGTTTTACATGTCCCGGGAAATGACATACGCACGTACACGGGGAAATGAATGTGTGTACGTCTCGCGTCCTTACACCTCATAAGCTACTATATTGAAAATCGATTTATATGCAGTTCATAATTGTTATTCCTAATATTTCTTTTTTATAAAGGGCGGAATGGAGGCATTAACTTTTGAGGAAGCCACTGATCAAAGTTCTTAACAATGTATACTCTTTAACCTTTAATGATTTAGAATAGCCGGGATAAACATAACCAGTTTTCGTCGTGATTTGTTATAAACCTGGCGTGACATTGAATTTATAATTAATACGTAAAGCAGTGAGAACATTGGCAATGTTTTTACACGGCAAGGCATGCATGAGTGAAAACGATATATCAATATCCGACATTTAATTTTTAGTGATGAAATTTACCTCTAGTTATTACCAGTTTTAATGAGACATTATCGATAACTGCCTTTACTGACTCAAGTATATATTCATTCCTGTCTTGTAAAAAGTCTATGATTTGTTAATAGGAGCACTTTCATTGTCATGCGCTTTCCATCTCCTAATGGATTGATAATTCTAAAGCTGCGCCTACGTTCCAGCCCATATTCAGTATGTGTTTCCGTCAAAATGCTTGTTCAGAATCTTATCAGCTAACTAGTTGCTGGAATGGATGCAAGTAAGTATGTATATCGGAATGTATCACGTATCGAGCCGAGTGGAGTATGCTTATATACATAAGTGCATTCCTAGGTTCGGACACAGCCTTAATGACACTCGAATCGACATATTGAATGTACTGATTATTTGTACGAACGGTCACATATGTAGTAGATCACAACCCCAAACTGTAAACATTGCGTTCATTTGTAGACCGTCGTGCGTCTAACATATATTTCTCAATTATTGGACAATTATTTCCTGTCAATTTCCTTTCACATAAGAACGGAACGAACAGTTTATTATGATGTATGACATCATTCGTGATTAATATGACGTTTGAAAGTGTAAGTGCTAACAGTACACATAAACTATAGTAAACTACTAGATTATAATTAAAACAATGACCGTTATATATTTATGATATTTATTTTCGCAGAGGTAAATAAAACCAAACATTGGTTGATATCGCTGCATATTTCCGCAAACACATAATTCTACGCCATAAACGAAACACATGCCATGGCCGCCACTAGTAAATCATGAGTTAGGTATTCACAGCTTCAAAGAATGCAGGTAACTCACGTGTGACAGGCTCGCCTCTGGCAGACCTTGAACTAACACGTGGGTGAGCCGACGCCAGGGTTATAAAATACTTTTCCTGGCTGCGGAATTGGCACCACCGCGCGGATGACGTAGTCGAGAACACTAGCGCTCCTCTGAATCACTCGCGGAACTAACATATAAAAATGGTCAGATTTTTTCCTATCCCATGGCCACTCTAGTGTATATCTTTACTCGATGCTTTAACAGCCGCACAAACCTCCTCCCGCCAGTCTCTTTTCTTTATTACTTCGACCCCTCCCTCCTCGCCACGGCATCACATGAACAGTAAGCGAAAATATTCCCAGCGTAGCCTGCTGTGTGTGTGTGTGTGTGTGTGTGTGTGTGTGTGTGTGTGTGCTCATACGAAAACTGCGACGAAAAAAACAGGCAGTGTTCTGCGAAATGAAACCAACTACAAAAATATTTACTGCCGTTCACCATCCATCAATCAACATCGAAACTGCGAAATCTCCCAACCTCCGCACGAAACAAGGATTCAGAGTCACTCTTCCTCCGGATTCGGAGGGGAGAGAGATTGTTATTAACAACGCGCACACGATCAAGTATGGTATTATGGGATACATATACCAGGCTTCAAGACTGAAAACACCCACGTTCTTTATGTTCTTTCCAGTTGTTGAGAGGAAGACGTGTAGAAACACTGAGAAAGGCATTTCACGTGCATAATTATGTAATGTTGCCTAATGTTACACAACGAACTGCGGCTGGTCAAATACGGGAACAAACGTGCTGAACGTACATTATAAATATGTTTGGTGGAAAACATCTCTTTTAGACACGTCAAGCTCTCTAGCGTGTAAATGTTTCACGAAAATTCACATTACATTCACTGCCATGTTCGAAATTTATAAGAGAAGTGCTTAAAAAATGAAAGTGAAACTATAGCTCTGTTTGGAGTACTTGAATGTGTGTAATATTTTTTCCCCAAGAAGTCAGGCACTGTCAAACCGCAAAGTTGCAGGTTCCAATCCCGGAAAGTCATGTATGTATGCCATTTTTACACTGAGTTTAGGCGATTTTAGCATGCAGGGCACCTTTATATCAGTATACTAATATATAACACAAAAATGCTCACAAAAACCCGTTAGCGTCAAAAATAGGAGTAGACACCCTAAACACCGCAACACAGAGTTCTTATTGACCACCAGGCCACTCTGGCACCAATTTTCGCCAATTAACAATCTACTATATTCCCAAACTTACATGTCTCGAGCTAGACCCAAACCCCTAGGTGTGTCCCCCCCCTTCCCCCGCTCGAAGTGTCCCCCGTCGCTTAGTTTGCCAGGGTATGTCTAGTGAAGTATCCGCAACCGCTGTGCGCCCCAAAGCTGTGGAGAACATCCTCGAAACGGAAGCAGATCTTCGTCCAGTCAAATTCAAATACGTTACTGACGTCACAAGGCGACCCCCCTCTCCTCTCAGTCGCCTCAGCCGCCACGGGGGGGGGGGGGGGGGGGGAAGAAACGCCGCGCGCTCAGTGTAGTTCCGACCTTCATCGAACTACCAAGCACCTGCGTCGCCGCGGAGTCTAATGCCTCCTCGGCTGCCATCATCGAGCAACTTCTTCGAAAACGTAAGTACCCATGATCGACGTGAGGCTGCATAACTCTGTTACAAAACTTTTAAAAACACCATGTTTCCAGGAGCTGCAAAGTAATTGACTCACCAGGTAAGCTGGTGCCTTATTCGCTGAAGTTATGTTAACTGTACTGCTGAATACTTATTTTTTATAACATTGTATACCGTCCGTAGCTTGGCTTCGGTTTGCGAGACAACTGGCATGGGTCAGTTAAATAAGGAAAACGTGGTTACGGCCGCTATTCGATCAAGAGAATCAACAATCCGCTGCGCTGTTTGCTTATCTCTTCAAAGGACGCAATAACCTTCAGTCCAAATACGGAAAAGTTTTCCACATGCGGGAGGAATCACGTATGTGCAACTCACTTTATTTACACATCAACTTTCCAGTCGTGGTTGCCGAACGGGTTAACATTTATAAAAATTTTCCAGGTTTTTGGAAGCGAATATATAAAAATTAAGAAACTGCAATCCTAGCACATATTTTGCCAGCGTAATGCCTAACTGTCGAGCTATTTCTCACACTGAGAGAAAATTGAACAAAATATTTGTTTGTATAGGGCCAAATATGTATTGAGTTGCCCTAACAAAATATATTGTTGAGGAGACAAAATTTGAAAAGCAACAAAATTACTTTTGTTCTTCTAACAAAATGTATGTTTGAATAAACAAAATATATATAAAAGTCTGTCAACTAAATATTTTGTTGAAGCAACTGTACATATTTGTTTGGCCACTCATTTGACTGCCTTCGTTCAAAAATACAGATAGGGAGTTTGTCTGTATTTTTGTGACAATTAGGTTAGTAACCGTGTTTGTTAGTGCATCTATTAATGCTTAACAATTGTATAAACACATTAATAAAACAATGCAGCATGAAACTGACAAGTAAAGCTGTAAAACTTGAAATATTTGTTTGCACACGTTGCCCAAAGTTTGAACTATATCTAATTAAAAGCTTTCCGGTGTCATCAGTTGTCACGTTAGCTGAGATAACTAAGGCGTAGCGCTAGGATCGCAGGTGATCTGGGTTCGAAACTCTGTCGAACTCGAGATTTTATTATATCGGCCCAAACGGTTTAATGTGCGTGTAGCCAATCAAAACTTTAGTTGCACCAATCAAATCTTACAGTCGGGGGGAACCAAATGAGAACACCAAAATAATTTGGTCTCAGCAACAAAATATGTCATTTCTCCTATACAAAAAATAATAATTTGGTTTCATAAAACAAATCTTGTTTGATTAAACAAAACCTTTCTTTCAGTGCACGCCGTAAATGTGCACGTTTAGGTGCGATATCATGTGTTAAATAGACATAGTGTGGGGAGAGTTTATAGCCACGCGTTTGGGCGTCCAAAAATTAATACTGTGTGTGTTACAATATTACGGCCAATCTCATTGCCTATAAAATATTATTTCTCAGATATGTAATATAATCTATGAATATGTAATGTAACGATAAAATATCGTTGTATATGTGAGTTTGATAGGTTATATTAATGACATACCTCGGCTGAACTCTATGCTGCCACACTAAAAAATCGGTTTATTCATCCAAATTTCCATTACCTCTGTAGTTTGAAACAATTGAATCATTAATTCTACTAAACAAACAGAGAAGTCTTAATTCAAGTAAATCAATAGAAACGAATAAAATTAATTTGATTTTAATACTGATGACCTAAACCAATTTCAAATTATATGGTTCTTTTGCAGAATTTTAGTTACTAAATATTATACTATACTAATTTTCAAAATTACAAGCAACACCAGTCTCCGCATTGCACATCAACCGATTTACCAAAATTTGACTTTACTAGTTCTGGTGTCGTAAATACATTTACATTTGCTGTGTCGATAGCGGAAAATAACTGCAACTCTGCCGATGTCGTGGAGTCATCCTTCACTGGTGTAGAACCCAGTAACAGCCCTCCCGTTCACCACGCACAGCACATCTCCGGGTGGTTCTCAGCGAACTCGTCCTCTGCGGGCCGGAACAGCGGAGGTGGGTGCAGAATCGGAACCTCGCTAGAATCCGCAGCCAGTAGCACTCCTCTCACAGAATTGGTTCTCCGAACACCAGACACTGCGTCGTTCTTGTTACGAAGTCGGAAACCCCGAAATCCTCCTTTACTAGACCGTCCTTCCTTCCGGGCTCATCGTACAGCTTATGTCGAATTACTTCTTCTTTTAAACATATATACGCTTACTATTTCAATACTGTGTGAATAACGGTGTATCTCCGTCGTAAATATCAAATTTTGCCAATAAAATACTATAGATTATCTTTCATACTCAGGACTGACTTCTTTTCTAGCTGGTCTCTCACTGATTCCTAATTAGAATGAATAAGGTTTTTGTTTTATCAAGCTATTGTTCGAAGAAAAAAAAATGTGGTAGGCTGGCTGGTGTGGCCTGATTCTTTTGAGAAAACAAAAGGTAGTACGTGTTACAAAGGCAAATACTCGTGCAAAGAAACCATAGATAATCATTAGACTTACATAGCTTATACAACACAACTGTCAAAATTAATAAGTTTATACATATCACATTGAACATACGCTAAACATCTTATACATTGCATTAAAGTTTGGCATTTAAATCAAATTTAAAGACGTAGAATAATCATTATAAAGACATAAATATTGAAGTATTACAGCGACTTAATATATCACGCTAAAGGAATGTATCCTTCCATCAAAATATGTGCTCAGAATGTAGAGAGAGATTATTATATCTTGATTTTTCTATATGGGCTTCCAGTAACCCGTAGTGTATTTACCACGCCTTCTTAAGGAGTGGAGTGGAGAGATTTGGGTGGCTCTTAACAAGGAGATCTTGAGAGCCGATGAGAGTGAAATGAGGTGAGTATACAGCAGCTCAGTAATGCAAGGGCTAGGGAAACGGGAGATCCTCGAGAAAACCCGCCGACAAGCGGCATCGTCAGGCCACGAGTCCCACATGCGAAAATCCGGGAGCGACGCCGCCCGAAGTAAAACCCGATTCGTGGTGGGAGGCAAGTAGTCTGACTACTGCACCACCACGGCCCCGCCCTTTTAAGTAGCATTCCCGATGTTATATGGTTAACGTTTGCTCCATTCCTTCCTCGGACGCCATTTTAACATCTGCTCTTCAAGTTAGTGCAAGGTTAATTTAATGTATATGGGGAACAGTTGCTGTCGTTGGTGTCGGCCAGCGGGTTTTCTCGGCGTCTTCCTGTTTTTCCGCCCTTGCACAGTGATCCAGCCTCACTAGATTTCACCCTCGATGACGCTCAACACCACGCTGTTAACCTATTAACTCAACGGTTAACTAAACGCTTGGAAAATATATTTATTTTTTAAATTTATGCAGTGGCGTAAACGCCCGACTCCGCGGGTAAAGGCTGTTCACGATAAAATGAGCACTTATAAAAGCCCTGCTTAAGATCTACTTGTATGCACGTTGTGTATTCCTCCACCTTATGTAAAATTAACATTGCCATTGACGTCATCATTTTATTCATCCGTCGGTCAGGTGAAACTGTGGAATAATCAGAAAGGTAAATGTGTTACAAATATGGTCATTTTATACAATTCGATAAATTAAAAAACAGAAAGCGAAAGAATTAGTTTAAGTTAGCATAATGGTTACCTAACACTGTTTATTTGACGTTAAAATGTTGAACTATTTTCCCTCCATCACTGCCAACTTTACTGGGCGCATGTCACTCAGTGCGCTCGTTAAAGTATATGTAGGTAGGAGCAGTGATTTTTTCTAAGGTTGATTTCAAATGTGCTTACTTTATAGTGAACAGCCTTTACCAGGAAACAACCCGGCATGTCATACACGGGGCGATTTTTCAAAGATTTGATTCAGAAAGTGAGAAGAAACCGCGATTAGACTACAGTGGTAATCATTCTCAGGTGCGTATTTTATATTTGAGCAGTTTTATTCGGTCGAATGAAATGCTTTCGAGGAGAAATATTTTATTTTGTGCTTTACGCCTACCAAAATAAAGAATGGAATAGAATAGGTACGTCTATGGTATTTTAAAATACACTGCATTCACGATTACATCACACTTTCCTGAAGCCCTGCAAAAGTTCTACTTCCAGGATATTCCTGCGCCTCATGCAAACTAAGTTTAACTAAGTCTGGAAAATTACACCAGATGACAACGCACCGCATTCCTGCGCACTCACATGTAAAGACTGTTTACGATAAAGTGAGCATTTTTCAAATCAACCTTAGAAAAATATTACTGCTCGTGCCTGCATATACTTCAACGAGTGCAATGACAGACATGGGTCCGGTAAAGTTGGTAACGATATATGGAAAGTATTTCCATATCTTAACGTCAAATATAAAGTGTTACGTAACCATTCGTGATAATTTAAATTATTTATTTCGCTGTTTTTTTTGTGCATCAGTGTGTAAAAATGAGCAGATTTATAAAATGTTTACTTTTCCTAACAATTTCACAGTTTCACCTGACCGACGTATAAGTAAAGTGATGAGGCCCATGGCCGTGTTAATTTTAGATAAGGCGGAAGAATACACACTGTGCATACAAGTAGACCTTAATCAGGGCTTTCAGAAGTGCTCATTTTACCATGAACAGCCTATAATAATATTTTGCATGAGAACTATTTCTTACTAGATGTTACCAACACATGTTATTTCTCACTGTTGTAATTAATATTTATTATTAACAAAATATTATAATTTATAATTAAAGTATAGGTAAAAACTTATATTTAATAAAAAAATCAGATATTTTAATATTAACAGAAGTATTAATCGTATGTGATAAATAATATATTAAGGAAACCACTAAACATGTCATACATGGGGTTATTTTTTAAACGGTTGATCCGAAAAGTGTGAAGAAACGGCGAATAGCCTATGCATCGTTGGCCGAATGGTGTAAGAGCATCGTGTTGAAAGTGTTAACCCGTTCACTCACAAATTAATTTAAGAGCTCATGTGTTGCAATCGTTTAATTTTATGTTGTACTTGTGTCGAGCGTGTTTATCGCAACCAGTGAACAACTAAATGCGTTTTTTTTTATGTTAGCGTTAAGGGCGTTGACCGTGGAAAATTATGTTATTTTATACTTGGACCACATAACTAGTCAACTTTTAGACATCATCAGTGATTATTTTTTCCTTAGATACGAATTTTTTTTAGCTCGTATGGTTTTTGCAAATTGACATTTCAAAGTCAAAATGATGCTGTTTTCGTATTGTGCAAACAAAATAAGCCAAACGTTTACATTGTAAATAAATCTAACCATTATATTTTTAATCGACATAACTTAGTAAATACTATTAAGCTGTGAAGCCTTTGTCCAGCATTAACCAAATTGCGCACAAAATGATTCATCAATATTAACACGAGTAGAATAGTTGATTAGTTTCGTGCATTACAGATGGCAGACTTTTTTTAGATTTTATTCCAAATAATTTTCAGTTCACGGCCTGTAAGTGATTACGTGATTTGTTTCAAAATTGTGTATAAATTTAATGTTATTTTGATAAGCAAATTTCTGGCGAACACTTTTACGTCATGGTCCAATAAACAGAGGGGCCACGGTGGCTGAGCGGTTAGACTGCTCACCTTCCACCAAGGCGAACCGGGTTCAATCCCCGCCCTGGTCACTCCCGGATTTTTGCATGTGTGGGAATCGTGTTGGGCGATGACGCTGATTGGCGGGTTTTCTCGGGGATCTCCAATTTCCCCCGCCCTTTGATTTCGACGCTGCTCCATACTCATCTCAATCACCATCATCGGCTCTCAAGACCTCGATGTTAAGAGCCGCCCAAATCGCGTCACTCACTCTAATAAAGATAAGTGATTTCTCAGCAACAAAACAAAAATATTAACCCACAAATATTGACCTCTGGAACGACTGAAAGAACAGTCGCGTGTAACACCAAACACTACCTTTATTGTTGCTTTATATATATATATATATATATATACACACACACACACACACACTCCCCGAAACTATATTAAGTTCAGTATTGTGTTTGTTATCATGAAAAGTATATTTCCCGCGGTTTTTCAACCTTATTTATTGATTAATGTTAAATCTAAAATTTAATTTTTGCAAAGAAGAAATAATTTCTTTAATATTTTTTTGCCGTGAAATATATTTTCCACCGTGTGTGAAGATAAATGAAGAATATTTGCATAGAGTTAAATATGCCTTTAAAAAAATTGTAAGGCTAGTGGCCAGTTACAATTATTTGGGATAACTTTGTACCAGTTTAGTATTACTGTGTACCGCACATTTATATTTAAATTTAAGCTACCTACATTGATGAGTTCTTGAATGCCAAGCATTTTATTTTTATGAAGTACACAGTAATGCGCAAGAAAATTGATGAACCTTTTAAATATAGTGCGACAGACGATACAAAGTTGTCCTGGCTAGTAAAGGCTGTTCGCGATAAAGTAAGCGCTTTTGAAATCAACCTTAGAAAAAAGTCACTGCTCCCACCTGCATATATTTTTACGAGCGCACTAAGAAACATGCGTCCAGTAAAATTGGTAACGGTAGAATGAAAGTAGTTACATATCTTAACGTCGAATAAAAAGAGTTAAAATAACAATTTGTGGTCACTTAAATTATTTATCACTTTTTTAATGCGTCGAAGTGAAAAAATTAGCAAATTTTTAAAATGCTTACTTTTATAATAATCTTACAGTTTCACTTGACCGGCGTATGAAAAAGGCGATGAGGCCCATGGCAATGATAATTTTACATAAGGTGGAAGAACATACAACGTGTATAGCAATAGATACTAAGCATGGCTTTTAAAAGTGCTCCTTTCACCGTGAACAGCCTATAACAAGGTTACCCCAAGTGACTGTAGCTTTTTACTGATTAACTAGTTTCCGATTTTCTGAAAATCTTTATTGCCGCAAATATTCACAGTGAACTCATTAAGCGCGCTAGCTGATTTACAACACTTGCACTGCCAAGGGAACGAAGAAAGTGCTCCATTATCTGTACGTATCGTACATCACGTCAGAAATTCTTTGGTCTACTTTGTTGTAGTGCGTGTTGCCTTGGCCTGAATTGAGGTACCGTACCATGAAGTCAGCGTGCGTGCAAACTTTATGTATCAATTTCCGCGGCAGCGATCCTATTCACAGTGACCTTAAAAGTAGCCCTGGCATGTCTGATACTCGGCTGGAAATGCCAACGTGCTCATCGATATCCAGAATCAATGGCGTATGCTTGGCTTTGGATAGATGCAAGTAATTTGTTTCAAGATAGAGTTTCAATTCTTTTGGTAGCGCTTCGTGGTGAGTTTCAGTGAATAAATCTGTGGTAGAGAGAGAGGACTGGTAACAGAGTAGAAAATTAAGCGGCAGAATATAGAGTTGTAGAGAAGTTTAACCACTTGCTGCCCTTAAAAATAAGAGTAAAGCTGGAGTCACAATACCCCGACGAACCCGACACGACAACCCCGAAACGACGAAATCTGAGTAGCAGCCAATGAAAAGCAAGGTCACAGTGACGTCAGTCCGACAAAATCGCAGCACCGACAGCCCAACAAAAGTAGATTCAATTTCTACTTTTCGACGATGTTAGACTTGTCAGGGAACGCAAAAATGTAAATACAACATTAGAAAACAAAATTCCGAGCCTATTTCCTCACTACAGTAAATAAGAAACTAACTTGCCTCATAAATAACGTTCCAGTTCGTTTCTAAATACTTTATATATCTTCTGTAAATTTAAATATTGTCAAAAGCAAAATTATCATTCTCTTCATCGTGAGTCTTAAAAAGTAAATATTAGATATTATAAGGATAAATAGCCGTTTTATAATTTTCCAACAGTCAATTAACACACTTTTCGTGCAGATTTCGTCGGGCTATTTTGAACACGGGATAATATATAGTATGAAATTCTGTCGACCTCTGACGTCATGTTGGTATGTTGTGTCGTGCTCGTCGGGCTATTGTGACTCCAGCTTTAGAAAGAAAATGTTCGTTTTTATTCCCTAGAAAAATGTTGTATTCTAGTAAAGAAGACCAATTATATTCAGTGGGGTACAAGCGTGCGTTTAAGTATACGATAGAACGTTTTGTTTGGATGTGCCGATTATGCAGTATGTAGCAAACATTGGTACACATGTCTTGGTACTCTAACGTTTAATTCTACTCTGTTCATTATTTTGGAATCTGTGGTGTCATATTCGCTGTAAATACATTCCTCAGTATCTTATTTAAAAATGCAATCAATGTCCACAAATTATGTAATTAAATAGTGCCAACTGTGTTTATTATGCAAATTGGCATTTTATAAAACAAAAACCCACAGGAAAAGTAAAATAAAACGCAAAGTGTTATGGACATATTTTGCCGAGAAACTACCAGAATTATCAGTATACATTTTTTGCAATCCGACCGACTAATACTTTTTTCGGTTTAGTTATGCAGTAGCAAACGCTAGATATAGTCCTCCTCCCAGCATTTAGGTGGTTAGTGATGAAATAAGTATTTTGAAATAATACCTGCTCCTTCCTGTATATATTTATAAGGATACAACTGACTGGCATACTGTCAATAAAGTTAGCAGCGATGGAAAATTACCTCAATATCTCTAGTTATTTTTTTAGAATTACTGTGTTTAAATTTGTAAACACCGACTCTCTTTCATTTGATTTATTTTTGCTAAAGGTACGACACTGGTATCTACAAGTATCCTCGTGTTACAGAAAACATACAAGTGTACAATTGTATCAACAATTTGCAGGATTTGTAGGAGTTGTGATATTAGCTACTGGCCAACTCAAGAATGGCGGAGAGGTTTCTGTACTTCAGCAGAGCGTTTTCAGTTCTCAACTATATTGTCACATTACTCACCTGGACAAACTCCATTTTATGAAATGCATTTTTTAAATAGCAGTTTAATTTATATTTTTGGCTGAGGGGCGAGTTGATGGCATTAAAAATTATTGTGATTAATTAATAAAATGATTATTTATTAGAGTTATTGCTAATTATTAATTAATATAGAATGATATTTCTTTATTTTTAAAAAAGGAATTTCTTTACATTATAATTAAATTTCGTAAAATGACTTTTAAGTGAGGCACGCTATGTAAGATGCCACACCTTAATACTGATGCCGAAGGCTGAGGAAGTTATAGGCGGTTACGGAAGTTGGCCCCAGTGGCGTGTGGCGAAATGTTGCAAGGTAAGCTGGCGTTAGCTCTGGGCTGTACCCTGTTGCTTGCTAGTTTAAATTTCCGCCAGTAAAACGTAACTCGGCAGATGGCGCCACAGGCGGCGTATAATGGGTCCCTTGCCTGCTTGTTGTGAGTGGTCGTAATGCATTCAGTTTCCTTAGGCTGCACGGTGGTTACTGGCTCCTGCTGCTTGCACCGAGAATGTACAGTAGTGAGCAAGCACCAGCTTACCTTGCAACAGTTCACTACACGCCACTGGTTGACGTCTTCTACGGCCAACTTGCTTGGCCGGCGTAGTGCAAAGAAAAGACGCCGCTCGAGGTGTTTACGTTGCCCTGAATCTATCGCGTGATTGTGACCTGGTTCTACGTTTGGAGGAGGATATTCTTGCTGTTTCAAATAACATTGGCGAGGGCAATGGCGTCCCGATTGCTGCAGTCTGCTGCCAACTGCCCTGGTTGCAGCCTTAATTGTGACGGCGCGTTCAGGAAGGCTGCTGTACTAAGGCCTGCCTATGCTATCACCACGACGTGCTTGAAGAAGGCAACAGATCCAGTCGCGACACAATTTAATTTATGTTTTTATCTTATCCGTCACTTACCGAGCGAGGCGGGGCTATGCATAGCTAAATAGAATTTCCTTCATTTTACGGAAAAGTGCTGGTAAAAATTTACCCAGAAGTGTCCGTAAACTCTCCGTAAAATTACGTACACATTGATTTTCAGAAACCGACTTTTCGTAAATTTCACGGAACCTCTCCGTTCATTTCCAAGTTAGTTTTCTGTACTTTCCGTTTAAAATAAAAAGAGATGATGAAAATGTCTAATTTTCGTTATGTGGGTGTTCTACCGTGTATAAAAATTTTTACTAAAAAAGTTAAAATATTTTGTACTTAAGCGAAGTTTGAACCCGAGTCAAAAATTTACCAGCCCACAACTTTAACCAGTCACCTACAACTCTCACTTGAAAGTTGTGGCATAACTTTTATATATTACATAAATTCAGTTTCTATTAAATTTGGTGCATTTTTAGTGTTGCCAAATGTTACAAACACCTGATGCTATTTTTTAATGTTTGAAAGAATAGGTGATAGTCGCGTAGATATCCTTAACTGCCGCAGAAACTATAATTTTCTTGTTACAGTGGCGAAGAAAGCTTCGTGTAGAATCGGCATTGTTCGTCCCCGTAACTCGAAGCCAAAGGGAATACGGTGACTTTCCGTATTTTGTATTTACGGGCTTAACTCCGTTTTTCATCATTACGGATTGTCTTTCCGTATATACAATGTACATTTGCGTAAAACATTCCGTAAATATATGGAAATCTCTAACAGTGTGGTAATCAAACTGGATTCACGTTCGGGAAGACATGAGTTCGATTCCCGGACCGGCCAGTTTCTCCAAATCACTTCCAAAATCGAGATGGTTCTTAATTACAGAACGTAGTCGATTCCTTTCCCGTTCCTTGTTCTCTGAACACCTTACTCCGTCTCTCATGATCTCGATACCTAACTTGTCAGATACTTCTTAAAACAATACAGCATGGTGAATCCTAGGTTTGCAGAAAAACCACCCAGTGACGTGCTTTGAAACCGGAAACCGCAAGAACTCTCCATCCGTGAAGAGTGGAATGGAATGACGCTAGGATAAAACGGCGTTGGAATGCAAGATCGGGGTGTACGGAAATACCCTAGAAAATCCACCGACCATCGGCAAAGTTTTCTCACACGCGAAAACCCTGGTGTGGTGCCGCCGAGAATCGTACCTAAATCGATGTTGTGGGAGATCAGTAAATTATATACGCAGACACCGCCGCGACTTGCTTTACTTTATATTCGTTCGCGGTCGAAGTATTCTTCCGTCCTTCTTTTTCACCCGAACCAATTCTACTGGGCAGTATTACTTCTGCCAGCCTCCCCCTGGGGTCTCCGCCTATTTCCGTTGTTGTTTAGGATAATACTGCAGAACCTACGAGCTTTAATCAGTCATTCGCCCACGTAGTCTCGAATGTACCATTCTCCGTCCGCACGTGTCTCGCTTCGGGTGTGTTCGTTCGTGTTCGTGAAGAACAAAACATTCATTGTGGAAAAAAATGCATTTATGAAGAATGTTTACTAGCGCCCAGTCACCACTGTACATTCCATTCAAACTAATGTTTTAATTAACGGCGTGTTTTACTGCCGCCCCCCCCCCAAAGTATTTCGTAATTACTCTAAATTCGGTAACTTTCCACGTAAAATATTTCTAGTGATAAAATAAGTATACTCTGTAAATTTTTGTGGTTTACGAACATGTATAATATTAATTATTCAAGTAGACTCAAATGAACAGTTTATCTAAGTTTCTAAGATCTCGTGTCGAAATTGCTGTGACGTCACAGATAACTCGTTAGCGTGTGGTAACGCGGTAGAAGCGTGCAGTAATGTGGTTTCTTAAACAGGTATACCAGTTCGATTTCAGAGTTTTGTACTGAAGTTTCATTGAGAGTTCTGAATCACATACGGTTATTCCTCCGGTTTCTGTATCGCTTATTGTCAGTAAACCACATAGGCCTACTTTCCTTAGACATACAGGTTTGACCCGATGTGTGGAATCCTACAGCATAGTAACTGAGTGACAGCTTATCTAGGCCCTTCATCTGTTTCACAGGTTACGTGATTGTAATATGTAACCTCCTTGGGTTTGCCTTTACAGGAAATTCCGGCGGATTTACGTTAAATCTCTCACGTTTGCTAACTTCCTCCATTCTAGGCAAAGAGAAGTGGACAATCTCGAATTTCTTATGTTTTTTTTTTTTTCAAAGCGTAATATCACCCTTTACCTGACTTTGCTGTACAACAACAATATCTGCATTGTTGTGTGTCATCATTGCGCGCTTAAATTTTTCATGCTGGTGCTCAATCCACAGCCGTCCGATCTTTATTAGACTGGCAGGTACTCGATCCCTGCATCACCGAGGGTCGGCTCTGCAGTTATAACGTACCTCTAAAACTGTAAGGATTTTCTGAGTATTTCTCAAGTGCAATAAATGGAGACATGCAAAATTCGCGTTATTATTTGGCACCAGGCTGAACTTCACAGTACTGTATATACCGGAGCCGGCGTCGTTTCTCCATTGGCTGCTGCATAGAAGTGAAGCCATGCCCTCTCTTCTAATTTATTGGCACAGAGTTACACAGGATGTCTGTCAGATAACGTATTGTCCAATGTGAAACTTATTACATAGGTATACGTGTTTGAAGTTAAACGTGTCCCCTAATAATAATGCGAATTTTGCAAGTCTCTAGCAATAAGTAGTAGTATAAGGAAGACACGTACATTTGATTACTTAAAATGTGTAGCATTGAGTGACGTGTTTATTGAAGTTCGCCATTGTAATTCTGCACTACCGCAATAATGTCACGTTGTTCTCGTTTTATGGCTTTTAAACGGCATCGTTAACAGGCATTAACAACCTGTAATAAGTAAAAACTTCGTGGGGCGTCAATGTGTGGAAGTGTGATGTTTGTGATTTAAGAAGCTTAGTCCTCCGTTTCAAAAATGTGTCTGGTATCTAAACTGTATAATCTATATCCTGAACTAGTTTCTTGTCCAAAACTGTTGAGATCGTATCCATGCTGATGATGCCAAGAAGTATAACGTGGGAAAGTTGCTTACTTGGTGTCTAAGTGTGTTCTGTTACGGTATGCTCTCCCTGTGCGGTAACTTTTAAAACACGTGTTTTTGCTCACAACGTTACAGGTTCTAGTCATATGTGAGAAACGATGTATACCAGTCCACAGCTTTCATATCACTATCTTCAAGAAGCAACAGACGACTCACCGTCAGCTCATCAACTTAAGTACAAATTACTTATGTGAAACTATCAAATGAAATTATGAGGATGCATGTTGATATTGCTGCTAATTCAAACCAACCTCGGCTTCGCTTATTAGTGTATGGAACGATAAAAGTGCAGCGTAACAAAACTTCCATGTTATGACATTGTAATAGTGATTTACTTTACGGAAGAGAGAAGTTATCGATGAAAGCATGAAATCTGAGTAATCGAAGGGGCAAAGAAAGGAACTATTTTTCCGGATGTAGTTGTGTAATGTACGAAAACAGGAGAGGTGGAAATAACAGACACTACTGCGAAAACTTAACAATTATAGACTGAGCTAATAATTTGCTCGTAAAAATGCTCTATACTAATAATTAATATGTTTAGGGTAATTAATAAACAAGAACGAATGTTCCGATTAAATAAATGTTTACGCAAACGAGAAGTCAGATATGAAAGGGAGATATTATGCAGGGACAACACTTGAAATAATTTAAAATGAAAAAAAAAATAAAATAAAGAAAGACAAGGTGCCAGGATTTACATTTTTAGGATACTGAAGACTATGGCTGACTCTATGTTTGTTCAAAAAGAAACTTATCGTATTTACAGTATTATTGGCATCGAATCGGTAAAACTATTTTTGCTTATCAACGTTTCACTGAAAGCGTTATTGTTATACGCATGACAGTGATAGCAAGCACAATATAAATACTTAATTTTCCCATAATTAATAGTGTAATTTAATCAACACATGCATACTACCTACTACATGCTAGGCAATGCTAATCTTTACATATTATAGGACGTTCCGAAAAAAAAAATTATATATATATGCAGTGCTTTTAAAAGAGTATTCGATTCACCGTACGCTTGCGTCTAATCCACTTGATTAAAGAAGTCACTTGTGATGCAGTGTGCACTGTTTATTCAAATTCAAAGTAAATAACCAAACCAATTCACCATGGTTGGTTTTCATTTTTTTTTTTTTCCGTGAAGCTATAGGACAAAGAGAATATTTCCGCCCTTGAAACCACAAATATAAAATCTTGTAGATATGTTCTCGGCAAGTGCGCGCCATTTTTTATGATATCGCTGCTTCAAGACGTTTTGTTTCTATTTCCCTCCGGACGTACCAAAGCGCCACTCAGTAATGAACAACTTAAAAAAAACGCTAATAAAACTTGGCTTGGAGGAGAACTTTATGACTGAACATCCAGGATAAAAACGTAACAAGCTTCAAAACTTAAAGTTTTTCCTTGAGACTACTACGATTTCTAAATCGGATAACTTGTTGGAACTTTAAAAAAAATACGTCTCCCGTAAAGAAATAATCCACATGTGAAGAGAAATTCGGCTTACGCAAATTTTCATTTCGCGTCGTCAGCCAGCCCCTGCGTAACTTGTCTCTTTTTACGTTTCGTTACCGTTAGTTTTCCGTCCCTCGCGAGCCTCTCTTTACGACTTCCTGCCAACCGAAAATGGATGACCCGGTAATACGCTCGCTTGCGACCGCCTGTTCGTCCGGCTGACTCCGGTACGCGAGATAGTTCCTTTCGCTCGCGCCTAGCAACAAACCGTTGCTACACTCGGTTAAGGTGGCCGCCTGGTGATATTGTGCCCTGGAGCGTGGAAGAACCTCGCACGTTCCACTGGATGATTTGTACGTAATCTCGTACAAATTATACCATAACCTTTGGGTTTATGGTGTAGCTAATATACAATTAATAGGGATAGGAACATTTCGTGAGTTCATTTCAGGACAAGATAGACGTCAAACACGTGTACACTGACGTTTACTTTGTAATTGAATCGCAGTTTACTATACACGCCCTGGACGACTTTGAGCCAATAGCAGACTTGCAGGGAAACAAGCAGCGAGTACCAGGTGTGGAGTAACACTGGCTACTCTCTAGAGTAGCAGCCAATGAACAAACATCTGAGGCTCGAGTATGCACATGACTGTGGAGTCTAGCCTATAGGTAATTGAACTCGCGAATTTTTTCTATCCCTAACAATTACAGAAGATGAACAATTCATATAAAAAAAAGGGGGGTTTGCTGAGTCCTGATATAAATACAACAATATTTAATTAAAATCAGCAACGTTAATTGTGACGGGGCGCTATCGAAATATTATTAAATATTATAATTATTTTACATTTAATTTAGTATTAACTATTATAATTAATCCACGCCTTCTGAAGTCAATCTAAATGGACTGTCCCCAGCTGAACTTGATGTCGGAGGCTGTGTCTGGAAATACGAATCACGACGGCTACACACCCAATGTAGTGACCTCCTCTTGTCGCTGGCCCGTCTGGAAGCTCCTCCCGACGCACTCGCTTTCGTTGGCGTCTCCACCTGACTCTCACGTCGCGGTATTTTGTGATAAGCTTACCGGCCGCTTCCCGCATCGGTAGAGGGGTTCATGCTACGTGGATATTACAATGCCGGGTTCATACAATGGCGTGCATAACCATTTATTAAGGCCCTCTTCATGTGCCCTCAACACTGGGTAGGCCACCGAACGGTGAGCAGATCTCAGGAAGGAAACGTTTTATTTAAAAAAAACTGCCCAACGTATCTGAAGTGAGGTCTGCTTACGAATAGCATTGAAAGAACAGTATGAACACTCCGGTACAAAACATTAAAAAAGGAATAGGATCGTACGTCAAACCTTTTATTCTGCCATAAAATGGTAGGGTCTCCGCTGAAAGTCTCATAGAGGCGCGTTATCGACGGCAAGACTGCGCGCCAGTTCAGTGCTTTGCGCGTAGAGGCGACGAGAGAGTTTATTCGCATGTCTCGATCGCCCCTAGCGCTCCCACGACGTTTAGGCCTCAGACGTGCAAAATTCCTTCAACCAGGCGACAAGCCTTAAGGTGGTCACCTTAAGGCTTGACTTCACTTATTATGCAGAAATTCGTTCTCGTTTCATAAATTTAGTTTCAGGGGTACTATTTAAAATATTTGATTATAAAATATTTACAATTTACTAGCGGTTTAATACTTATGTGTCTAATATTCACTGTGGGCTATTTCCTGCCTACAAAAGGCAGGAGCTTATTGATAAAATATAAATAATACTTTTTACCACAAGCAGATAACACAAAATTAAAATTACGCACAAAATATTAAACAACTCATAAAATGTAAATTTTCTATAATTTAAGGTTTCAGGTTCTGCAGACACAAAATGTTTATTGCGTGGTGTACTTAAGTCGACACAACATTTGGTTCGTTGTCACAGTTAAAGGCTGTCCACGATAAGAAAAACGCCACTGCTCCTACCTGCATATATTTTAACAGGCGCAATGAGCGACATGTGTCCAGTAAAGTTGGTAACGATAGAGAGGAAAGTAGTTCCACTTATTAAAATTGAAAAAAGTGTTAAGTAACCATGTGTGATAATTTATATTATTTCTCTAGCTTTCTTAATTTTTTAATACAGCGAAGTGTAGAAGTGAGAGATTTGTAAAATATTTACTTTTATAAAAATTTCATAGTTTCACAATACCGACGCATGAATAAAGTTATGACGCCCATGACAATGTTAATCTTACATAAAGTGGAAGAATACACAACGTGCATACAAGTAGATCTTAAGCAGGTCTTTCAAAAGTGCTCATTTTATCATGGATAGCCTATAATGAGCTGTAGGCTACATGTACGGCTACATTTATGTGAACCAATTATGACCTAGGCCAGTAAGGAGGTTCGTAAATCATTAAACCCATAGGTAATATATTTGGTCCCTGAGCTTCGCAGTGTGCAGTACAGACCAAAAATTACCTACACCTGCTAATGAACACAAATGTGTACACTGTGTCTGAATGGGTTAAGGCCATGGTAAACGATAATTTGTTATTTCATTATCTGAAAGAGATTTATATACGGTCCACAAATGTAAATATTTGTAGTTAAATGATTATAGTTTCCAAATTATAGCACCAGAAGGTCGAAAATTTCGTTACATTAAAGCCAATGTTCCTATCTTCCTACTGAACACTTTGTAGACTATTCTCGAGTGTAGTTTGAGCAAAGATAATTTGAAAATTTCTTTGTTGTTCAGCACAAAACTCGCATGGATGTGCAGTCTTTCTTCGGTTATTGTTCAACATGACCTCAGAAGAGCATCGCAGCGCAGTAACAATTATATTTCTAACGATAGGATTTATTTTTTATATCCACTCAAAGGGGCGTGATTGATTGTAAATCCTTTTGTACGACAAAGGACATTTGATTGGGTCAATATCAGGTCAGCTCTCTATTGATTCATTATCGGCCAATAATGAACGCTATAAAGTACAGGGTAGGATTAAGCGTGGTATGGACCAATAGAACGATGGCGAATTCTATGACAGACACCAACAGAACCGATGTTCTTGGAGTAGTAGATATATGTGACTGACTTCTAATTTGTCTTAAGTGCCAATAAATGTGTGCAGACCTCAATGTGTTAACTTTGCCAACTAAATCACATGTCATGTGATCTATATCATATACCACAGCATATTAAGTATCAGGGATATTTAATGATCGGTACTCGGGTACTGGCATCCTGGATCTATTTTAAAATAGGTATTGATGTTTTTGCCAAGACAGATTCATTCCTCCGATAGAAAATAATATTAATAATTACCTATTCTCCTGTGGAACTTAGCAGCTAAGTTAACTGCTAAGAATACATGAGCATGAACGTAAAAATAGACCTACAACAAAATGCTGACAGGTTGTCCAGCGACTGCCGGTCCTTTAAGACATCCTTTATGAACGTCAAACGTGACACTCGTCCTGTTTTGCAGACAACAACTGGGTCGTTTATGCCAACACGTCCGTATTACACACTGTTTCCTTCGTGGGAATATAGCATTACGTCTTATTCAGGCGTGGAACAGACGACCGATAGTCGAAGGTAAAATACAAACTAGTTAGCAGTTAATGCCTGGCTTTATTTCTCGTGAATTAATTCTGCTGTAGATATCGTAACGTCTTAATTATCATGTAAAACTACAGCAAGTGCACATACATAATTTCTAGATACAAAACTACACTAATGTAGGCTAAATATGAATTAACCTGTCTGTAGTGAAATTAGGCAGGTTCCAGAAATCATTTCGCGCCAACGCAACGTGACGTCAGCAAACAAAGTATTTTTCTCTCAAGGTCTCACCACATAACAGATAAATCCACACAGACGAAATGGCGTTGCTAATCTTGTGATATGGGCGTACTCATCTCGTGACAGGCTGCTCGAGGCTCTAGGAGTGTCTGATTGGCACATGCATGCTGCAAAAGGTTTTCCTATTGGCTGGGCTATCGGGAGGGAGGTGCTGATTGGCTGACAGCATTCCAACTTTATGCTGACCAGTACCGCCATCTTTCTGACGTACGCGGCTTCAGTGTATTCAAGAGTCCAAAAATTATATTCTACATTTTTAGCATTTTACACAAATTTTTGTCATAAATAAAATAGGTATGAAAAATTTAGAAAATTACTTTAATTAAACTAATAAAACGAACTACGTGAATTGTAATTTTCAATATTTTTTCCCCTCCATACAAAACCACACTTTAAAATAAGTATTCATAAATTAAAATATTATGAAAATATTTTCTTGGCAGTTTTGTATGCTGTTCGCCCGTTTTAAAATTTAACTTTTGAGATCATCAAATTTAACATTTAAATAGCCTAAACTTTTATCGCAGGTGATCCAAGTGTCGAATGTCAAAGAAACTGCCAATATGACATGTCTGTGACTTCAGGGTACTCTTTAATTAAAAGAAACCAAAATTTGTGTCAAAATAAGTTTTTGAAACGTATAAGAATTATCATTTTAAGTTAAAAGTACCATATCTGTAATTATTCGAATTAATTTTTTAAACGTATTGATGATATGTTACGAAGCCATAAAATATATTCAACATTTAAAAATAAATTGCTATTTCACCTCTGTACTGCTCGCCTCCCACCAAGGCGAACTGAGTTCAATCCCCGGCCGGGTCACCGGATTTTCGCAAGTGGGAATCGTGCCGGGCGATGCTTTTGGTCGGCGGGTTTTCTCGGGGATCTCCCGTTCCCCCCGCTCCTTCATTCCGGTGCAGCTTCGTATTCACTTCAATCGCCCTCATCGGCTCTCAAGACCTCGCTGTTAAGAGCCGCCAAAATCTCTTTACTCACCTCCGTATTCTACATCACCTTGTGGTCTCGTGCAGCTGGTGGTGCAAAACTGTCCGGAAGTGGAATGACGTCGGGTGCGCACCGATGCGCCGGGCCGAGGAAACGGAACGTCTTCAATTCCCATAACGCGCATCGTGCAGGTCCTCGACGAGCGTGCCAGTGCGGTCTGCAGTATGCGCATGCGCGCCGGTCGCATAGCGGATCGACCCTCGTGCGGAGGAATACCAGCGGACAGGAGCGGCGTGTAACCAGCGAGCCGCAGATAGTCCCGGGGGTGCGGCGAGGTTTCGGTTGACTCTTGCCTCGATGTTGTCGGTAAACCACTTGGCGTAATCCTATTACTATGGAAATCCCCCGTCCCGCCTTCCCTTTGCCTAAAGCGCATGCCGCGGTTATGCAACGGCCTGGTTAAACTCGACCCTCCGTTCCTTACGGCCCTTATCTGAGGGCGCGGATAACACCCGCCGAGAGCAAAATAATGCTTTTTTTTTTTTTTTAATAGTACTACGAAATGACCAGCTCATTTCACGTCCACAGTACCATACATTTTTTTTTTCCTTTTAACCTTCGCGGTTTCATTATCATCACGACTTTGCCAGCCTAGAAACTTGGGACAAAAAAAAAAAAAAAAAAAAAAACCACACACACACACAGCTGTGCCCGATGGACTAACATACAGAGGAGTTACTAGTATTTGGAGAAATTGCAGATTATGTTCGCGTGTTTGAGTTTCTCGAAATTAACCCCACTTAATCAACATACCAGTGCACACACACATACACCATTTCACACACATGCACAAACTTTAACTTTTTTTCTTTTCGTTACCCTCATAAAACTAACTCGAAACCCTTTCAATGGGTACATCATGTGTGTTCGTTGAAACATCCTTATGCGTATGCGTGTCTAAATTTTTCCTTTCATATATTCACTATAGGCTGTTCACGGTGAAATGAGCACTTTTGAATGCTCTGCTACAGATCTACTTGTATACACGTTGTATGTTCCTCCGCCTTGTGTAAAATTAATATTGCCATGGGCCCCATCACTTTATTCATGCTTCGGTCAAATGAAACTGTGACATTATTAGAAAAGTAAACATTTAACAGACTTACTCATTTTTACACTTCGCTGCATTAAAAAAAAACGGAGAGTGAAAGAATTAATTTTAAGTTATCACAAATGGTCACCAAACACTTTTTATTCGACTTTAATATATGTAACTACTTTCCACCCATCGTTACCAACTTTACTGAGCGAATGTCACTCAGTGCGCCCATTAAAATGAATGTATGCAGGGGCGGTGGCTTTTTTCGAAGGTTCATTTCTAAAGTGCTCACTTAGACGTGAACAGCCTTTATTTGTGATTTAATTTCGTACTATCCTAATTGCCTCAACCAGAGAAGAGGCACATTCTGGCTAGGTCTAGCATCACGTCAAATGGGACCGACTAAAGCACAATCGTCAATGCCACGAACCTAGCAAAATGCAAGACTACAGATCTAGCGAGAAGCTAGTACAAAACTGTTCAGGATTATTTTTTTGCGATATTTTATTTTTAATATTCTCTACTTCAATGTACGAGTGCTAAAGGTGGTACACCCTGAGCAAAATACCATGTGCGTGCTTGGAGATTTTCATTTAAGGGGGAGCCCACTAAACTTCGTGTAACGTAGACTAAAATGAGAACTGTATACATGTATGTGTACATATGTATATATACATATGCATTGGTGATTTTTGAGTAGGACTGAGCGAATTTTTTTAAGTCACCTCACCTGCAGTCCAGGTGGAAGTCTTAAAAATAAATCATTTGCTGAAATTACTACGGTTTGTGGGGCCATTTGTATGTTTCGTTAGCTACGCATTGCGCAACACGTGGTATGAAAGTTGTTCCGAACCCTCAGCCATGTGCATCAGTTGTTCACGATAAAGTCAGCACTTTTGAAATCAACCTCAGAAAAAAGTCACTGCCCCTGCCTGCACACATTTTAACGAGCGTACCGAGTGACATGCGCCCAGAAAAGTTGGTAGAGGAGGATGGAAAGTAGTTCTATATCTTAACGTCGAATAAAAAGTGTTAGGTAACCATTTGTGTTAACTTAAATTATTTCTTTCGCTTTCTGTTTTTTAATACATCGAAGTGTAAAATTAAGCATATTTGTAATATATTTACTTTTATAATATCTTTACATTTGCTCTTGACCTAACGCACGAATAAAGTGACGAGGCTCATGCAAATGTTAATTTTACACAATGTGGAAGATTACGCACCGTGCATAAGCTGGGGTTTCAAAAGTGCTCATTTTGCCGTGAACAGCCTATAACACCTATGCCACTCCATTCTCTGTCAACCTGACAATGAACTTATGTTTGGAGGTGAAGTGCTTAATATGGAGATACAAGTTTACGAATTTCGGTTACGAAAATAATATTTACATACATTAATGTATTGCAATGGGCTTATTAACGTTACCGGGTGTTATACCCGAAGGCTTATCAGGGGAGGCTTACAAATTAACTTGTGACCTAACTTTAACCAACACCCATGCCTTGCACAGGATTCGAACCTAGAACCTCCCGCACCGCAAATCGGCGGCGCACCAGCAGACTGCGCCGTGGTAAGTCGGCTACAAACAGGGCGAAGAAATGTCTTCAAGTAAAAATCTGACAAAGCAAACACCAGATACACTAAATGAACGAAATCAAGAAATTCCAATTACATTTATAGATTACTGCGTGTCTTGAAAACGTCCAGAGTAAATTATTCTTGTTCTGTAGATTACTGCCCAATATGTATCACAAACTAATATATTGTTCCCATAATTATTGTCATAGATTGAAAATGATGTTCCATACACAGGTGATTTCAACAAGATACAAAAGGGCTCGAACTCTCGCACAAAGCACCCTTGTTCAATGGTTGATTACACTTGTTTATGACAGCAGTACTCAGTCGATGACAAATAAGCTGGCCGAATTGCCATTTTGAATGTTTAATTGGCGGGGGGGGGGGAGGTGGTATTGCCCACCTGGCCCACTCTGTACTCACGCCTACTATAGGATGTTCACGGTTAAATGAGCACTTTTGAAAGCTCTGCTTAGGATCTACGTATATCCACATTGTGTATCCTTCCGCCTTATGTAAAATTAACACTGCCGTGGGCCTCGTCACTTTAATCATGCGTCTGTCAAGTGCAACTGCGAAATTATTACCAAAGAAAATATGCTGCAGATCTGCTAGTTTATACACTTAGATGTATTAAAAAACAGAAAGTGGAAGAAACAATTTATTTTAAGTTATCACAAATGGCTACCTGGCACTTTTTATTCGACGTTAAGATATGGAACTACTGTATATTCATTCACGTTTACTGGGCGCATGTCACTCAGTTCGCCCGTTAAAATATATGCAGGTGGGGGGGGGGATAGGGAGCTTTTTCTATGGTTGATTTCAGAAGTGTTCGATTATCGTGAACAGCCTTTGCACGCTGTTCACTGTTACGAACACTTCTGAAATCAGCCTTTGAAAACGTACCTTCATATGTTTTAAACGGACACGCTGAATATCATGCGCCCAGTGAAGTTGGTAACGACGAAGGGAAAGTAGTTCCGCGACTTACCATTGAATAAAAATGTTAGGTAAACATTTTTGAATAGCGTAATTAATTCTTTTACTTTCTGTATTTTTAATCCATATACATGCAGTAATAAGAACATTTGTGAAATATTTACTTTTCAAATAATTCCATAGTTCCACCTTTCTGTCGTGCCAATAAAGTGACAAGGCTCACAGCAATGCTAATTTTACAAATGGCGGAATAATACACCTTGCGATTACAAGGGCTTTCAAAAGTGGTTAGTTTACCATGAACAGCCTATGTGTCTTCACATACTCGGCTCACAGTTGATTATTCACTGTGGTACAATCATAAACAAAACACTAGAGTATACGTGAGTCAGGTTTATATAGGCTGTTCACGGTTATTTCCTACTTTTCTGAAGCCCTGTTAAAGTTCTACTTTCAGGACAACACTCCGCCTGATACAATCAAAGCTTAACTAAGTATAGAAAATTACGCCAAAGGGACAACGCACTGAATTCGTGGCCACTCAATGTATTGTTTTGCATGAGAACTATTTCTTACTAGGAGTTACCAACTCACCTATGTTCTCCTTGTTTGTATTCATGTTAATTATAAATTGAATGTTACAAGTTATAGATAAAATATACGTAAAGGTTCAATTTAACTACAAATAAGGTACTTTTATGTTAAGAGAAGTATAAAACGCTTATAATAAGTGAAATATTTACGAAACAACCAAACGCGTCATGCATGGGGTTATTTTTTGAAGGTTTGGTTCAAAAAGTGCGAAGAAACCGCGAATGGACTGCCATCAAAAGAATTTGCAAAATTCACGTACACTGTAAAAAATGAAAGTTACAATGAATGCTTTAGAAACTAGCCGCCAAAGATATTTTTCTAACGCTACATATAGATTAGAGTAAATTTCACGAAACCTCAGTGTGGAATGTGTAAAAATTATGTTTAATTTTAACAAACAAAATAACGTTGTAGACTTCAATAAACATTGAGCTACAAAAGTTTGTTTCCGTGTTTTCTATAATAACCTGTTGTAAATATTCATTAATTACAAATTGTAGAGTTACAAGAAAATATTTTTACAAGGAACTGCTAGTAACAAGTACAGAAATATTTTTACTGTGCACCTCTACAATGATTTATGGACATGGCAAAATTTTTATTTTTTTCGTGCATTTTTTTTGTATAAATGTACGTAAAGTGATAGAGGTAAAAATAAGTGACGAACAGTTCAAGTTGTGAAAGGAAAACTTATTTTTGTGACCTGTGCAACACAGTTATAAAAGCGAAGTTCAATAGATCTGCTTGCGGTAATCAAAATTATTAAATATCTCCCTTTGTATGCTGTTCACGGTAAAATGAGCATTTTTGAAAGGCCTGCTTAAGATCTACTTGTATTCACATTATGTATTCCCCCCACTTTTATGTAAAATTAACATTGTCAGGGGTCCTCATCCCTTTATTAATGCGTCGGTCAGGCGAAAGTGTGAAATTATTTGAAAAGAAGATATTTTACTAATCTGGTCTTTTTATACTTCGATGCATTTTTAAAAAAAGCTGAAAGCGAAAGGACTAATTTAAGTTACAACAAATAGTTACCTGACACTTTATTATTTGACGTTAAGATATGGAACTACATTCCATCCATCGTTACCAACTTTACTGTCGCATGTCACTAAGTGCGCCCGTTAAAATATATGAAGTTGGGAGCAGTGACTATTTTATAAGGTTTATTTCGAAAATGCTCACTTTATTGCGAATAGCCTTTGCTCATTCCATCTCCTACATACGCGGTACGAACGAAACTACTCTGGGATATGCCTTAAATCCTAACCATGTTGACCAGAGTTTGACGGTTGATTTACTTGTGCTAGGTGGTGGTGGTGAACCTACTGAACGTGGACAACCAGTTTAATGGTGAATATTTAAATACAGCGTAGAATAATTGAGAGCTCCAGGACGCTACACGGACCAACAGTTAACGTAATGTTGCTGTCACACATTTAAAACACGCGGTATGATTATGTGCACTTTTAAATTTGTTAGCCCTTTTGCAACGCTGCTATTTCTGTCTTGAATAGTAAAGGCTGTTCACCGATAAAGTGAGCACTTTTGAAATCAACCTTAAAAAAATGTCACTGCACCTGCCCGCATATATTTCAACGGGCGCATCGAGTTACATGCGGCCAGTAAATTTTGTAGCGATGGGTGGAAAGTAGTTCCATATCTTCACGCCAAATAAAAAGTGTTAGGTATCCATTTGCGATAACTTAAATTAGTCCTTTCGCTTTCAGTTTTTTTACGCATCGAAGTATAAAAATTGACCATATTTCTAACAGATTAACTTTCATAATAATTCCACTGTTTCACTTGACCTACGCATGAATAAAGTAACGAGGCCCATGGCAATGTTAATTTTACATTAGTCGGCAGAATTCACGACGTGCATACAAGTAGGTCTTAAGCAGGGCTTTCAAAAGTGTTTATTATACCGTGAACAGCCTATATAAAGAATGGGGATATTAAAATCCTCAGCATTTTCAGACATCGAATTTTAGTGACTATTATTCACTTGCTGTACCTGACACCAGTAACGCATTTCCCCCCCCCCAGAATTGAGCAATATCTTTCCAGTCATTAATCTTCTGTTCATTTTTCAAAGACCCGAATAATGTATTGCAGCAAACAGGAGTAGGGTATGGGAGAAAATTCTGTCGATATTTCAGCGGATAGCTTGCGTGCGTATTTTGTGTGCAGCTATTGATCTGTCAAACGTTATCTTGAATAAATCTCGCGTCTGTGTATCGTGCTCACCGAAGAAGGAAAATTTACAGTTTCTTAAAGAAGGTTTTGCGGTCACGTGGTTTGGTTACCACTGCCATTGGTCGAGACTATGTGTGTTTTATTGTGATTAAGTCAATGATAATTGTAAACACGTGATAGTTGCGTAATAATCTAGTTTAGCAGTACGTTAATTGCTACCTTGAATATAGGAATGAAGTTTGAAATTCCAATATTTACCACTATGAGTGATATTTTATAATTACTTGCATAATCACTGCGAAATATTAATTCAGATTCCTATTAATGTGAAAGTGCCGGTTCCCTGGCAATGCTAAATACACATTCTTCAAGGCGTGAGATATGCCGCTCGAACCCAGTTCTTGGAGCTAAAGGCTGTTCGCGATAAAGTCAGCACTTTTGAACAACTTAAGAAAAAAGTCACTGCTCCTAATTGCATATACTTTAACCGGCGCACTGAGTGACATGCGCTCAGTGTAGTTGCTAACAATGAAGAGAAAGTAGTTCCATATATTAAAGTCGAGTAAAAAGTGTTACGAAACCATTTGTGATAACTCAAATGATTTATTTCGCTTCCTGTTTATTACAATGCATTAAGTGTAAAAATGATCAAATTTTGTGAAATATTTACTTTTCTAATAATTTCAGCGTTTTTGATTTGACCGACGCATGAATAAAGTCCCATGGCAATGATAATTTTGCATATGGTTGAAGAATACACATTAAGCATGCAAGTAGATCTTAAGCAGGGCTTTCAAAGGCGCTCATTTTACCGTTAACAGGCTGTAGTATTAATTAATTTGTGGTGTGTTCCCCCCCCCCCCCCCACAGGATTTACGCCTGTAGAAAAAAAGGCCTCTTCAGGTACCAATGTATAGTCACCGTGACATGGCACTGTTAACTTAACAATTTAAATAAACGTAGTTGCAGTATATAAAGTACACACAAGTATGCACTTTTTCATAATTACGCTCCTCTCCATAGCACCTGTTTTATAAACGACGCAAAATTACGTACGATCTTTATACGAGTTGCCAAAAAGAATGAACAACTTTATTCTCTCTATATGTAAAAAAAAAAATGCCATTGAACTTCTTTTAAAGTGAAAGAGACCTATTATTTTGAAACACAGCCATTGTAAATATGTTGCTATTATTTTGAAACACAGCCATTGTAAATATGTTGCTATTATTTTGAAACACAGCCATTGTAAATATGTTGCTCTTAGTTGTATTAGTCGCTATTAGTATGATACTGAATTTTTCTTCAGAGGCAGCCGCGCTCATTTGTGGTGAAACGTCATGAAATTTGGCTGCTACAATGTCGAAGTAATATTATTTGACTGTCTTGCCTGATAGTTTGAGCGTAGTCAACTCAGGTCAACAGTATGTGAAGTTTTCTGGATCTCGGAAGAGCAAACAGCGCAATCTTATGGTTGAGAACCTAGTCAGATGTGAGTGCTGGATACATTATTACAAAATGCCAATTTCAGGGCCTTCAAACATTCTAAACGCACATGTTTCTGTCTTTTAATTTTTCTTAGAAAGGATATTATCTTCGAACAGTAGTACTTGTGTCTTACACCCACTCCCGTTTCCCCGCCCTCCTTAATACTTATAGGTTAGTCCCACGTGCCCTATTTGTTTATTTAATTACTTTAATTATTTGAGCTTTTAAGAATTAAATGTAACATAATGCCTTAGTACTCTTCTAGCTCCCTACATTACGCTTCGGTTCGATAAAATATTTGAGTCATAAGGTATAATTTTAACACAAATAATAATAGACTACAAAATTTAAATGACATTTTTATGTTGCTTAATTGCCACACAATATTACGTTAATAGCTCAGATGTTAGGTTTTCGTTGATGAGTAAAGTAAATAACTAATTTGCAAATGCATTTTATATTTTTCTGAACAGCTTAAATGAGTACGAAATCTAAGAATTGAGTACAGCAAGCGAGACCGATACTTAACCACTTTTCAATTTACTCAAAAAATATAACCAAACTGAGTGTTAAACTGTTGCACTTTAAACGTACCCGGTATATGTCAGAAGGCTAATCGCGTTACGGCTTTCATACTAACCTATCTTAAGACTAACCTTTAAAAACTTAAGAAATCTCTCACACACATGTGGCTGAAGGAAAGAAAATAACTAGCTACTTGTGGCCAATAGTTGCCTTAGCAGCTTCGGGTAATGAGTTTACCACTAACCTTTGTGCACAGTATTACATGGATGCGTGTCTCACAGCTTGGTTTTCGGTTTTTCTACCTTTTAATACTCCCGGTTTAATAGAAGCATTTCTTTCTAGTGCTACATTGAATATCTCGCGAGATAATTAAAATTTTTCAAAATGCCAGCAACACAGTTTTCTAATTTTAAAAAAACCCCCCTTCATAGAATACATTAGAAGGACACCGTAATTTCGCAAAAGTCGATAGTGTATAATTCCACTTATTATTGTAAAACCCGTTAAAATATAACACCTTAAAAAATGTACAATGATTCTAATGCAAGGGCTGGCCAAACGGAAGATTCCTGAAAACATCACTGACCAGCGGCATTGTCAGGCACAATTCCCATTTGCAAATATCCATGAGGGATCCCGGTTCGCCCAGGTGGGAGGCGAGTAGCCTAGCCACTACATCACCGCGGCCCCGCGATGGTACAGCATTACCTTTCCCAGAGACGTCTAAAACTTCGGCGGCTCCGACAACGTCCTTGGGATCTGCCATTCTCGTCAGGCATCGCTGGAAAAAACAATTCCTGTGTGGGATAAGGTGATCATATTTTTTACCCGAATTCGGGACGCTAGTTTTGGCTCATAAATGGTTGGTAGTGGGAAGGAGAGAGTAGTGTAAAGAGTGTGGGAGGGATGGACTGTTTACAGGGGGTGTTTTGTAAAAAAAAAATTAATACTATTGTGTTTTTTACAAATTATTTATCATAAGGCTTATGATTTATTGATTAAAGACACTAAATAAAAACAATGACATTCTTTGTTATTTTACTTTTATCAAAAAATGAATTTACAATAACTATTTTACCTAGTCATATTTTGCAGATGAATGAATTTTTTTCAACGTGTCTCTCTTAGAAAATAACATTCGGGACAAACGGCCCTCCCGAATGACCCTCTAAAAAATTCGTGACACGACCTCGAACATCGGGACTGTCCCGAAAAAAATCGGGAGGTCTGATCACCTTAGTGCGGGATCAGCGTCATCTTCGACGCGGATACCACAGATAGCTCGATAACCAACCAGGACGTGGTCGTTTGCCCGACGAGATCCCGGGCTGCTTCATCCCGGAATACTTGCGCCTGGTGGGTAACGGCCCCTTGACGTCGGGAGGTCTTCGCTCTGTATCAGCGGGGAGAAGACTGGTTCACTAATCCGCGAGCACGATTTACTAAGGGACGACGACCTACGGATGGCGACGTATAGTCCTGTTCGCAGAAACTCCACGCTTTTTGAATGAAAACTTTCGAAAATCACTCCACGTATGACGTGTTCCGTTGTTTCCTAAATATTTCGTTTATCACAAACGTCATTAATTCTGTTACCGTAAAAATTCTCATCCCTAGATAAAGTGAACTCTTACTTGTATTTTACTTATGAATTAGTATATTTAATGTATAATTAATATGAATAAAAAGGCGTGTTGGTAATGCCTAGTGAAGGCTGTTCGCGATAAAGTGAGCACTTTTGAAATCAATCTTAAGAAATAGTCACTGCTCCAACCTGCATATATTTTAACGGGTGCACAAAGTGACATTACGTGCAGTAAATTTGGTGACGATGGAAGGACAGTATTTCCTTATCTTAACGTTGAATAAAAAGTGTCGGGTAACAATTTTTAATAACTTCGCTTTCTGTTTTTTTTTTAATGCATCGAAGTGTAAAAATAAGCATATTTGTGAAATATTTACTTTTCTAATAATTTCACAGTTTCACTTGACCAACACATGGACAAAGTGACGAGGCCCATGGCAATGTTAATTTTACAAAAGGTGGAAGAATACACAACATGCGTACAAGTAGATCTTAAGCAGGGCTTTCAAAAGTGCTCATTTTAACGTGAACAGCCTATTGTAACATCAAACATTTGTTTTTATGTCGATACAATATAATTTTTTTCTTCAAAATTTTAAGTTTCATGGTTTTTTCTGTTGGGATGTCATATGTAGTACATGGACTACGTTAAATACAATAAATGTGTAGTACTTAAATTAGTCATTATTACGTTTACGATAACTGTTTTACTTTCGACATACTAATACATTATATTATCAATATTTATTACAATTTTTGTGCAGCTTTCGCATAAGTAATGCATTATGCATTAAACGATTTTATTCTCACTAATTTGTATGTAAGAACTTCAGACAGTTTGGGCTTGTATGATAATATAGCGAGGTAACTATCTGCAGTTTGCGCCTACACTATTATGAAAGGTTTAAGGTACTGTCTGAAACAAAAAAAAAAAAAAAACAGTTTCTCGAATTTTTCATACGATTAACTTTGGTTTTTAACAACGTACATTCACTAACGTTAACGGTAAACCAAAGATCGCTCACATAAAAAAATAACCACAAAATTTTTGCAATGTGAGTTACCAAGGATTCCAAACCGGTACTTTCCGTACGGATAGCCTCTGAGTAACGAACTATGCAAAGAGTATTATCTCAGTGACGTGAAGTCAGTAAAATTTAAATTAGAAGATCTTGTCATCATATATGTTTATAACAAACGGCATGTGACATATCCATTTTGGTAAATTCAGTGAAACCAAATGCAAATGAAGCGTTGTATACGCCACACTGAGTAACTTTTTTTTATTGTTTTTAACTTTTTAATAGAATATTTATACAGATTGTAAAGTGATACTGGCATACTTATTTTATAGAGTTAAGAGAAGGAGAATTCATAATTGAACTCCCGTCGATACACTTAGTTGCTGTGGATAATTATTTGTATTTGCTAACACATCGGTTTCAAATATACCTAAAAATAAATTAAGTAGTTTAAACAAACTGGTTAACTGTAAAACGCTGAAATGTAATAAAGATTGTCATTGGTGGGACAAAGATCCCCAGCGGATAACAGATACACGTATCTTAAATGAATGGCATTAGAGAAGGAAGCTTGCTCAGGTGTCCAAAATTTGGCTGGGACCACAGGAGTAACAGTTCGATGTTTCCTGGTTGATTTTCCAATTTCCATGTCCATATACAAGATGCAGAGTTATCTAGCCGTCAGAGGAATGCACAACCGAAAGTGCTCTTCTTTGACAGACGGCGAGCTTGTAAATAGCTGTGTTTCCTGCGGAACGTGGCGAACGGAGTCTCTCTAAAGCTGTCTCCCGTCGTATTAATCGACAGTCGTTTGTCTCTTTTGTGCCACATTCCCCGCCGACCAGAACGCGACGATCAATTAAGATTTCAATTAACGCTTCCTTAGAGAGCTACGAGATTGCGTAGCATGCTTTCTCCCTTTCCAAGAGCTAAGGCCTAGATAAATGTGCCAATCCCTTTAAAGGATCTGAAGGAAGTATCAGTGTCTCCGTAGGAACTCCAAAACTAGACGGGAACTAAACCAACCATCTGGCTGAGCGAGGATAGCATGACAATGTGGATGTCCTAGATTTCCCCGTCACTTTCATTGCTTGAGAAAATTGATACCGAAATTTGACTCGGCTCAGACACGATTAAAGAGAACATTTTCATTTTTATTTCCACTGATATGTAAATCACCTTATTGCCTACTGATGGGGAAATAACCTTAGTGTCAACTGATTTGGAATCAACATTTTAATTGGGCGGTGTTCGACTGTAATAATGTTAAATATGGTGGCCTAGGTGCCAACGCATCTTTCCGGTAATAAACTGCTGATAAGGTTAGCTTTGTTAAACAAGTGCACATAATTGATGAGTTCACCAGTTTGAATATTAGCGCCTATCAGTGAAGAACAGGCATGCAAAGTTCTCCTAGGGAGGGGGGGGGGGTCTCTTTCCTTGCCTGTTATTTATTTCATCGCAGCTACACTCTAACAAAGTATTCGGAAATTTTCCATACCAGTGTATACGCTCAGTGAGAGCAGAAATGGCAATGTTTTCCCCTATACATTCATTGTAATGTTTCTACATTTGCTTAGGAAACTGTCCCAACTTTGCATCTGCAGCTTAATGCATGGTATTATTACCATACAAAGTATAGGTTAAAAACTTTCACTAGAGTTGAGGAAGTTTAGCAGAAATTTTTTACAGTGTGCGTTTACAAGATGTCTCGCAAGCATAACGCATCTGCAGTTCACTTCACAAAAAAAAAAAACTACAATTATTTTGATAAAAAGGTTCTAACGTGTTACTTTTGCTATGACGAAGTATTTCTGTAGGCTTCAGAAACATATTTTAAATCATTAAAATATTCATATTTTATAATCCTTGTTGACCACAACTGACTAAATTCTTTAACAGCCTAAACCAGTTAAAAGGTCTATTTTTGCGTAGCTCTTTTGAATGGGCCATTCTCATTTTATGTGGAAAATACTTCTATTTAGTTTTTGCCAATTAAAACCACCGCTTTACACAGGAAACGGATTACAAACTGAAACCAAATAAAAGCATAAAAAAGGACGATCATCAACGGCTTATACAGTCATTTTATTGGCTTTGTTATATGCGGTACCAAACTGGTAAGTTAATCAGGACGGTTTATATTCTAAACTAACTTAGGAACATGGCACGCTTTCATGGAATTCGAACCAGTGAAGTACGGCACAAAAGTCAGCACAACGTGAAGTGGACGCGGGGCAGCACTGGATGATCGGCTAGCCCGCTCGTCTTCCACCAAGGCGAACAGGGTTCAATCCCCGGCTGGGTCACTCCAAGATTTTCGCAAGCTGGAATCGTGCCGGACGATGTCGCTGGTCGGCGGGTTTCATCGGGGATCTCCCGTTTCTCCCCCCCCCCCAATTCCGGCGCTGCTCCATACGCCCGTCAATCACCCTCACCGGCTCTCAAGACCTCGATGTTAAGAGCCGCCCAAATCTCTTCAGTCAACCAAAAAAAAAACTTTAAAGCTCCTGGCCCTTCTTAGCCATATGCCATCCAGGGTGTTGAATTCTAATAAATTAACCAATAAAATCATACTGTACATACATTAATTAAATTCTTATTTCACTTTACTTAGTCGACAGAGAAGTACAAACCCGGTAAGGTGGATACGTGCGAGGAGTTTTCCAGGGTGAACACAGCTGCAGCGCCAAGATGCGCCACCTACAGTATCCACCCCCATGGAACCAACTATGGAGGGCTTCAATCAGGGCCTTCATCCGCCAAGCGGATCACGAAGAAACCCAGGACACATCCATGCTACGCACAGCCATGTCCCCCTTAGGATTCTCCGCCCCCGCCCCACTCCCCAGGCCTATCCTCACCTCTCGAGTATTATTTTAATTACATAAAATATTTTAGCGTTGAAAGCACTGGCAAGGAAACAATATACAGGTTTTAGAATTTAAGGAAAGGTCATGAAAGGTTAACATTTTAATTTGGATGTTATATTGTGGGCTTGGAAGTTTCTCTTGGGGGGGGGGGGGTCTCACACTCCGATCTTATGAGTATGGGAAGGCGGCTGTTAGTCTGGGCGCCCGTAATTTCTCTGCAATCATTCTTCTAACTATATTGTAAGCTTCAGACAGTCTTCCCGAGAAGCTGGTGAGCTATACCCCGCCAATCGTAGAGGTCTCGCAGTCGACAGCCTATCCGGCTGCTTCCGTTTCTCCTCCACGACCAGCGAGGTCCAGGAGCCGGGATTCCCCAGACATCCCCCGCGAGACCACACCCCGACGGGTCCGCACACCTTGATCTAGCCTATTCGGCCGGATTACGGTGGCACCCATCGTACGTGAGCCCCCCGCGGAGCCTCCCCAGAGCCCCTAGCCTCGGCCTAGTTTTCTATTCTATTTGAACTATTTCTTTAATTAAAATTTCTTCTTGCGCTGCCTTCCGTTCCAGCCCGAGCATCCATCCTCCAGGACAATTACCCCTTCAGGACACCCGGGCCTTTGCTTCCAGCAATTAAAGGAGATGGAGTCATGCTCCTACGGGCACCCAGTCCACGGGGAACCACGAGGAGGTCGCCGCCCGTCTCCTCAACCCCCCCCCCCCCTTTTTTTTCTTTTTGCTTTTTTCTCTTTTTATTTTTTTCAACATTTTTACACACATCACAACGAACATCAACATTACACACAATTCACGCATACGCCCTATTTTCTTCACTATTTTACTACTTACTACCGCAATCCAGCCAGTATCTAGTTTCCAACAAATTTGTGATCCCATTTTGATTTTGTAGGTCAAAATTGTATTCCATTCTACCAAAAATTTTTAAATAGTGTCTATAAATGCCAAACCAGTCTACATCTTATACTCCTCTCTCCCGTCCCGAATCCTCAACCAACTTGCGTAGCTCTTCTGGGTTAGTTGTTATGTGCTCTCTTGCTAGTATTATCATCATTACATTATATATTCAGTATTCGGGAAACACACATTCTGTAATCCTACTACTCTATTTTTCACTACCAGCTGGATTGCGTTTGTCAAACTTTCAGTTTGTTCTAATTTTGAGTACAAAATTTTCTTCTCTAATTCCATATAACTTAATTCCTGATACTATTTAATTTTGGCATCCAAATCGACTTCACCAGTTTCTTTAAATTTCTCCACCTTCTCCAAGAATTTGTGGTATTGATTCCCACTTCCTCCTTCTTCTATTCTGCCCCATTCCTTTTCTATTCCACAAGCCATTCGTTCTTCCTTCCTCCTCTGTTCTCTTCGTTCTCTAGATGATTTCTTCTTCTTCATGTCCGTTGTGTCTTCTTTTTTCTCTCCCCCTTCTTCTTGCTTGTTTCTTTCTTCTTCCTTCTTCTTTTCCCCATCTTCATCATCTCTTTTTTTATTAACTTCTACTTCTATTACTTGTATTTTTAGTCCCTCGTCTTCTTCCTGTTCTTCTGTCTTGTCCGTTCCTCCTTCTTTTTATTCTCTTTCCTCTTCTTCTTCATCCCACCACAGGCCTCCTTCTTCTTTTAATTGTTAAGCTCCACGTCGAAGTTTCTCCTTTTCCTTCTCTTTTGTCTTCTCTTTTTCTCCTTCTCTTCTTAATTTTTCCCCATTTTTTTAATTTTTTCCTTTTTTTCACTTTTCTTTATTGGAAATTCTGTTTCCTTTATATCCTCGTCCTCAAATTCGAAAGCCAAATTATATTGTCCCAATTCAATTTGTCCTTTTTCCCCCTTTTTCTTTATTCGTCTTCTGATTGCCAATACGACCGCTCTCAGGATGTCCATATTCCCTATAACTGAAATTTTGAATTTACTCGACGAGCACTTTCTTTACATTAATACTTACTCATCACCTATAATTAATATACCCTCTCCCACCCCTTTTCTTAACAACTATTCTAGTTCTTCCCTTTTAGTCCCAGCACGCATCCACCCAAACTTACTATTAATCTTCTAGATCATCATTCAAAACTTTTAAAGTATCATATATTTTACCTAAACTTTCATTTATTATTGTTACAATTTCACTATCATATACATTATATTTATGCAATGGCCAAGTTTCGTATTAATTTTGCAATTTCTGTTTTAGTTCCTCCCTTTCCTGTTCAAACAATTCACACATGTACAAAATATGGCATATAGTTTGTTCTCCCTTTTGACACTGACAACTGTCATGTTCTATTTTATTAATTTTAAATCAATATTCCCTTGTTTGGCAATGCCCTGTTATGATCTTTAACACTTTATTATTAATTTTATTTTTATTCTTGTACCAATAATTTAAATCCTTAATATAATTTTGTGTTTAATCCAGTTTCTGCTTTACCATAGCCTTCTTGCCACTTTATAATGGTAGTTTTATAAACTTCCTTTTTAACTTCTCTTACTCCTATTGATTGATTATCCACATTTTTTTTCAATCGATATTCTCCCATCTTCTACTATCTTACTGTACAAATCTCCCTTATATCTTATCTAATCTTCTTCGTGTGTAATCTGGTATAACATATTTCTATATTTTATTCGATAATCTATTGGAATTTCTTTATATATTGTTATAGTTCACGTATATGATGTTGTTTTAGTCAAATTCATTAATCGTAATAGTACATACCTTTGTGATGCCCTTAAAACTTTTTTAATATGTGTATGATCTATTTTATTTCTATAACTTGTACTGACATGTTGCATAATATTTAAATATAAGGCTTAATATTTTTTTTTTATCTTTATAACTATAACTTTTTATCTTCGATATTATTTGGTTCAATCCATACGCCCGTCAAACACCCTCATCGGCTCTCAAGACCTCGATGTTAATAGCCGCCCAAATCTCTTCAGTCAGCCAGTGAGTGACGCACATTTCACTCAGAAGCAAAGTTGTTCCGGCGTGAGGGCCTAGAGCGTGCGTAAACACGTAAGTTTCGTCCCTCGCCACAATTTCTTTTGGAATGAAGCCAACAGATCGTGCGTGCCCCAGGGATTCGTCCCCCCCCCCCCTTCTTGCCACGCAGTTGGCAGCGCCGACGTAACACGGAGGTTACCCCCATGCCCTCTGCCCCATGCCGGACTGGCCGAACTGATTACGTAGAGTGCCGTGGCACCAGCCAGTCACAACGCCGCGCCAAGCCCCGCCATTAACCACGGCCAACTCGCAGGCAGAAGACGAGGTCAGTTCGCTCCGCTTCTTACTTACTACCCTTTTACGTTAATTTGAAAGTGATGCTGGCAAAGTTAGGCAGGCGTAGTTTCAGCAAATCTGGTTGGGCATTTGTACGTGGATACATCTTTTCTCGGCTGTCAGATGTTCAGGGCCCCGGCCTGGCCGACGCAAGAAGTGCATTGCAGAGCTTCTATACAAAACACGTGATACAAAAACGATTGGATATTTTGTAGTGGTCTCGTCCCCAAAGGCAAGTTTCAATTTCTTTTTTCAAGTCCAGGGATTTATTTGGCGTGAAAATGGTTAAAACGGATGTTTTCAGAATCCGTTTTAGCAGCTAAATTTTGTATTTATAAACTTGAAGGTTGTCACTGTTTGAAATCGCTGACGGAAAGACTGCAAGCCAGTTGAGCACCTTGCGGAGAGATATAGGGTTGGGCAGCTCTTTAAACATCGGTAGGTAAGGCCCTTACACAATTGAAAACTTTAACATTTGACTTTACGTTTGCTTTCCGGCATGATTCTTATGGAGCTTGACACAATGGAACTGTCAAAGGTAAAGTCATACACTCTTCAGCCATTTTGCCGAGAATCTAACAGAGGTTATGTGGAAAGTGCGTTATTTTATTGTGGGTGATCACGGTATGTTAAACAAAGCTCGTCTTAAATTAAAGAAATGGCAAACAAATAAAATGTGAAGAGGAAATGTATGAATTGATATATTTTAATAAAGTAAACTAATGTTTTTTTTGTTTTGAAATAAACTTTTAATATAAGATTTAAGTCTATTTAAAAAAAGTACGTAAAATTCTTTCCTGGATAATATCATAATTATTTACATAACAAGATACACATATTTACGAAGCTATCAGAACCGATGTTCAATTGTCTGAACTCTGACTTCACAATTGTATTGTGTATTGGTGGTTTCGTCAGAGGAAAGCAAACGTAAAGTCAAATGCTAAAGTTTTCTATTGTGTAAGAAGCTGTAGTTGGGCTTAACGTCTCGTCGACAGCGAGGTCATTAGAGACGCTTCTAGTGGCACAGGAGAGAGCGACTGGGAAAGGAACGGGAAGGAATCGGCCATGGCCTTTGTTAGGGACCCATCTCAGCATTCACATGAAGTGATTTCGGAAAACCACGGAAAGCGCGAAACCAGGATGGCCGGACCGAGGATCGAACCTGGGTCCTCCCGAATGCGACTCCAGTGAGTTACCACTGCGCCACCTCGCTCGGTTTTAACATCGGCGTCTTGAGAGTGAGATCCTTGCACGTAGAGTTGATGAGACAGTTTATGAGTGAGCTAAAGTCGACATTACAGCCTATGCGTTTCGAGGCCTGGAACGCGTAAAATAACTGCAGGCGGGAGGAAGCTTCAACATGCAAGGCGCTGTACACGTTAAAACTGTTCTACTGATTTGATTCATTTAAATGCCACCCGCTGAAATTCCAGTTAATGATATAGCAAAGCGTGATGAATAAAATAAATGTGAAATTCGGTCAACAAAATAATGGCCAAAGGATTCTGTGTATACACTGGAACACTCTATTGTGGTTTTCAGTCAAATTTTCACTTATTGTGAGTAATTTTCAAAACTCCAACTTTAGATTCTACAATGAAGTTTCCTGGATGACAGCGTGGTTGCAACATATGTCGTTAACATAGGCCTAGTTCATGAACATTATTTAAAACAGTATAATTCATTATGATAGCACACAGTTAAAGTGAAATGCAACAGTCTCCTTGAGTTAAATTATATTATTTCTTGTTTTCGGGTACAACTTTAAATCACCTGCTGTATGCAAACTGCTATATATCCAGTTTTAACTCAAGGTCGTTCATCATATTATAGGACAAACAACTACACTCTGACGTATTCAAAAGATAACGCATTGTCATAATTTACAGTATTGCATTACATCCTTGCAGCTCTGACTATTGTTCTCTGTTAAGCAATAGTGCTATTTTGTTCTCGCTAAGGATATTTGCTTCGTATGTCAGAATTTAATGGATGAATAATACAAAACTCATTAACTTAAATTATTCTTCCTCCCAATAATCATTTTATCATGCTAAGAACTGTGGCTAAAAACGATAGCACTGAATGTGTCACTATAGTGTCTAAAAGCTCCTGAATATAAAGTTTAATTTAATACGGGTATCCGAAAAACACGTTGTTAGAAATGCAGATCTTAAAATATAAGGAAAAGTATTTGCTTTTAAAATGATTGTCTAAATTTAATTTATAATAAATATAAAGATCCATAAATTAAGTGAAACAAACACAAGACCTGATGCGATGACATTCCATGTGATTTCATGCTAATTACAACACCAAGGAGACAGGCACAAAACACAAAAGAGACACTACAATGACCGAGTTTCCTACTTTGAAATGTAATCAATCTAAACCTTATACCAGATGCATTATATGACGTTAATTAAATAAATGTTTCATTACGTTTCATGTCGCATGTGTATGTACATTAGGACCAAACACGACGGTAACTTGCGATAACAGTGGGCTGGCTTCGAGTTAAGTATTCATATAAATGCATTAATTAAATCCCAAAATAGAGTGTGGCAGACTTTGATGGCACTTAAAGGGCTTCCAAGTGTCTGCATAGTTATTTTTTAAATTTCTACCACATTAGATAGTTTTTGTTGTAATATTAAACACTCGGGAAAACATAAAAATGGTAAAAATTTACTTATTATAAACGAATCAAAGGCTCTACAGACATTTTAAGTTTTTTTTATGCAGATTTCAAATCTGAACAAAATTAATCCATTACGCTAAAGCTCAATAAATTGTTCGTGTCATCGAAATGGAAAGAAGAAAATTTGCCTCTCGAAACATGTTACGCCGTTTGTCAATATTAATATTTAACTTTTGAGATAAAATTTAAAGACAAAATATGTAGGAGTTAATAACTTACCGCAGGTGAACCTAGAGTATTATTTCAAATAAATCGCAACATGCCATCTTGTGACTTCAAGAAACGTGTGAACTTTGTATGAAAACCATTTCTGAAATTTGTCTGAATAAATATTTTATGTTAAAAATCCCATGCCTATAAACCATGATAAATGTAATTTTACAAATAATTTTGTGTCTTTGCATTTTATTTATGCCATGTCAAGAAACCATGAAATATCCCCAAAATCGAGGACACGATGTTTGCTTTTGAACTGCTTTTAAAGCTGTGGTCTTCAACTCTGAATGCTACATAAGTAGTGCTACATAAATGTATGTGCAGTTCACTTCCATTGGTATTCTATATAGTGTTAAAAACGAATGTGTCGCTAGTACATGGTCGTGGGTAATTTCTACATTTTCTTAAATAGAAAAGCATGATATGGCAGAGGCCGCTTTCTTTTCAATAGTTCTACAAAATATTTGCAAATGATGAGGAGGACAGAAACGCCCTCAGAATTCAGAGTAATCACTATAGCGAGAGTGATAAATTACGGTCATTTTCTGAAATAATGTCCCTGCTAAAACAACATCTTGCTCTAAATCAAAATCTTGCATTAACTGGACAATAATAAAAGCTTCATCTGACTCAAGTCACCGAAAGTAATAAGGCATCAGACTGGAATTCAAATAATCAAAAGGAAGAATTGTTTTTTTATCAGTTGGTCTCCTGTGGCAACCTAAAAAAAATAACAAATAAATATTTCGAAATAATTTATCTTTCATAAAACATTAACTTCCTAATATGTAATTTTCTCAAAGCCAAACACAATCTATAAAATATTAATTTAGCAGGGACATCATACCTGTCAGTGACCGATATTTATCAATCTCGCTTTAGTGATTACTCTGATGCTGACTATATGACAAATGTTGATCCTAACGACATAATTGCTTTCAGAACTTTCAAAATCAACGCCCGTCTCCTATCTCTGGAACAGAAATCCGGACTTAACACAGCCAAAATTCGAACCTGATTCACCGTAGTGGGAGGCGAGCAGTTTGACCACATCATCATCGTTACACCAGACAAATTCCCAGTCATGTTAGTTCTCAGAGTGTCTCCGGTGATACTTTTCAGTCTCATGAGAAAGGCAACTTATCACACACATCCCAAGATAAGTCGATTTGAAGGAAACATTTCATACGTATAAGACACTCAGCTCAATACAATAAGCAAGATTTCATGGTTTATTTCGACACGAAACTTAAGAATGCACTCGTAATTAAGTTTTATTTTAATATTTTCTCCCCAACAACTGAATGTGTTTAATTATGTAATACCGTACTTAACAAAGGTCGTGGTTTCGATAAACGCCAACTGCACTGTTGTGGGTACTTTATTCCACGTGGTTTTACGTGTTCATATTTAGGTAAAATCATATTTAATTTTTTAATATCATAATATCCTTTACATTTTCCTATCCATCCCATTTAACGTCGGATTAACCCTTGTCGTATCTTTTCCTGTTGCTAATTGTTTATTATGTTGGCTAACGTGTCTGCTGACGCAAGATAGTACGAACCTCGCTTATCGATTATTAATGGAATTCTACTGGCATCACCATATGTTTCCCACCTACACTCCGAGTATCGATTCGATGATATAATGACGATGCTTTGTGGATTCTGATAAGGAACACTTGTACTATGATGATCATTAATAACGCGCATTGACAGTGTTACTTATCGCGCGAACCTAACTCAGTAACATTAAATTACCCTTCGATATTTACGGTTAGTTAAAAATAGATGCGTCCATTAGCGTACCTAACTACGTATGCATTGTAATATTTGTGATGTTTACACAGTTTCAACGTATAAATGGGACTCCACGTTGGAAAGCCACTTAACTCTAGTACTGTAGTGTTCTCACAGGGTGTAAGAGTAAATATTGATGAGGTGCTGATGCAAGCTTTAAGTACAGTACCCAACTAACTTTACAACCGGAAAACACATACAATTTCGAAAATTTATAAATGGTGATGTAAAATGTTTTGAGTGCCAAGAGAAAATAAATGACTATGGCAAAAGAAACTAAATCAACTTTTCGCAGACCCTAGAACATTGGTGCCAGGCGCCTAGTACTAAGAATTGCCTTAGGAGTAAGACGGTGCAAAGTCTAATACTTTCCTGAACTCCGTAGATAAATTAATTGCCATCTTAGCAACATCAACTAAATTCATATAATATTGTATCAATAATATTCACCGATTAAAGAGAGCAGTCATCGGACACTTAAAAATCACACAATTTCAACTTGCATTTCTCTGCTGCAATGATATTAAAGAAATTGGTTATACCTGTGAATCCAATCCAGCAAAATCTTTCTGGAAATATTCCGAGTAAGTATTCAAAAAGGATTGTTTTCATGCAACACACTTAGGCCAACATGATACAAGAAACTAAATCATAGCAAAATATGTAGAAGAAAACCCCTTTTTACTCAAATCAACACATTTCAAACACTGGCATAGCATTTTTCAGACAATTGACAAGGAATTCAAACACTTCAGAAAAAAAAAATATATTATATCACTTCATAGCACTTTAGCACACGATCAGAAGACACAATATAGTACTTTAATTTAGAAAAAAAACATAGGCAACACATGAAATCAGAACATATTCAATCATCTTGTAGCAACAAAATAACTCATGAAACGTAGCAAACAAAACCCTTAAATGTGAGAAACACAAGGACGCATCAACTATAGAAATCACTTTCAGAGAAAATTACACCTCAACATACATAGGCTCTTGAACCTTCAAAATCACTTGGCAGGCAAAATAAGAAAGCTCTACTACAGTAAAACTGATCTGAGTAGGGATAACTCTTAAATCTCTTTCAGTGTGAGAATTTTGATGTTGGGCTGGCAGTAACAACTGCAAAAATAATAATTCATTATCAAGCAATTCGTCTCTTAAATTGAAAAAGAAAACTCTCTCATCCAAAAGTAATCAATTAAAATTCTGTAATTTAATGAGATCAAGCTTCTTCTATTCAAACAAATTACTCTCCGACTAGTTCATTAAAACGCGGGCTTCTGGGGCAAACTGATATTAGCAGTCAAGTTTATATGCAATCACATTAATAGGGCATCCAAAATACATCTTCCAATTAAAAGGTGAAAAATGTGTTACTTCCAGGACACATCTCAGATTCAGCTTGGTGAGATTTATTTCAAAACTCACTCGTTAATATCCGCAACATTGCGGATGGAAATAGATGAACCCATCTGCCTTACTGCAGTCATACCGCAGCACGTCGTCAAACCTCCGAGTCCCCATGTCGCAGATGACGCCGTCGGCTCTGGTCCCCGCATATATCACACCTCAAAATTCTTGAATTACCTCGACTGGAGCTACAGAAGCAGGAAATCCAGGTCGCCTAACACGAACGCAGTATCTAAAAACATAATGGACTAGGAACCAGTAACGATGCCACGGCCCATCCTCGACGAAACTCTCGGGCCTCTAAAATACGACGCCCTCGCGGTTTCATGGCTACTGGCAGAAGAAGAGCGAATTCAGGGCTTGCACACCCACGCCAAGCATGAATACGGAAGTCCCAAACCTCATTGTTATCAGCTCAACTGAGATTAGCACAATAAAGTTTGAATTCGCCTCCCTTCATACCAAAATTATGTCTCGTATTGATAATAATTACACGTCAAAATCGATCATTAAAATTACAGACATAATATTGCCCGGCCCATGGAATAAAAATGTCACCACAGGTAAGCATTAATTCTTACAAATTACGCGAATACAATAAAAATGAGGTTAAATGTGTCAGTTCAAGTCAGTTATGCACACGAGTGGACAAATTAACTTTTAAATATGTCTTTCAATGTCAAAATAACAAGTTCGTGTTAGTAAACACACCACTGTGTCTATTCTCAACAAAATAAAAAAAAATTTTTTTAGTTCCAGTGTCAATGTAAACATAATTTTAGGTTTGGTGTATGTTGCAGACATTTTAAATAAATAAATCCGATTGTAAACAACTTTACATGAAGTTTATGCAGTGCGAAGCGCTACAACATGTCCAATCAAATAGTTTTTAACATATATAGCCCACAGTACTCTTTAGACTCTTTTTTTCTCCCCAACTATTTTTATGTTATTTTAAAAATCGTAACACAATTTATCTGCATTTAATTACACTTACCCTTAAGCAACACCAAAACACCATCAAATTCAGCTAGGACTACATAAAAGTATGATTGTTTCTTTTATAATATATTCTGGAGTCGGTTCGTGAACTCTATTCATTTTACTGAATTTTGTGAAACTTCGTATAATATCCTTTAAAATTGCTTACCGACGTTTGGAACGATTTTTTTATTCACTCAAAATTTCTAGTTCGCCCTGAAGATAATTATCGTAATGTACAAGCTTTCTATGTGTTTGTCAATTAAAAGCTTCTTTATCTCGCACTTCGTGGACAATACCTACTTTTTATAACTGTTTCTCATCGGACTGCGATGCGAAATATTCGAGTCCTGTTCGAAGAGATGAATGTAGAGAATTAGTTAAAAGTATGTTGTATTTCCTTGACACCATTTTCAGCATGATAGGCGGTCGATTGTGTTAAAGAACTTTGGAAAGAAATCATTCTCTTAGTTAAAATTCGTTACCAGCAATGAGATTTAATACACATATGAAAGTTCTTTAGGTCAGTGATAATGTTTGCCTGGCCGACCTCCCATGGCGCAGTCGATTAGTGCCCCACCGATATGGGGTACGGGAGGCTGTGGGTTCGAATCCCAGGTAAGGCATGGGTGTTAATTTAAGTCTGTAACCTGTCCCCTGCTAAGCTTTCAAGGATAAAACCGGAGGACGTTAAAAAGCCCTATACAGTACAAAACTTGTCTGAATATTATCAGACAAATGTCAATAATACGATATTAGGCATTACATAAGCAATATCCGACGGACATCAAAAGTAATTCAGTATTACCAGTTTAAAAAGAGAGTGGTGAAACTCTGGGCTTGTATTCGGGAGGTCCCAGGTTTGATTCCCGGCCCCTATGATTTTGCTTTAGAATTTCCGTTGTTATTCCGTTATTATTTCTCCAAACGAATGACGAGGCTGTTCCATATTATTTCTGATTAACGAGCTGCTTCTATCATTAATGGCAATGCAGTCCACAAAATATTAAGCCGTGACAACACTTCTACTAGCCAAATGCAGATTTTAAAAATGCCTACACAGAGTAAACACTTGCATATAGGTCATTCACGGTAAAGTGAGCACTTTTGAAAGCCTTCTCATTTGGAATAAGAGTCAGTAAATATATTTTATTTATAGCCTTTAGACGTTAACTCCCGAGTGCGGTGGAATATACTCACTGTGTTTATTAATTACTTGGCAATTATATATTTGAAAAGGCGATTAAAGGATAAAATATGGCTGAAAGAAAAAAGTTACCAGGGCCTCGAAATTACTGACTTTACTGTGAACAGCCTGTACATAACGCAGAGGGAGGTTATTTTTGTCCAGGACTCTACAGGACGAGGCTCAATATTCTCTGAGGGTAAGCGATTTGACAACCGCGTTCTGTTATAGCTCACACAGAAAAATATCTAATGTTGTGCCAAAAATATTGATGTTACAATAACATTAATTTTTTTTTGTTATGTGTGAGCCGTCAGTAACTAATATTGCTGTTGATGTAATAAAATGTTAAGCTATTAATGTTACTGTAACATTAAGTACTTTTGTGACAACATTACCTCCTTCCTGTACTGGCAACATTATAATGGTTTTTATATTGCGGCAAAACAAATTTTGTGTAGCGGAAAACAAATTTTGTGTTGAATTGATGTTAACATTTGTGTTATAAATTTTCTTGTATTTTATTTGCTTTAAAAAAACATTACAATGTAAAATAAATAAGTACTATTATTTTGTCACAACAAGAAATATTGCCAACGAAAAAAAAAAAAAAATGACGTGATGGGATTCGAAACCCGCACAGTGAATATTCAACATTCTTCATTTCAGGAACCCGACGTCTTACCGACTGCGTTATCTTGATATGCCCGATTAAGTTCCGTATTATAAGCATTGCCTACAACATAACGACAAACTTCAGTTCTTCTATCTTACGTGGAAATACTTTGTGCTCCATAAATATATTCATGGGCTCACGTAAACTGCTGTGCAAGCCTTGGGAGCTGGTCTAAGCTACTTTTAGTTTTCAAACTATGGTTTAAAATTTAAATGCAGTTGTTTTATTTTACGAGGTTATCGCTGTTCACGACTACCCGCCATTTTCACAACGCCAAGTCAGTGTAACCTTGTGTTAGTTGGAGATTTCTTTAATGTTATAGTAACACAAAATATTTTGTCTGTCCTGTTAATTTTAGCGTAATACAACTTCTGGTTGCGACAAACGTTATTTAGAAGCTTTGTTAACATCAACGCTTCAACACCATGTTTTCATTATAGAAATATAAGAATTTGTAAATAGTTAACATTAAGTAACTTTTTCACAGCATTATTAATGTTACTGTGCAACATAAACGATTCAAGAAGTGTCAAATTAGTAACTTTCATGTGGCAGCAACATTAGACTTTTTTCTCTGTGAATTATTCTCATTTCTGCAGGGGTTCACAACACCTGCAGATCACTGGTGGTGGCTTAAAGTATATCAAGCATCATAAAGCTTCTGATTTGAAACCTCTGGAACTATAAATTAAATCAGGTTTGAAAAGGTTCGATTGAATAACATTTTTTGTGATAAGAAAATCTGCGTTCGACTAACCATTTTGTTGAAGTAACTCCTCGGTGTTAGGTTACCTTTACTTAAACGATCTTCACTACAGGGTTTTTTTTTTTTTTAATCCATGAACTGCGCAGTGTAAGTTCCAGAAAAGTGTGCAAAAGCGACTCTTCTTTGAATGTGCTAGGACCACTTATGCGCTGAAGTGTCGGATAAAGGCTAGCAATTCGCGCTGTGACGTCGCCTCGGCCATTTGGAAGCAAGCTTCGACTGTTGATCTCTCTCTCTCTCTCTCTCTCTCTCTCTCTATAGGGCCCGTAGAGAAATTGCCCACCGGCGAAACGCAACAAAAATCGCAATCCGTAGCGACTACGTCACCCACGATATGTGTACTGCTAAAAGTCGCAGCGATATAGCTCGCGGGGCCTGCGGATGATTGGGGAGCGTGCAACCGCAAGGGGGGTTTCGTTTTTATGTCGCGAGATAGCGCCGCCAGCGTTCTCCCCCCCCCCCCTCTGGCAAACCGTATTTCACGCGTTTAATTAACACCGGGGGGGGGGGGGATTTTTTTTTTACTCCCCCGCCTCTCTCGTCAACGCATCCACGATGGACGCCGCCTCTTGCCGCAGATGTTACAAACGAGCAGATATGCAAGCCGCGGGCCGCTGGAGGGATATTTAAACTTTCGCCTCAAGCTGAGTGCTAATTTAGTCCAAGTCCAAAGCAAAATTTCGGCACACAGTGGACTGCTCGCGTCGTTTGCTTCTGATTGGTTATTATCGTTAAAGGCTGTTCACGATAAAGTGAGCACTTTTGAAATCAACCTTCGAAAAATGTCACTGTTCCTATATATATATATATATATATATATATATATATATATATATATATATATATATATATATATATATATATATATAAGACGGGCGCGCTCATTGACGTGCACCCAGTAGAGTTGGTAACGATGGAGGGAAAGTAGTTCCATCTCCTAACGTTGAATAAAAAGTGTTAGGTAAACATTTGCGATAACTTCAATGATTTATTTCGCTTTCTGTTTTTTTAAGTGTATCTAAGCGTAATAATAAGCGGACCTGTAAAATGTTTACCTTTCATACTAATTCCACAGTTATATTTGACCGCTGCATGAATAAAGTGACGAGGCCCGTGGCAATGTTGGTTTTACTCAAGACGGGAAATTTTCACAACGCGCATACAAGTAGACCTTAAGCAGAGCTTTCAAAAGTTCTCCGTTGACTGTGAACAGCCTATACCATTATGAGGAAACATCACCGCAACTCTATTTTTTCTTAAATATTTTTTACACCATTCTAACAAAAATAATCAACTGATGGATTTCGAAAAGCTCGTATATTCAGAAGTGTTTTAAAATAATCCATAAAGAACAGAAACATCGCAACTTTACTATGAGATTTCAAAGGGCGAAAAACTCTTAAATCCACAGCTTGTATTTAATGAAAATATCTTCATATCTGTGTAAAATAGTATACTTGTCTAAATTACCAATAACAACAACATAGAATTGACTCCGGTATCTAATTTATTAGGTTTTCTGTCTCTCCTGTAAAATTTCAGTTTTTGGAGTTGAGACACGCACGTCTAAAAATACGTACATGGTATCTATATTTTCCCCCTGAGCACCTATTCCACCGGCGTTACAACCTGGTCTACCTGTAACACGTACCTTGTAACGAACATTTATGACAACGTAAGAAATTTTACTCGGTGCTGCACAACACGCATAAACACTTAAATATATTTAAATTTATGATGGTACTTGCAATTTATGCCTTTGAAACACTTACATGTGCTTGAAGATCATCTTGAAGTGGAATTCACAGCCCGATGTAGCACAAGAACATAAAATTAAAATATTCACGAACGACCGACGACCAGCTCATATAACACTGTGTGCAGACGGTCGTGCCGGCCCGGAGTGGAGCTTAAGCGCGTGCCCGATAGAGGGCCGGCGTGTTGCTTTTTTCAAGTGTACCAGAAAGAAAACTTCAATATGATTGGTTGGTTCAAATATTCGGACTTACGTCGTAATTTGTGTATTGTTCTGACCCCTCTAAAGGGGTATTTGTTTTCTCCATAGAGACCAATGTATTTTCATGCTACCAGATTGTTCGATAACATGTGGGAGTTGTTGTATCCCTTCTAAGGATCAATGTTGTCATCACGCCTTGGTTCGCCATTGGTGGATAATTTGTGTGACCCCTATAGCCAGTAAATGGTCGTTTTTGTGTTTATACGGCCTGCAAATTTGTCAGACGCTTGGAATCGAGAGAGGGATTCCCCAAGGAGAAACAGGTCAGGTAGCTTGGTTATTTGTTATTTCGTAATGTAATACCTTTCAGAATGCAGGAACGTCACTTTGACGTTTTTAGTAATTTATTTTGCAGTTAGGATAATTTGGAAACAGAGCAATTTAATTATGCCTACTCAGACTTGTTGGAATCAAGCGTCATTTTTCTTTGACAAAGTCAGTTTTTGGTGAAATGCTTGGCACCAACTTCTTTAATTGAAATATAATGTTAATTTTCTAACTTTAATTAAAACTTTGCTTTCGCTAGTTCTCTGCCATTTTGGTAGATTCAATAGGGGTAGTAGCGGTTTTGTTAAGCCCACCATTTCTGTAGGAATGTTAATAAAATAAAGGCGGCTTAGGCCAATTTAAACTTTTCCTATTTATTTCCTTTGCAATAATATGTGGATTTGCAGGTACGAGGGACAAATAATCTCACTAAAGGAGAGGGCCAGTAGTGAAAAGAAACCTATGTCTGGAGTTAATGAGGTTTTTATTGTGATCTTTTAATTCGTGTAATTGAAGTAATGGTCTCAAGGATAGGCAGAGTTTTTATTGGCGGTAAAATCATGGTAATTGAAATGTGCATTTTATGGAGGTGCAGTAAAATTTGGTTTCGTGCATGTAAATTTTAGAAACGCTTGTATATGCACAAATGGCTCAGCACTGTACCTGATGTTTAAGTGTAATCCGCTATTGTGTTTAAAGGTAAAATAGCTTGAGGAGATGGAAGATACTATAAAGGAGTAAATTTATGGTGCCACATGAAATCAATTTTCCATTTTAAAAAAAGGTATGAGAGTTGGTGCCAGATGACAGACACCAAGATATGATTAAATTCAGATAGCGGCATGTTATAAAGTTTATGTAAAAGGGTAAAGTGGCTTGGGAGTAAAGGCATTGAGTACATTTTGTGATGCCACGTATGCTTACCACGTGCATTTAAGATTTTATGTAAATTCAGAGGTAAAGCTTTGAGTACATTTTGTGATGCCACGTGCATCTACAGATTTTCTATATGCAATATTAACGTTGTGTAATTTGTGTGATATGAGAAAAGATAAGAAGCAATATTGAATAAAATGCAATTGTTTAAAGCTGGGCTTTTATCTGTGTAGAGTAGTGATATACCTTTTTCATTTTCAGGTGATATTCGCTGGGCTTGTTGTGAATCACTACAATCTTTTGATTATGTTGGTTTCTCCTTATTTTTCTTATGCTAAAACAACTACTGGTTGATAGTATTGTTTTAAAATTCGTGTCCTTGAGGTGTCCTGGGCGATTACCTGGGGCCTCAGAGTTACGGTGTTTTCTCACGGGGGTAACGATATTTTGATGCTATAGTTTTTTTTAAGAGTATAGGTACAATTTTAACTGTGTCAACTTGTCACTGTGAAAGGGAGATAAGGAATAGTGGCCACATGACGATAACCTATGGTTAATTAATAGTGTTTCAGCACCTTGCAGTGACTAATTAATTGAACAGAGAACCCCTACTGGGAATTTGACAGAAACCTACCCATAAAAGCAGAAACATTCTATGAACAGGAAACATTTGAAATTTATTCTTGTTGTGGAAGCGATGGCCGACCACAATCGCTGCATTATGGCTATTTTGCTATTCATTATTCGTTCTATTAACGTGCATATAAATGGTTAAAGTGACATATACTTAAATAATGGGTAAAATATAAACATTTATTCGTATCCATTTAACATGCTGTTTAAAAATCAGTTACTAGCTATTGACATTACAGATTATAATTTTTGCAATCGTTTTATTGCTTTACTGTATGTACTTATTCTCGGTGTATAATAATGTCACTTGTGTCAATCAACATTCCTAGCAAAGATAATGGTATTGGATCGTGCATGAGTCTGAGTATATAAAACGTATATAAACTACATGTAACGGTGCTTATTTGCTTCAGACAGTTTTAATGGACAGCGAAACTGACAGTTATGACTTTGTCCAGATATCTTTTTAAAAAAAACTGTGACACAATTGCCATTGCACGTACCAGGTCTGAGGTGAACATCTTTTAACTTATATATTTTCTTCCCCTTTTCCCACTTGCAATTTCATTTCATATACGATAAAGCAGGTGGGCGGAACTTTGTTGTGAAGCAATGATATTTCAGTAAATTCTTTCTTTTTTTCTGTATCACCAAGCTAGTAAATTTTCGTTGCAATCCAACCCATTATTGAATATAACTGTAACTTAACACGAACCTTATTTCATACGTTATAAAAGTAAATGCAGTTTCTCTTGCAAGATTCTCATTCGTGAAAATATTACAGTCTGTCTGTATTCAATTTATTTCCCGTTTTAATCAAATTCCTTCATATTAATATTTTTTGTTATATTTGGCACAATAAATTGAGCTCTTCCATTAAACACACATTATATGTATCTGAAATTCAATATTCTTTTTTATCTTCTCCTAGATTATTTAACCGAACGAGTTGGCACAGTGGTAAGCAACTGGACTTGCATTCGGGAAAACACGGGTTCGAGCCCCAGTTCTGCCATCATGGTTTCAGTTTCCCGTGGTTTTCCTAAACCACTCCAGACGAATGCCGGGATAGTTCCTTTGTACGGGTCGTAGCCGATTGCTCCCCCCATCCCTGCCTCACCGAGCAACTTGCTCCATCTCTAATGACCTCGCTGTCGACGAGACGTTTAAATCATTATGTTATGAGCCGACTCCACTCATGATAAGAACATGATAGGGAATTATAATTGTGTAGAAGGTTAAGCTAAGAAGATGACTTATAGAAAGGGTAAATAAAGTATTTAATTTCCATCTACAGCAGTTATAAACTTGTTGCGTACATTTTAAGACATGAGGAAGGAAGGATGGTAAGTAAGGTTAATTAGGTAAGAGAGAGCAAGATAAATAAGAAACTCACCCGGTGTCACACTCTGGCCTCGCCGCCCCGAGGTAGGACGTCGCCGCGTCTGGTCTAGCAGCTGACCTCGCCCCTTCACAATCGCCGACTGCCCCGATGACAATCCTCGCAGCCCAGTCCACTCTTCGCGGATCGACGTAAGGCATTGTGATTGGCTCCCGTTGTGCACTAGAGGTGGGGTCTGCTTGCAGTTCGGATGTCCTGATGTTTGCCGTACCCACATTTTTCTGGAGTTCTTTGCACATTGCTAGGCCAGTTTAGACAACCCACTCCGGCTTGCTTGTATGGTTTCTTATTTTAAACTCACATGTAGCCTCCTTCACAGGTATTGTTTTGACAGATGGTGCAAAAAGGGGCCGTGTATAACATCTGCAACGGGCCACAGTAATCAGTACTCTCTTCATGCATTGCAAACCTATATAATGCGCACATGTCAAATGTTTCCCGCCATAAACCAATTGCCTTGATTTATTTTATATATTTTTTTATTTGTTAATATTTTTTAACAAAATTGAGGATTTGTTTTGTGCACCTTGATCGAACCCACTATAGCTCTATTCGCAAATAATGTACCAGGGCCCATTAATAAATTATTCCTTTGAAAAATTATGATTATGTGACATTTATTGTTCCGTCGCTATACCTTCAGAAAATCTTCCTTTAATTTCTAAACTTCAGCGAATTCGGACGTTTTCGGTATCTGGAAAAAATCTGTCTATATTTAAAAAATGACGGCGACCGCTGAAAATAGGAAGAACCTCTATACTTTATTTTCAAAATAACATACTTGTTTACTAGTATTTTTAACAAATTTAATTTTCAAAACACACGGCAGAGTTTGAACGAGTCAGACTAACGACATTCCATTCACACTTTAGTAAAAAGGGAGGAAATTTATCGCGGTGAATGCACGAACTGTAATCTGTTCATTTTTCATTGTTGTGTATTTTGTACTTGTTTCTATGTTTCTTCATGCATGTCCTTACCTACACTTCTACAATTAATTTTACATCTCTTTCCCACTGCCTTCGCGTTACTATTAAGGATTGTGTAGCTATTATTCGCTGGCTAGCAGAGCCTTTGTCTTGCTGTTTCCTTCCCTTCGTATTCACATGTGACACACCCACACACATGCATATATATATTCTGTTTCTGTGGTTGTATGCGTTTAGTTCTAGGAGTCAACTCACCCCTTCAATTTTACCCATTACAGCTTCAAAAAGTTTCAAATGAACGAAACTGCTTTAATGAAACGACGTTAAGTAAAATGCAACTTGAGGTGACGCGCATTTGCGCATTTTTAATTAAACATTTGCTTCATCTTTCCCAGTATTGCTAATCTTCTCGTTTTATGAAGAGGGCTTAGCTTATTTTTACTTCTCTTTGTTGAGCAGAGTATTGTAGTTGTATAGAAACAATGTATATTATTAACAGAACTTATTTTAAGACTGGATAGCGAACACCTTTCTGCGAAACATATTGTATTTCCTTTATTCTGGTGTGCTCTCATTTAATTAGCTTAACAAGAAGTAAATATTTGATTTTTTTATTTTTTTTTTTAAGTTGCTGTAGAAATATGACAGGTATTATATGCGTACTGCGCAGAACAAGTAGGTAGTTATGTTTAAGTTTCAGTTAGGCTGGTTAAAAACATTGTTCTATCGGTTTATCCCGGTCCATTCTCCAGTCATCGTCTAAAAACTGCATTCATAAATACTAACAAGTAGTTTGGAACTTCACTAAGCAGCATAAAATTTCCCACTTCAGCGAAAAAAATTATTGAAACGTTTGTAAAGGCCCTGGAGAGTGTACAGATTAATTTATTCCTTCAGTTAAAGTTCTTCACATCGGTAAAAGAACGAAACTGACACGTCATGCGGAGTGTGCCTGCACATCGGCCATCGCGAAATTTACGTGCAGACCCTTACATCGCCAACACTGCTGTTTGTGTGTTGTAAATAAAATGCAATCACGTCGGGCAGCCTTCACTACTCAATTGCCAATCCTTCCATCGTTCACGTAGCTTGACACACGTGCAGTAACAAGCAAGCGCTAGTAGCGCCCACGTACCTCGAGTTTATAGCGTCCTATGTAGAGGCGCTCTTCAGTTCCGTTCGCCTGTGTGATATGCAACTTGCAAGGCACGCTGGTAAATAAAGTTACGGACCCCCAGCGCTGTTTCGCTAACTTTAATTTAAATGTAAAAATTCTAGAAGAATTTTCCGAACTGTGTATTGGACCATGCACAGGAAGTGAATTTAATGAAGTACGCTGTAAACATCAGAAATCGCCATCCAATAAGGGATTCCCCTTACATAGTTGAAGATATGATTCGTTTTTCAGATCAAATTGCTCAGTCTCGTAAAGAACTGCCGCCAATAATAAAACACAAAAATATTTATATTAGTTTTGACAAATGGCAGAGGGTTGTGATTATTATAGTACAGTTCCAAACAAACGATACGATATTATTTTGAATTTTCTCGTTCAACCGCATAGCTATTTTATACTTTTCACTCCAACAGAAACGATAAAGAAGAAAAAATATTCTTTATTTCCATAGAAAGTTAATTTTTCCATTCCGTAAGCCTAAAAAAAAACCTTTTCTGAGCTTCAATGATTTCTAAGATAAAAGTTGAGTGAGGAATGACTTTACAGATATTTATTGTTAGTTAACTGCGTTGCGGGGGCGTGCGTATGAAAACGTGATGGCGACGCAAACTTCCTGATGGCATTGGGCATTGGGCCTGAAGTTGTTCAGCTGAAGATGACAGCTGCAACTACTGCCGAAAAGTCGAGAAAGAATTATTTGACTCGGATTTAAACCCAGAAGTTTTGTGTGCGAGGACTGTTCACGACAGCGTGGGCACTTTTGAAATCAACCTTAGAAAAAAGTCACTGCCCTTACGGCATATATTATAACTGGCGCAATAAGAGACACGCGTCCAGTAAAGTTGGTGACGATGGAGGGGAAAGTGGTTCCATATATATTAACGTCGAACAGAGAGTGCTAGGTAACCATTTGTGATAACTTAAATTATTTCTCTCGCTTTCTGTATTTTTTTAATGCGCCGAAGTGTAAAAATGAGCACATTTGTACAATATTAAGTTTTCTAATAATTTCACAGTTTCACTTGACCAACGCATGAATAAAGTTATGAGGACCCCTGAGAAAGTTAATTTTACATAACGCGGAAGAACAGACAATGTATACACAAGAAGATCTAAAGCAGGGCTTTTAAAAGTGATAATTTTACCGTGAACAGCCCATAACCACAACGGCCGCGAAACTCTACGATCTTTAGTCAGTTGCATTGATATTGGAAATTAATATAAAAAAACCGTAATTAAAAATTGTTTGCTAAGTTTCAATTATTTCAGGAAGCGTTAACATTGTCATCGCCATTAAATGTAATAACATTCAATAATAATTTCGTACCATTAAAAAAACTTATATAATTTGAGCTAAGTTCTTATATTAATATGTTATTCAAAATTACACAACATAAGCCACAAAGCTAGATGTGCCTGTGCTAAAATGACCCAATTTCAGTGAAAATGGAATGCGCGACATTACCGCTCTATTTGAAATCCTGAAATCCGCTACAATACATCTGCGCTAATTATAATCGTAGTTGGGACGATGATCGGCATTCCTCTCGTGGCGACAGGCCATTGCGCTCACGCGTCCATTTAACGAAGCCGTGTTCGATTATTGGAAGGTCACGAATTGTAACTGACGCGGATTGTAATTGGCGCGAATGCATGCAGCATTTCACTTAGAGAAAGCATCTGGGGACTTCCGATTGGCATATTCTCACATGGAAAGCATTTCATTCGCTATGCTTACGTCAAGCGTGTGCGCAATGCAACATCCTGTCCGAATACTGGAAAATAAAAAACACTTAAAACAAGTTGGTTTATAGACATACTGTGCGTGCGTGTGTGTACATACAGGATGAGTCTGAAAGACACCGACAAACGCTGGCAGGTGTTTCCTTAGGAAAATATAAGACGAAAATGTATGAACCACGTTTTCCGAAATTTATCATTAAGAGAGTTGTGCGCCCCAAAAAGTCGGATTTTTAAATGCCTTAAGCTGAATATTTTAGAAACTACTTTCGACTAAGCGACTAATCGGCGAACAGTGTTTTGTATAATGGAGATCGTTCACCTCGAGAAACGTGGTTGGTAATAGCATCCCCTTACGTAGGGGAAATGGGGATTGCAACCCTGTGTAAGCGATTTATTGCATGAAGTTATTAATCAGCACGTCTACGTTAACAAAAAAGGTCGTCTTGTCGGAACACTCTCAGGTGAACCGTTTGCGAGAAATACGTGGTGACATCATTCAAAACCGAAAGCGATCGGCCTGGCAGGTAGGCAATCCACCCACACCGGACATTTTACTGTGATGAAAGACGGACAATGTTTTCATTGAACAGTCACGATAAATGACATAAATTCATGAATGTACACGACGCTTTGCGCGTGTAAACAACAGCAGGCGCTATAGATGTTACATCATGTAGTTAAGGAGGTAGATTCCTAAATAGTTCACCGCGTATTATGTACACGTTTCATTTCGTTAATTAAATGTAGACAGTCAGGTTTAGCCTGAAACCTTCAACATTGTCCGTATTTCATCGGGGGCGCACGGCTCCCTTAACAACCAATTTCGGAAAACGTGTTACTTACATTTTCGTCTTATATTTTCCTAAGGAAGCACTTGTTGGTGTTTTTCGGCGTCTTTCAAACTCAACCTGTATATATAATATAAACCACAATTTTTTTCTCTATACCACACAGAGAAAAAGGTTTTGGTTAATCAAGCACAGTTTTTTTTTGGCACAACCAAATTAAATGTTGGTATAGGGGCAATGAAATATTTTGTTGTTGAAACCAAATAATTTTGCTGTTGGTCGCTCCAAACGAAAATTTGGTTCATTTAACTAAAGATTTTTTTGGTTCTACGTACATTAAAGTTTTTCTGTTTAAAAAAAATATATGTATAATTTCAACCAAATTTGTACCTAGATTGTTTGCACCCAAGCGCTACGCCTTAGTAACCTCAACTTAAGTGACTACTGGTATTATATAAATGTTTTAAAATATATTCCTTTCGAATACTAACAAAGTGCGCAAATAACAACGTGCGCAAATACATATTTAAAGTTTTGCAGCTTCACTTTTCAGTTTCCTGTTGAACTTGTTTGTACTTTAATTAAGCATCAATAAATGCAGTAACAATAACTGTTACTATCTAAATTCTCACAAAAAATACAAACAAACTCTTGAGCTGTATTTTCAAAAGAAGGCAATCAAAAGAGTTTTCAAACAAATAGCAGTTAATTCAACAAAATATTTTCGTATGTCCAATTTATTTTGGCCCAACACAGATGTTTTGTTAATTCAAGCTAATATTTTGTTAGACGAACAAAATTAATTTGGATGATTTTCAAGTTTTATTTACTCAGCAAAATATTATGACGTAGCAACTAAATATATTGTTGGCTCTATGCAAACAAATATTTTGTTGGTTGGAATAAACTTTCATCTCAGTGAAACATATTATTTTGTTGGCAAATTGCAACAATATGTTCGTTTTCAATAATTATTCGTTTAACACACTGAAAGAACGAAATATTTGTCTGGCACAAACAAAATTGTTATAAATAAATTATTTGGCTTTAAGAACAAGTTTCATTCATTTGGAGGAATTGAGACTTGGTTGTACCAACAAAATGTCGTTTAGCTGAAACAATTGCCAAGCAAAAAATGTATGTGGTAAACTGAAATAATTATTTTTCTTAGTGCAGGTATATTTATGGCTACCCCATGGACTCAGATCGAAGATACATAAAAGTATGTTTGTTGTTTTTGTTTAACGAGACATTTTTGCACGTCTGTTATCGGCAGGGACCACGCCCAACGCTTCCCTTCGAATCCTAGTTTTCAGTAGATGGTCAGTAGGAATTTACTTCACGCCTAAGAATATAACGTTGGTTTTCCCTTGACATCTTCACAAATGACTACTGGGAAAACTGTCTGACGTAGGAAGAATTTTCTGAAAAACGTTTCGCGGGCGGTTTAGGTTCTTCTGGAAAAAAAAAAAAAACACCCTGCGCCTGTCTGTATGCGTGAATTCACGAAAAGCATTATCCGTAAGCAATGCTTCGAACAAGCTTAGTGACGTCCTGACTTCATATTCCTGACACGGCGTGACTCGTCACAGAAAAAAATATTCAAGGACTCCGTCAGAAGTAAATTATAATTATTTTTAAGCGTTTCTGTTAACGTTACATTTAGGGAGTACTTGGAAGAACCAGTTCTCCTGTAAACGAGACGAAACTAGCAGCGTCGTTGTGTTGCACGCTCTGTATAGTACATTCGTGGCTATTTCCAGCTTTTCTGAAGCCTTGCTAAAGCTAAACCTTCACGCTATTCCAACGCCGCATGCAGACAAAGTTTGACGACGTCTAGAATACTACACCGAAAGAATAACACATATAATTTGTGCCCACTCAGTTCAATAATATTTTCCAGAAGAAACATTTTTTACTAGGCATTACCAACACGCCTATTTTATCTCTGCTTTTATTCATATTAATTATCAATATATTATAATCTGTAATGTTATGGTACAACTTCACGAAGACCCAGTAATTGAAACGAGTCTCGAATAATTATTTCATGGATAGAGTAATTGGTGATGAAATTGTAATTCGCAAGACTACCTTTATATTATTGAATTATGATTCCAGAGTAGTAATGATAAAGTTAGAACCAATATTAGCCGCGATAACGTATTTACAGAATTTTGTAGGAACTCCAATGGCGAAACCCGCTTTGCCGAAACTAGCCACCAAACCAAATTTGGACCAACTTACAAGTTTTCGGAGAAGACATCTTGTGTTCAATACACACAGCAATTTTTACCCATCAATCTTTAAATTAAATAAGACAGACAAACATATTCTTCCTGGGATTACTGCTTCAGTATTAATAAATAAAAGTCAACCGATCAACTCATAAACGCACATCATATATTCCAACTTATGTTACACCCTGAATGATTATTAAAAACAAAAAATTGGGTTTGGCTGTGTTGGGGACACTGCCGTTTGTTTTGCGTGAATACGTCTGCGTTGACGCGCTCGGACGCCTTGATGTTTGTTTTACGTTCCCGGCACCGCTTCACTCGATCATATGGGGTTTTATGGGTATCACTGGATTGCTTTTGAGATGCTCTTTCCAACCGTATACGATTTCTGTATTTCGACTTGGCTTTTTGACGAGTATACGCCGAATTTGTGTTAAGTTATCATAATTTTTTTACATTAAACGCATACAATGTTTTTATACATCGCAATCGATTGATCTTGACGAGAGCTGTCGATTGAAACTTTAACGAGCGTCGTAGCGTCTCATAGTCCAAAGTTTTATTACGCGGGAGTTATGAGACGCGGCGAAACGAACTTGAAATTGCAGCACCACCACCACCCCCCCCCCCCCCCGGCTACAGATGCGATGCTTCACAGTCCTCACTCAACGTAACATATTCTTTGATCCTTTGGCAATCGAGTGGTGTAATTGAATTTTGAATGTAGACGATAGATTCGGAGCTGCAATGCCAAACTGCATCCCCCGAGTTGGATTTCCTCCCACGCAAATCTAAAGGCGTATTCACGTCAAAAAACTATCATTATCAGGCAGTCCATATATATTGAACACTGCATCCAAAGAAGGATACTAGATGTTGCGTCGTACACAGGACTGCACGAGACGACCCCAACGAACACCATCAGACACGGCGGTGTGTCACAATATATAAAATATAAGAACCTCAATTTAACCAAAAATTAAATACTTTTATGTTAGAAGAAGTGTAAAATGTTTGTGATCTTTGTTGTCGATCCGATAGAAATATTTTAATTTGTTTGTTTCAAGTCGGAATCATGGCGAAAACTGCCAATTATAGGTGAGCTTTCTTGTTGTGCTTTTCCAGTCTCCTCATCGCCCAGACGTTACATCATGTCGCTTCTCCATTTTATGTGCCATCTCTTGACATCTCGTTGAGGGTAAACGGCAGCCATTTGAGGCATCTCTTTCCAAGGACTCTTAATCTGTTAGGTAGGACCTTTGTCATGAGTATTTACACGGTTGGAAACACAACGAAAGATACTTATAACGGAGCGTTCAATATTTCATGTTTCTTCTTAATCTTTACCGACATCCCTTTCTACTGTATTGATGATAAAAGCTACCAATAAAAATTTGTTTAACGGTAATGGTCTGAAATGAATGCTACTGTATATTTTCCTGCGAGAAATATTCTTCTCTTAGACAGGCGTGAAGGAAATAATAGTCAGAAATTGACTCAAAATATCTAACCTATTCTTAAGAGGGCGCAGAACATTATTCAACACTAAACACGTTAATCGAAGACAATACAGGTATTTCAAGAATCAATATTTAAAAAGCAAGAAAACACTAATATATAACGCATTTTTACCAACTTTGTGAGCATATAATTAGCTGTGGCCGTGCATTTATGATGAACTTTAATTACTCCAGTAAATATGTACATGTATTTGTATCTGTACAAGATTCTGTACCTAAGAAATGCATCAATGTGGCAAGGCCTTTGCTCACACAGTTGCCAGAAATAGTTATATAGTTTTCTTTCCATGATTTTTTTTTTTTTTTCGAAATTTGACTAAAAAACTTTGTAGTTTACAAAGTCTCTGTTTCACTTAATTAGTGATCCGCGCATTCTGTGCACGAGACAACGAGAATACGAAAATATTCCTAACAGTAATAGCTTAAGTACTACTAGAAATACAATTAGAATACCAACTATCGAAATTTTTATATAGTTTTCCAATTTTACTTAACTAATACAAGTCAATTTTCAGAAACTCGCAATATCACGGGAATTCTTTTGTTGGGTGGTGAATACAGGTCTATAAATAAAATTATTTCAGTTGACAATTACGCATACATTACAGGGGCACTGTACAGCATTGAATAGCGATTATTTTTTGTAAATATACTGCAAGCTTGTTGCGTTTAAATAACATGAGCTACCCCGCGTGTGCTGGTATTAAATTCCCAGGCATTCTGTTTCTAGTCATGTGCTTCGTGAGCACCTCACAAAATATTTTCTCGTAGATTAGTAATTTTCCACATGTTCGCCTCTGTGGCCGAGGTTGGCAATCCTTTTTGGAACATGAATTTCCAGGTTCTACTCTCGGATAAGCCGTACATGTGTCTTTTTCAGATGTAATTTTAAGTTACTATAGTATGCAGGTCATCTTCCTAAAGACTTTTCGAAGTAAAGCGGAGATTAACAATTTTTTTTTCAACCTTAAATTACGTAAACTCATTTGTACCAGGATGAATGCATGTTGCTTGTTCGCGCTTATTGAAAAATGTAACTGCGTGTAACTACATGCGTTATATCGTAAACTATTGCTCTCTCTCTCTCTCTCTCGCGCTCTCTCTCTCTCTCTCTCTCTCTCTCTCTCTCTCTATATATATATATATATATATATATATATATATATATATATATATATATATATATATATATATATCTGTGTGTGTGTGTGTGTGTAGTGTGTGTACGCGAAATTCTGTGTCTTAATTTTATTTGTTTTGCAAATAAGTACTTGTTGGAGAGGGAAACCTGGTTCTAATGTGTTCTTAGATTTACTTTTGGGGATAGCAATGTACTTAAAAATTACGTGGCTGAAAGGCTCATTAAAAAATCATAAATGTGCAGTACGTACATAAGACCCTTGAGAATAAACAGAAATAAATCAAAACTTGCAATACTCTTATCACGGGTAGGTACTTACACATTTACCTTTCTTTGGATTGTCTGGCGAAGCTAGGTTGTGACAAAGCATAATGACATACAGCAATACATATACCCTTTTTTTAATTCATACGGGAATTCAACATCTACATAACGCACACACAAGCACCCTGGTTAACCAAGATATATTTATTATCATGCTGAGAACATAAGAAATTAGAACATATTACAGTACACCCTTGTGAACAGCTATACTCATAATTACTAATTGATTTCTAATAGCTTTTGTACTGCCTATAAATGGGGTGCAAGTAATGAAATTTTTCTCAGAGTAATAGAAGAAATCATTTATCCCTATCTTTCTCTCAGAATGACAAACTACGAGACGAGTTTTAGTGAGATAAATTTCAAAGTTCTGATACCATAAATTAGTCTTCCAGCAATATTTTATGCGGCAGTTTATTTCACTATTTAGAACGAATTGGTTTGGTAAAGATTCACTTTCTTCCAGCTAGTTTTGACATTAATGGACTCCATACTCAGACCACTGGGTCTATGAAAAATTGAAAATTAGAATTTCTGTAGTTCAGACCCTTCAGTGAAATAATTTGTGAAATTTCCAAAAGCAAATTAAAATAAAGAAGGAACGTTTCCTTATACCATATATACAGTTTTACTGTAGACATGTTTTATGACCATGATAATGTCCGCGTTCGTTGGACACCTTCTTTCTTGCAGACATTAAAATAAATAATCTAGCGCTTTTTGGCTACTCCTACAGCCTGCGCACATTTAATGTACTCGCGATGGCTCTCATCCATCGTCCTACAATTATGATGAGCGGTCCAAATAAAAATTAGATCAAATTCGAAATCAGACAAAATCTAAAGGTTGACCGCTGTCATGTCTGAAGAGAGTCCCTGGGCTTGCTTAAGGCAGCCCTCACTCTTCCTTAACAAATCACAGAATAAATAATTTTCTAATAAGGGGAACTTATCTATAAACTGTTTAAAACTAATCATCTAAGTCTACAAGTAACATTATACAGAACCCTAGTTTGACAAGGAGAAAACACGCGAAAATAAACAACAGAATTTACACAATCTGTAACATTAAAACGTTCAATTAATTAACATTTCAGAAATTTAGAGACTGATCATGAAAATAAAATTGTGATAAAATTTCTACCGTCATTTTAAATTTAAACAAACAACCACGACACATCATATAGTCAGATGTAAATATTGCAATGGAATAATAACATTTATTAGTATAAATGTCAAATTGAAATATAAACAAATAAATAAATATTTTTTACTCTTATATCCTCGTAAGTTTGTGCCACGGTTATATTAAAACCTTTGAGAAATGGCGCTATAATTGACATGTTTGGTATTTTCCTAAATAAATCTTTATCACAAGCAAGTTATATTTCCGTTAAAATTGGCGTGCTTCCTTTTTTAAAGGTTAAAAATTACTTTCTCTTTTATTTTTTTGTGAATTTTAACACGCATTTTATAGTCAGTACGGATTTCAAACCACAGATAAAAGTTGTATGTTGGTAATGGTTAGTAAGAAAGAGACCTTAATATAAATACCACTAAATTAATATACTGTCGTATTTTAGTTTTCAGGGATTGAATGCTGGAAATACGTTTAATTATAATGCATAAAATATTTATTTAGTCTATGCAAGTGCATAAATACGGTGCGCTGGATTCTCCCTGTCGTTTTATTCCAAAGTAGATTAGGTCGAAGTGTACGTAGTGAGTAGTCTGAAAGTAAATTAACGTTCGGACAATGGTAAGGAATCTGCCATGACCTATGTTAAGGACCCATCCCAACATTCGCCAGCAGTGATTTCGGAAAATTATGGAAAACCGAAATCAGGATGGCCGGACCAGGAATTTAAGCCGGGTCCTCCCGAATTCGAGCCCGGTGAGTTACCACTACGCCACCTCGCTCGGTAAAAAAAAACCAACAGACTATAATTTTTGCAAGCGGTTGACAAGGTGGGGTGGAGTGGAGAGATTTGGGCGGCCCGGTCTTGAGAGCCGATGAAGGTGAAGTGAGGTGAGTGTGAAGCAGCGCTAAAATGCAAGGCAGAAATGAACGGGATATCCCCAAGAAAACCCGTCGACCAGCGGCATCGTCCGGTTGACAAGGTACTTTACGGGCTGAAATAAATAAAATTGAAAAGGGCTTTCTACGTTAATCAGGAAAAAGACTACGTTCAGACATGACCAGCAATCAAATGACGCATGACAATCGAAGTAGTCTAGCCCACCAGCAGCAGTACGCGCGTGCTACTCCACTCAGCGCTACCAGGGAAGTGAGGAACACGATGAGCCGTCGCAGCAGACCGCGGATGTGACACGCCTGGGCCCGGCGTTATTTCTATTCCCTCGTTAATCCGAGGGGGAGGGGGGGGAGGGGTGGCGCCTATAGCTGCGGCGGCTGACCATGACAGCACAGCCTCGCCCTTCCGCCGGCCCACAGCTGCAATCGATGGGTGGCCAGTGGACAGTTCGCCCGGCCTGCGACGAGGGGTGAGCTACGAAAAGCCAGGAGGGTTCCGCGCCGACATGGCGTCCTGCATATTCATGAGGCGCGCCCCGTGAGTGGGTTGTAATGGGGGAGGGGTAGTGACAACTACCCCTCCCCCACCCCGTCCTCCTCCTAACCAAGACCAGCTTGCAGTGATCCTGCTGACCAACCACTTCCCCCGCCGCTACGCTTCAGGCTGTCGTCTTGATTGACGTTCACTTTTTTTGTGAAATTTGCTGGGAAAGACGGATATTCATTATTTTAGTTTTTTTTTTTTTTTTTTTTTGCCAAAGATTATTCTTGAAGGTCGGCTCCATGATATGCTGTAATTCCGTGTCAGAATCTTTACTTCACTGTTTTTGTGCCTTAAAATATAACCCCCAATCCATTTTTTAAAATCCGCAAATGATATTGAAAGAGTTTTATGTGTCTGGAAAACAGCGGTTATATCGTAGCGTGACAGCGCAGATTATGTTTAGTTAAATATATGAGTGTTTAATCAAGACATCAGTAATTCTGATATTAATTCAAGTGACTGATTAAACCTCAAATTCTCCGTCACGTATCTTTAAAAGTGGGACAGCGGAATACAAAATATTATTTTTATCAAATTGAAAGTTTATGATTTGTAGACGGTATGTTTGAGAGATTCCGGCTATTAAATCGCGGCAGTAGCTAGGATTTTGGGACCTTCAGGAAACCTTACCAATAAATAAAAATCAACACTTACAGTCTTACAGTGTATTTTTCAAAGCAATTTTGCTGAATGAAACGAGAGTCTTGATATTTTAAAACAAATTTCAATTATAAGTGCCATGCAAGCTATTCCTTGCTTATTCATTTTTTTACATACCAAATAGATAAAAAATAAACAGACCTAACTAAGACACACGACGTTTTTTTAAACTGATGCTTACATAGAAGAGTAGGTTGTGGCTTACATTAAATACCAGTAAATATTGTAAGTATTATTTATAAATTTGATATCACTAACGTGCAAGCTCCTTGCGATTGAGCCGACGTTTGATATCACAATATAACATAGTATATGGCAAGGTTTTACATATTGCATTTTGTATTTTTTTCAACATAAACGTTTTTGCATGTGTGCAAGACTTGTGGCAGTCCTAGGGACATGCATGTGTGGAAGGAGGAGAGAAGAGAATGCTAACAGGTGAAGCAGCGAGAATTATTTTCTGGTCGCTGGGAAAAGTCCCCATACTTATTCATGGAAAGTTATTAGACCGCAGTATTCAGAAAACACACACGACGTCGCAGTTCTGACGCGAAACGGACGCTACCGTATAAGAGAATCGGCCAGGTGGAGCAGAACTCGACCCTAGAAAACCCACAGAGATAACATGAGCCAGCCAACCACAGCGCAGAGAATTCAACTCGCTAACTCGCATGAGTGGCTTCGTTGAACGAACTTCTCTAGGACTGCTTCTGACTGTACCTATTGTTACAAATTGATGAAATTAGGATATTATTATTATTATTACTGCAATAATCGCCAATATTGCATTGCAAATATTACTTTAAAAAAGTCATTCAAGCGAATTGAGCTTAAGATTCTCCCTTAAGTACACTCCGCCTCATCTTATACGTGACACAGAAGCCACTTATTACTCTTGCTATAGGCTATTCACAGTAAAATGAGCACATTTGAAAGCCCTGCTTAAGATCTACTTGTTTGCACGTTGTGTATTCTTCCGACCTATGTAAGATTAACTTAATCACGGGCATCATCACTTTATTCATGCGTAGGTCGAGTGATACTGTGGAATTATTAGAAAATTAAAAATATTTTAGTAATCTACTCATTTTTTCACTTCGAGGCATTAAAAAAACAGAAAGTGAACTAAATAATTTAAGTTATCACATATTTTTACCTAACACTATTTATCCGACGTAAGATGTGGAATTACTTACCATCCTTCGTTACCAACTTCACTGGGTGCATGTCACTCAGTACGCCCGTTAAAATACATGCTCGAAGGAGCAGTAACATTTTTCTAAGGTTTATTTCAAAAGTGCTCACTTTATCGTGAACAGCTTTTAACAAAGCTGTCTTAGCTATTGTTTACTAGCAATCAGCTCGCTTTTACCTATTGGTGGTTATGATTCGTATACTGATAACAAAACAACACAAAACAAATAGAGCAAATATTAATATTAACATTCTTTTGCGTTATAGCCCGTTTGAATCGTTTATTGCCACACGGGTAAAACGCAGAATACTAACTTCAAATTGTATAAGAGTTCAAGGAGATATTTAAAGTTGCATTTCGTAATGCTACACGACATATGCGTCTTCCAGAGACTTCCAGACTCAAGAGACATCGCATTTTTTAAAGAACCCAAGCTCGAAATGTTACGTCTGGAGCCCTTGATAGTCACTGATGTTTTCGTACACCTAATAATCTATCATAAACACATTTAAATCAACGAAGTATAGCTACAATGCAAGAATCAAATAAAATCACTTAACTTTTTCCATCGTTATGCGGTAGTATATCCCGTTAAAAATTACGTTTTTAAGACAAACACAAGAAATAGAAAACTGCTTATTCTAAATAGCAATATAGATTTTTGACATAATTTAAGGGAAGTCTCAGTGAATAGCTACTGTTCCTCCCACGCCGTTTTTTAATTCCTCTTTACAAGTTTCCAACATTTCATTACTATGCAGATAACACTTCTTACTTATTTGAAGAATAGGTAAGCACATTGTCCCGAAAATTCAGCAAGTATTTTCCCGATGTAAAAAACCTCAGTTTTACGATGCTATTAAATGTTAAACGAGCATTTTTTTTAAAAATCATAATGAAACCAGCACTCTTAAAACATTCAATTACAATAACCATTTTAAAAAAAATAACGTATTAAATTTCGTTTGTTCTGGGGAACTGAATGCGAGTCCAGTGTAGCTTCTAAATACATCAAGATAATATAGATCTGCTTTTCCTTTTACAGGGATTAGGATGGTCGCCTGCCACCGAGGCGAACCGAGTTCGGTTCCCGGCGGGTTCGCTCCCAGATTTTCGCTCGTGGGAATCGCGCCGAACGATAAAGGCTGTTCATGATAAAGTGAGCACATTAGGAATGAACTTTAGAAAAATTTCACTGCCCCTGCATATATATTTTTTAATGGGCGCACTGAGTGACATCCGCCCAGTAAAGTTGGTAACGATGGATGGAAAGTAGTTCTAGATCGTAACGTTGAATAAAAAGTATTTGGTAACCATTTGTAATAACTTAAATTTATTTATTTCGTTTTGTATTTTTTTTAAAGCACAGAAGTGTAAAAATGAGCAGATTTTTAAAGTATTTCCTTTTCTAATAATTTTGCAGTCTCGCTTGACTGACGCACGAATAAAGTGATGAGACCATGGAAATGTTAATTTTACATAAGGCGGAGAAATACACAGCGTGCAGGGCTTTCAAAAGTGCTCATTTTACCGTGAACAGCCTATACCGCCAATGGGCGGGTTTACTCGGGGTTCTCCGGTTTCCCCCGCCCTTGCATTCCGGAGAAGCTCCATTTTTACCTCGCTTCACCCTCATCGGCTCTCAAGACCAGGAATTTAAGACCCACACAACCCTCTCGACTCGTTTTATAGTACTGACTTTTGACATTCTGTTTATAATGCAGTTACTTTTTTTACGTTAAAACATATCGAATTACAGGCCCAGTATATATATATTTTTTTCAAAAGTGGTGTTTTAAAGCGACCAAGTAACGCTGAACTAGCTATATTCATAATATGCCATCAGCGTAGAAATCGACATTTGCGACAACTGGTATCGAGTTAAAATGTCAATTTTTTCTGCAGACTAAGCGTACGGTATTTTAAAGGAAAGGATGTCAACTACTCGACCATTATAGTCTGTATTCTTCACAGTAGTTTCTTACTAAATTTCCTATGTGAATCACAGAACTGGTTACGTCAGGAAAACAGGCTCCTGAAATACTGCATTAAATACTGCTATAACAAATCATTTTGAACTCCGTAATCATCGCACTTCCTTCCAATATCATCACAACGACTTTTAGACATACAAACAAATTTGATGGGAAATCCCACACAATTAACATAAAATATTCAAAACCTGATGTTTGAAAGTAGCTTATAAAGCTGTAAAAATATTTGAAACACATGAAAAGATAGCTAAAGTATGCCAAATTGGCTGTAAAAATTTTTTTGCAACCACTGTCAAGTTTCAACAATAATAGTTTTCGAACTGTTTAAAAAAAAAAAAAAAAAGTTAAAACAAAGAAAAAATAATAACTAGATGAATCTACATGTATAAAATTCACATCACTTTACGCGAATGTCTTCAGTAAAAAACACGCTTTCGAATGACATTTGCTTCACTAGACCACTAACTGTTCACGGCCAAGAATACGACAGGCAAATATGCGCTGTATCGATTTCGCCACTGAATCACCCTTGACTACGATCACGTAATACTGCAATAGTAAATCCATCAGTGGGGTGGGAAAAAATTTATGCCAACACCAGAGTACAAAAAATATTAAGTAGCAACATTCCTGACATTTTTTTTTTCCAAAAAGATCCTGCCTATCTAAAAAAATAATAAATACACACCAATGTAATTAGAGAAGCTGTAATCACACATTCAGTTTTCTTACGTCACACCCTAACCTTTAATTCTGCTCGGCTCCAGCGAGGTACCGCTATTTTGGTTTGGACATCGTCAAAGACGAAAATAATTCCATTCTCGTGTAGGGGTAGTTCAGGAAGGTACAATTATATTTTTGTTATTGTGACGGTTTGATTGGATTGTATCCATTACCGACCACGAGACTAAATAAAAATCTCCGCACACACACACACACACACACACACACAGAAATCAGTTAGACAAAAGACTTTTTCGTCTTTGGCTTAGTGAGTTCTATGTGTGTGTGATCGATTTTTATTTAGTCTCATGGTCGGCAATGGACACAGTACAATCAAACCACCATAATAACATGAACTCACCATTGCCATTAAACTTCAAAGATAAAATGATATTATTGTTATCTCAGTGATACCTTTTCCCCCTGAGATTCACTGAGCGGCGTCTCTTCCCAACAAGAAAGTTCTCTATGCATGTTTGACTGGAAAGCGCCAGATTACTACCCCGCGTAATGTATGGGTGTGTGTGCGATTTTAAGGTCAAGCATGTAAAATTCTTTTCATAAGTTGCTCTAGGTAAGTCTTCCTGCAGAGAAAGTGAGCCCTTAAAATGTAACAACGGTGTTTTTCCAGGGTTAAAATTTTGTTATTTTGAAAACGACAAAACAGTAATGCCTTTAAATCTACTGACAGGCACTGGCAGGCAGAGTTTCGTCGTTTTCGCCTGCGCCTAACAGTGGCTCAAGAACTATCAAAACAAATAAAGGTTCTTCGTGGTAAAATGAGCACTTTTGAAAGCCCTGCAGACACGTTGTGTATTCTACCGCCTTATATAAAATTAACATTGACATGGGCCTCATCACTTTATCCATGCGTCGGTCAAATGGAACTGCGAAATTATTGAGAAAGTAAATACTTCATTTTTACACTTCGATGCATTAAAAAAACCATAAAGCGAAAGAAATAATGTTAAGTTATCACAAATGGTAACCTAACACTTTCTATTCGACGTTATGATATAGAACTACTTTCCATCCATCGTCACCCACATTACTAAGCGAATGTCACTCAGTGCGCACATAAAAATATATGCATGGAGTGGCAAGTACATTTTTTCTAAGGTTCATTTCTAAAGTGCTTATTTTATGGCGAACAGCCTTTACGTGTCAATTTAAGGTGTTTCAGGAATGAAGATACGTTTGTTTACATTTGGTTTTAACCTCAAATCTCCGCTATTGTGAAAAATAATGAAATTTGCAATAACATATTACATCGCATTTGCGTTACAAATTAGTCAAAGATAGTGTACTAGAATACCAAAACAGTTATTTAAGCAAACAGTGGCCTAACTTTAGTCAAAACAATTTGGTTTTTACAGCTGTGTAGAAATAAAAGCAATTCAATGTTCGGACATGGAAATGGTTATTCGCAAGTATCATGTTCACTCAACCCCATATTCTATCTACGATCAATACTATGGGTTATCAAAAACGTAAACATGCTTGTCAGTTTGGTAACACTCTTTCGAGAAAGGGGGCAGAAACCCAAGTCTCTTAGGTATCTATATCACCATCTTCTTTATATTTTGTACATCACGGTGATCGAAACATACATACATAAATTGTGACCTGACATACCTTTATGCAGTTTTAGCATATTTTTTTTGCATACAAATAGTGAAGAAAATCATACTCACAATTTTCGCAATGCTTCATTTAAAGAAGTCGCCATGACGCGCGTATGTAAAACATTTTCTAAATATTTTGCGCGGACCCTCGGGTTGTGTTCGATTGAATTTACCATCGCTTCCATTTTTATTTTGATAGGATAATCAGGGTTCAACTTACATGAGAAACTAACATACTCTTACCTTTACTAAAAGTGCCGATGGCTGGTAGCTACTGTATTTTGCAGGTACTCCAAATCAACGCACTCGCTGTATTCAGCAGATTTCCCATTGTGGGTTCCAAACATTTCATCCCATCAATGGTTGATGACAAACTTCTGAGCCCGCGTCACCCGAGGATCGTCGCTAGAGACCCTGAAATCTCGCGGGGTTCATTCGGCAACAAGCTGGACTCCACAATCCTTTATACACTCGAGTGTCAGTTAGTGGTTAATTGGCTGTTGTTCCAGTTTAACCCCTGGCCTACTTACACAGGATTCGGTTCTTATTCTCCTTGCAGGTTTGTTATTGGTTGACAGTCGTTCGGAGCGTGTCTAACAAACTATGGTACAATGGAAGTACAAGCACATATATACACGTGAATGCAGTTTAACTCGCCCTAAGATGAATCCGCGAAATTTTCGGGTCTTTACTTATCACTGTAGTAAGCACTGCCTTTTTTCGAGGGCTCTTATTGTTATAGTCCATTTATGCACTGTAAAATTTTTCTGGTAAACTTCTAAAACTGTAATGGAATCAACATCTCAAATTGATGAAATTTTGGTTCCTTACTAGGATTATGTCTAATAATTCAATTTTAAACCGGATGATTCCTATCAATATAATATGCACCTAATATCCAATTAGTTTTAAAAAATGGTAATAGAAAATTTCAATGTGTATATTTATACTACGGTTTAAAGATTACCTTTATTAAGGATTTCAGTTGAATTAAACTAATAACCTTCAAAGTTAGAAATAAAGATATTCTTTAAGCCACACACCGTATGGCAATAATACCACATGTCAGACTGCAAATACAGGAATGTTGAGCGTCGTTACTGTACAAGGTTGGGGATTTCCCTACGCAGGCGACTGTATTGTAAGCAAATTCAGGAACGGTACCATGGATGTATGGGAAATTTAGTTTACCATTCATACATTTTCACTTTTCATCTACATTGAGGTGGTAGTTTTACGAATAATTTCTTAGAGTGTGATTACTCCCAACTTTTCTGAAGCTCTGCTATAGTTCCACTTCTAGACTATTCCTCCGCCTCGTGTGAACAAAGTTTAGCTAAGTATAGAAAGGTACACTGAAGGGACAACGCACCGCATTCTTAGTAAAAACACACTTTAATAACATTTTGCTTCAGATCTATTTCTTCTTAAGCTTCACCAACACACCTATTTTCTCTCTGCTTTATTCACGCTAATTGAAAATGAACTAATTTTGAGTGAATAGATTTGGGCGGCTCTTAACATCGAGATCGTCAGAGCCTATGAGGGTGATTGAAGTGGAGATGGAGCGGTGCCGGAATGAACGGTCGCCCCGAGAAAACCCGCCGACCAACGGCATCGTCCGGCACGATTCCCACGTGCAAGATTCCGGTGACCCGGCCGATGATTGAACCCTGTTCGCCTTGGTGGGAGGCGAGCGTGCAAATCGCTCAGCCACCGTGGCCCTGTGAACTAATGTAATTTGTATATGAAATATAGGCAAAAATTCTGTTTAACCTAATCGAAGATACTTCTACGTAAATATAAGTAGAAAATGCTTGTGATACGTGACATATTTAGGTAAAACAATTAGACGCGTCATTTATGGGGTAATTTTTCGAATGTTTGATTCAACAAGTGGGAATATGCCGCAAAAAGACTATAGTACACATGTGTTTGATAAATTTTGTTTGTCAGTGGTATATCAGTCACTCTGTGTTTCTCAAACACTGATATTTAATGCTACCCGTGCTTTTCATCATTCGTCATATTGATTAAATGAGAAGACTCATTTTCCCTTCAAGTATAAAATTATTTGATATCACTTTACTCGCCATAAGTAGTTTTCACCATAAAGGTAGTTACAGCGTTGAATGTTAAACGAATTACGTGGTTCACGTAATTCACAGTTCAACTTGAGTATGCCAACAGTTACACATAGCTTTGAAGTGGATGTAATTTCACTTAAAATGTGCCAAATTGTATTGCCAGATACTAATTTCAGTTAGTCTCAGTCTCAGACAAGGTGTTTATAGAGTCTGCATACCTGACTTTCTAGCGCGAGGTCGCGGTGTTGTAAATACGTAGGCTGTTAAATCACGAAGAGACAGGTGAACGGGCTTACATGCAGTGCCGCCTTGCATTACCCTATACCTACCTTCCTTCGGTTCTCCGCCTCGTCTATTCCTGTCGCTAAGCATGCTCACAGTCCAACGTAGCTCGAACGGGTAGCAGCACACGCCCCCACGTTGACGTCTAACACCTGGTACACATCTGTACTCAGAACATAAGCGACGCCGCTACCAAATTACAGCTGCGTGCACAGCACCTGAACGCCTCACAAAGCAAAAACAGTAGGTACAAAGATGATGACGGAGATCAAGTAGGTGTTAATATTGCCTCATTGCCCGCAGTAGCAGCACCTACAAAAATATGGCTAGTTGTTTGTTCATGAGACAATTCAGCAAACAGGAAAAACTGTTACAACAAACACAGGAATCTGCCAAGAATCGAAGAATTACAGGGTCTGGCTGACACGGTACGTTTGGGCGAAACTGTCAACATTTCGCGGCCTAGCCGTAGCTCCTTTCAGGGTGACAGGCCAAGTGTGCGGGGATAAGAGTAGCGAGGACCCTGGATGTAGGAAGATAGGGCAGTCGGTGGCGAGAATCGACGAGAGGCGGCCCCATCCGCTAGGGTGTGGAGAGCGAAACAAGCGTCTTTCTCCCGTCCATCCCTTCCGATTACTTCCCTGGTTGTAAATAATGCAGACATTATTGTAGCCCGTTCCTAAGTACATCGCTTTTAGTTGTTATTTCTGGTTAACATTTATCCAAGTAGATGTTTATTGCAATCATTCTTAAGACGGATTTGTAGTGATTGCATTCCCTTCAACCTTATTTAGTTACATTTGTTATAGTCTGTTTACGATAAACTGAGAACTTTTGAAAACCCTGCTTAAGACCTACTTGTATGCACATTGTGTGTTCTTCCACCATGAGTAAAATTAACATTGCCACGGACCTGATCACTTTCTTCATGCGTTGGTCAAATGAAACTGTGAAATCATTATAAAAGCAAATATTTTACAAATTTGCTGTATCTTACACTTATATTCGTTAAGAAAATAAGGAAGCGTGATAAATAATTTCAGTATTCACAAATTATTACCTAATGCATCTAAATAGATATTAAAATCTGGAACTATTTTCCTTCTGTCGTTACCAACTTAACTGGGCGTACGCCAGTCAGTGTGCCCGTTAAAACGTATGTGGGGAAGGAGGGGAGAGTAACATTTTTCAGAGATAGATTTCTGAAGTACTTACTTTACCGTGAACACCCTATACGTAGGATATATGCCGTGCATCGCTACATTACTACAACTCCGTCCCAGGCGAATTATGACGTTCTCTGATGCTGACCTTCTCAGTTCCTTTATAATATAAGTAAAAAATATTATACATGGAAATGAATTTAAGGGTAAGTTAATATGAAAACTAGTCACATTTTCTGCTTCACCCATACTTTCATATTGAATATAATGATATTTCAATCTTCTTTTATTGCATGTCGGCTAACATATAGTTTTAAACTACGTTTACGCAAGCTACTTTATGCAGTAGACGCTTGTTATGTATTTAGCAAGAGAAAATTACCATGTACAGTAGATCACATTTCGGTCATTTGAGTAACTATATACAGGTGTGTGTAAATGGGAATTGGATTTCCTGTAGATGTTCGAATAATATCTCCTTACGTTTGTAAACATTTTGTCTTCTACATTATCTTAAATTCCACATTTTGAATGTATAACTAGATATCCCAGTCCGTGGTTACAGATGCTTCGAGGTGAACTGAGGAATTTCGAAATCCATGCTTTCCTTTTCATTCCTTAAACTGTAAATAATTAATTATGTCGCAACGATCTGGTCCAGGAAGGTCGCCCATGTGTTTACGTTTGAGAATGCAAGGAGCACATACTCACGAGCTGTAAAGCACTGCCCAGCCAGACGAAAGGGCGCGCGGATAAACGTCTCTTTGCAAAGCATCTCTTGACTAATGGGATGCTGCCACAGCTTCATCTCGCTCGTCGTGTCGGTTGAACATTAATCAGGACCGCGAACTTGACCCTGCCATGCTGATCGCTCACTCGCTTATTTGTTTGGTTTTCGTCTGCGCCCTTGACTGGCGCCGCGGGACCCCGAATCGAGCGTTTTCTAGCGGGACGAGCTAAGGGCGGAATGAAAAAAAAAAATAATAATAATCCTCTCTTGACAAGTAATAAAGTGACCACCACGTAGGAAAACTTGTCCCGTACCAAAAGTTTCTCGAGTCATGACATATTCTAGAAGACAAATAGTCACCCTACGTTATACAGGATTAAAAACGGAGTATTGTTTACCGTTTTTTATTTAACATAGTTTTAATTTTTTATGCGCATTACAAAAATCCATGTTTTAGATCACAATGCTATTAGATAAAATATGTTCTCGCATGCTTATCATAATAATTCATTTATAATTAGTGAATAAAAACAGGGAGAAAATAGGTGTGTTGGCAATGTCTAGTGAGAAAAAGTTCTAATGCAAAATATTAATAAAGTAGTGCGCACGAATGCGGTGCGTTGCACATTAGGTATATTTTTTTCTACACTAAGTATAATTTTTCTTGTATGAGACGAAGGATTAGGCGGAAAGTATAACTTCAGCAGGACTTCAGAAAAGTTGGAAGTAACCATAAATTAACTATAGTTGGCTGGGTACTACAACCACTGCCAGTAAGTTCTTGGGACGACTGGCGCCTTGGGTGTAGGCAGTCACGCACCATGGCGTCCACAAAATTTTTGACTGTGTATTTCACGAACTTATTGACTAAAGGCTGTTCACTATAAAGTGAGCACTTTTGAAATCAACCTTAGAAAAAAGTCAGTTTCCCTACCTGTATATATTTTAGAGGGCGCAATGAGTGACATGTACCCAGCAAAGTTGGTAACGATGGAGGAGAAAGTAGTTCCATATATTAACGTCGAATAAAAAGTTTTACGTAACTATTTGTGACACCTTAATTTTTTTCTTTCGTTTTCTGTTATTTTAAGGCATAGAAGTGTAAAAATGAGCAGATTTTTACAATAATTACTTTTATAATAATTTCACAGTTTCACTTGACCAACGCATGAATAAAGTGATGAGGTCCATGACAATGTTGATTTTACATAAGGCGGAAGAACACACAACGTGTATATAAGTATATCTTAAGCAGGGCTTTCAAAAGGGCTAATTTTGCCGTGAACAGTATATACGTATATTTCGACACTCCTAGGAATTCGACAATCAGGGCCAAAATATTCAAATATTTATCATTCTTATAATTGCGAGTAATACATTTCACGAAAAAATTAATTTATTTAAACATGCTTATTTGTAGATGTATTAATTTTTCTCAGTTAAATGTTTGGAGCCAGGTGCGGGCGCTCGAGAGCAGAGTATATTGTTGTAAAGGTGATTGAGTTGTGCGACGGGAGGTTGAACTAATTTGGAAGATATGGACATAGCACCTGGCCTCGCTTACGCTACGGACGGCGCTGTCCACAATCAATGGAATTCTAAAGTTTGTAATTCTGGGCAGGACTACCTAATGATTTCATAGGTACATGGAGATACAGTGAAAAAAATATCAGTGCAGTTTACGATTTTCCTATATTACTGTTAGCATCACCACAGAGCAAGTAAAGTAAAGCTGCGGCCCTTCCATGTATTACGTCGCGTTCTTATTTCGAACTTCAAAATGTAAACAGGTTGCAGTTAAATTGCCAACATAAAACACTCGCCAATGCACATCAACACGATGAAACGCTATGAATTCAGATACAGGCTACCCTGATGAGGGAATCTAGGGAACCCATCTTCGTCAAGGTAAACACTGTTTAGGTAATCCCATTTGCCTTCAGTTTTCTTTCCTACCGTTCATTGTATTGCATTTTAAAGGGCTTTTTAACGTCCCCCGTTTTATGCTTGAAAACTTAGTAGGGGACGGCTTACATACTAACTTATAACCTAACTTAAATTAACACCCATGCCTTACCCGGGATTCGAACCCAGAGCTTCCCGCGCCCCAAATCGGTGACGTGCGAACGACTCCGCCACGGGAGGTCGGCTCCTACTGTCCATCCAGTTGGAAATTGGTATAGATTATTTCGAGAGTTGACTACCAATTCTTTTAAAAATTAGGCACTGAAGACTGGCGATCCTCATTCTTTCGAATACTTTTGTATTTTAAACGTCCTCCTGGTAAAGCAAATCGAAAATCAACGATCTCGTCTCGGTAAACACAACACCGTGTAAATCACAAAGCATCTAGTGGGACAGGGCTGCAACTATGCAACCATCTAGCGAAATCACAAAATTGTCGTCGTGTAATTAATTTGCTATTGGAATTGAAATTATTTTTCTAGCCATCTCGTAGTTACAAACTGAGCAAAGCTATTTTGGTTGTTCCTAGTTTATATTTTTTAAACGTTAATAAATTTCCATTGTATTTTTGGTGTTGGTAACACGGCTGCGAACCGAGAAAACTGCAGATCCGATGGGTCTATCTAATGTCACCCCCCTGAGCGCCTTAGGAGCTTTAGGGTGATTTTGCAGGGAGTGAGGTATGGCCGGCGAGGTGAGACAGCTGCGCGCGCAGCCTGCCATAGCCTGTCGCCGTGCTAAAAACATTAGTCTCTGTATTATCAATTGAGCGTCGAAAATATTTGTAACAGTTAGTACACAGCCGGACCGCCACTAATATCCGCTGCCGCTAGCTGGGCCGTGCCGGCCGCTCAAGGGCAGGCTTCTAGGGCCTCATCTTAAACGTAGCAACATCGCGTGACCAGCACCGACCGTTGGGATTTTTCAAACGGTTTCCTCACCTGCACACTGCGGAGGGAAATGGCAAACCACCAAAGACAAGCCTCCATTCTGCCTATTTATTATAAGGCCTGTCTCAGGAACGAGCATAATTTTTTTTTTGACAACTCCGAAAATATTCTTGTATATAGTTATTGTCGTGGAAAAATATTTTCTGTTGACATTCTAGGTATGGGCGAGTCCCATTTCGCTAGGGTTCTAATCAGCCGCAGAGTTAGCAAATAATTTGAACTGATTCTTTAATTTACAATATACTACAAATTAGGTTTGACCAGCCTATGTCCCGTGGTCATTATTAGGTCAATGGCTTAATTTGTAATACACATACACAGACACGCACCCACACTGACACAGTGGGAGAGAGAGATAGGCCCTTTCCAAACGTTTGCCAACTCTCTGTATTATGTTAATCTCACAGATCAAAATTATTTAGTTGATTACGGCAAACTGTTGTTAACCACAAAAACCATCTGGCAAAATCATTTCCAGGCCAAATATTTTTCCTTAGATCAATAAATAAAGATGTGACATTGATATCAATTAATTGCAAGTAAGAAAAGTTGGCTTTGCCGTGAAACTTTGTTAAAAGTGGTATTTTGCAGTTATCATCAATTAGAGGCTTTTCATGGTACAGTTAGCGCTTTTAAAGGCCCTGCTTAGAATATACTTTTCCTTAATAACTTGATCCATGTGTTAGTCATGTTTAACTTGAGACAACCTTGTATTCTCTATGGCTCAGGTCCATCAATACTACCTCGATCTTAAACAGCCCTACTTAACCTCTCCTACAACTTAGGGTACAGGAGCTCCCGTCTTCAAACCCGTTTATTGCTGTAACGTCCTATGAATATTTAATTAATAAATGTGTATTGTTTACGACACTTTCACTAATGCAAAATCTCAAAAATTAATTTATCTGTTATACTGACATGCTAATGCGATACTACCAATAGATGCTCAATAATATTGGTTTTACTGTTCATTTATTTCTTTTCATATTGCCGGACATCTGTACACTCATAAATTCGCACTGGCATAAACTATAGGCAAAGGCCTTAATAATGCAAAAGTTAATCATTCGCACTATAAAAATTTATACGCAATACACACTTGTGCTAACGGCCCAAACCTCTTAATAAAATAGTATTAAATTGTACAGCACGCAAAAACACATTAAAAAGTGGACGCAATTTGGTTTGCGGCACGAGTGGATGACTAGTATCAAATCCGAGTTAATATTATGACGTGAACGCCGGCGATGTAATCGGGATATAAACTCGGCGACACATAACTTTAACTTTGCTGCATGATGAAGGCGAGTATGACTAACACCAAGCATACACGCAGGCCGGTCGACTTCCCTTGGGATGTAGTTAATTCAGGCCCCAAACCAGCTGCGTTGCCTCAGCGACTCCCTCACAGCGAAGATAGCGCGCCGCTCGATGCCACATAGCAAAGCCTTCAGATTGGCTTGAAACGTCCCGCACTGTTTTAGCAGGGAATAAGTTACGAGTTACACTCCCGTGAAATTATTATCACAGTTCCGCACGTAATCGTATACAACGTTACGGGATAATCCATCTTGTTACTACCATGTGTGCCGCGCACGTGCATGCAAAACAAATGCACGATTCTTGGAGGATACGGTTTGGTTTATGGTGCAGGAATAAGTCACTAATACTTAACAAAGGCACCAGTACTGTAGGAACCGTTGGTAAGCACCCGACCGCCAGCTAACAAACACACGCCACGGCAATATACCGACACCCAGCTCGGCGCAACAAGCAAACAGCTGATCGCCCGTACGTGCAACACGCACCTTCGCAAGCCAACGATCTCCCCGTAATCCATGACATTTTTTTTTTTTTTTTCGTGGCCAGCCAAAGTCCGGTCACGAATTTTTCTTATCACCCCCGTACCTGTGCCCTTTCAGGGTAATACAGGGGTATGGTATGTTCCTTTTTTATTTTCTTTTATTTGATACTTTATATTCTCATTACAGCTTTATGGATTACAATTCTATGTAATATTACTATCTACACCAAGTTACCTGGAAGGTGCGAGTGGCGCGGTTTTCCTGCATTCCATCCTGACTCCCCTAGCAGCTTGGGGGTCAATTTCTTGACATTCTATTCTATTGATGATTATCTTATGCCTATATTGCGGCACTAAACTTCTACTACTTAGATATATGTTTCAGTTCCAGCCATCAGTTTTGGAACTGCCAGCGGAGAGGGGGGGCTGTGGAAAATCCGCGACCTACCGCAACATAACCGCGCCACTCGCGCGCGCCCCAAACGGTGGCTACCTGAACAACACTTTAAAAAAAATACAAAGAGAATCGATGGCCACATTTATACTCAACACGCAGTGGCTTTAAAAGATTACAATGTGCTAAAAGATAAGTCGTACATAAAAGAAATAAAATACGTAACCACGATTATTAAAATATTCTACAATAATATGAGCTTATATAAAAATACTCATTAAAATTTCAAAGACTTTCCAAATTACTAAATGTCACCACACACGGTGTTGCTAACATTAACAACCAAAGACATCAGCAACTATCCAATTGCCACAAACTGTGAGTATGGTAGGAACACAACTATATGTCTAAATTGCTCATTCTCACAATTATACACATAAAACAAACATTCGTAAAAAAATTATTTACTATCCAAACATTTAAATGTCAAACTTCTAACACAACGCGTAAACATGGAAATATTTATTTTCTACATCATTATCAAGTGAACAGGCAGCATGCCAAATAGTAACGGAAAGTAATATTTTTGTTAATGTTGATTTCAAAAATGATTAATTTTCCGTGAACAGTCTATAGTAAAATTCATGTTTGTTGAACTGGAGGAATGAGCTCTGCAATGAGCTGGCTGGAAATGAGCGAAAATTGACCTCTACAGAGTGGGCTGGCAGTGGCGATCTCTCGAAGTTCCCTTCTCTCCTGAGACCAGGAGACCTCATTCCTTCGGGAACTGGGATGAAGACAGGAAGCTTGCCTCCCCCCTTTCTGCCGTGGTTCCCTATGCGGGATTGCCTTTCCACGCAATTTGAAACTCAAGAGTTTAGCAGATTAATTCACGTTCCCGCACACTCCGGTGGTAATACGCCACCTGGATTGAAATTAAATTAGACGCCATTCATTGCATTATAGCCGTATTGACGGCGGATTACACTCGCTTTTAAAGCGGTCGCTTGGCTGAAGATAGCTTACACGTACGAGGCCTAAAAGCACTGAAGAGCTAAGGGCGACCCAGTCATACTCATTACACGTCATCGTAGCCTCTAGGCGCAAATCACTGCACTGACGCGCAGTCTTCCCGACGATAACGCGCCCCTATGTTAATTTCAACCTTTAACGTTTTATCTGCGAAATAACGACAAGTAAATACATACAGTTTTGTATAGGATGTTCACGGTAAAATGAGCACTTTTGAAAGTCCTGTTTAAGATCTATTTGCAAGCACATTGTGTCTTCTTCCGCCCTATGTAAAGTTAATATTACCATAGGCCACATGCCTTTATTCATGCGTCAGTCAAGTGAAACTGTGAATTTATTACAAACGTAGATATTTTGCAAATCTGCTCATTTTTACACTTCGATACATTAGAATAAAAAAAAAGTGAAATAAATAATTTAAGTTATTACAAATGGTTACGTGACACTTTTTATTTGACCTTGAGATATGGGACTATTTTCCATTCATCGTTACCAACTTTACTGGGCGCATGTAACTCAGTTCACCAGTTAAAATATATGCAGGCAGGGTCAGTGACTTTTTGTAAGGTTGATTTCAAAATGGCTTACTTAATCGTGAACAGCCTTTAAAAATCCATCTTAGATTTCACACAGTGGGGGGAAAGAGACGGCAATAGTTCACCGGATTTTTTTTCCTAATAAGAATGAGCATCACCACACAAGAACAAGAGAAAGTAAGTGTACTTATAAACTATAGTAATATTGCTACTATTCATCATGAGGAAGCTTATATATATATATATATATACATACAAACACGAGAGCCGATTCAAAAGGTCATGGCAGCTATTGTTTATCTCCCAAAAATGATCCAACACAGGAAGTGTACTACGTACAGGTGAAAGTGTACAGGTACGTTTGAAAAGGGATACCATATGGGCTATGGATGCAGGAATGCCCGGCAAGGAACAAACACAAACATGGCTGTTTGAAATCACCGTGTAATTGATTTATTCTCGTACAGTCTGTATACACTCATTTGAACGAGTACGTATCGTACGTGCACAAGCTGTTTAACATCCTCCAAAGTGGTCTCCGAGGTTGTCCATGGTTCGCTGCCAGCGATGAGACAGACGGGAAATACCTCCGGCTGCATGAAATCCGTCAATGTGCGCCACTTCTCGTCGAAATGCTGTGACGAAGTCTGCCTCATCGCTGGCAACGAGCCATGGACAACCTCGGAGACTACTTTTAAGGATCTTAAAAAGCTCTTACAAGTACGATACGTACCCTTTCAAATGAGTGTATGTAGGATGTACAAGAATATATCAATTATACGGTGATTTCAAGCAGTCATGTTTGTGTTTGTTCCTTGCCGGGCATTCCTGTATCCGTACCCCATGTGGCGTCACCTTTAAAACGTACGTGTCGTACACTTTCAACTGCACATAGTAATGTGTTCTCTCTCTCGTATCTTCTGTTTGATAATTTTCGGGAGATAAACAATAATTGCCATGACTTGTGAATCAGCCATCGTGTTAGCGTTCCATTTAAACTAACTAGTTTGACCTTTACATATTTTTTACTCTTCCACGCGTAAGGGGAAATTATCAGTATCATCAAGTTATCAGCATATATATATATAGACACACACAGCTAGTTTAGGAAACATGTGTACAAACTAGAGGCCCGTGATTCGTGACCGGAAAAGAGGAAGATTGATATAGGATATCCATGGTCCATCTCAAGTACTAAGAGCTGTAGAAGCCCCTAACGCAGGAGGGTGACAAGCATATTGCGTGGGATATTAAGTACAGTACTTGCGTTAGAGGAACACAAATTGGTATACGGATTGATTAAATCAACATTGGATAAAAGGAAGGTATGGTCCGTCGTACACACCCCCATCATGTAAATAATAGGGGTTGGCACGCTTTGATTGCATGCAACATTTACACCGTCAGATACCATTGTATGAAGCAGGACGTCGTAATTAGCAAATAAGTCTCCCTAGTGGAAACTCCCTAGGACCCACCATTTCCATGGTAGCAAGGCCATGGCCTGCTGAGTAGGCCACACGTAATGCACTAGACTTAGTAAAGACATGTTGGTGGTATGATTCACGACGTTACACGTCGTGCCGGACGATGACGCTGGTTGGCGGGGTTTTTTTAGGGTTTTGCCCTTTTCATTCCGGCACTGCTCCATACTCCCTTAAATCACCTTCCTCAGCTCTCGAGACCTCGCTGTTACGAGCCGCCAAAATCTCTTCATTCATCCGGCGGGAGCGATTTCGGGAAACCACGGAAAACCGAAATCAGGATGGCCAGAGCGGGAATCGAACCCGGGTCTTACCGAATGCGAGCTCAGTGAGTTACCACTGCGCCACCTCGCTCGGTAGGTAGACTTGTTCGCTCGGAGAGGATTGGAGAACACGCTCATCGCATTTACCTCACGAGAGTTGCTCGACAGATTGCCGCAAATTGAAAAACTCTCATCATCTGATATGGCGCGCTCGAGACCACAGCTAGAATTTTAATAAGTTTCCGAATTTCGTAGGGTGCAGTCGCTCATCGCTGGAGACGTCGTAGCAATGTGCCACGTTTGGAAAACTTCACTACATATGTGCGTAAACCTATCTCAAGGATATAAGTCTTATCTCGCGAGGGACGATCCGGCTTCAAGCAATGTTCGCTATCCAATTCCAATTCTCTGGTTTATTAGAGCATGGCACATAAATATGCTTCCAATACGACAATTGAATATTGGAGAATTTTGGAAGCCATTATAGGCAAACTAAGACAGAATGAGCTAGATAACAGTTTTTCCATCTTTGTTAGTAAATATTTTGCAATATTGGGACATTTATTTTGCATATCATCTTCCGCCGTAATAACGTAGGGTGACAAATATTTTCAGCGCCAGAAGGCAGAAATACATCAGTTCGATAAAATACATATTCTCGTTGTTAGTCAAAAATAATTCTTTCATCGTTTTGCTCTACTAACTTCCATAAAATTGTAAAACATATAACTAAAATAGCGTTAATTGGTGTCTCATATATCCTTAATTCGTTTAATCACTGTGTACATGATCATGTGATCATGGACACGTTAATAAATGAAAGTGATTGCCGGTGATAAACAGAGCATGGCATCGCTGCACAGTATTTTGAGAGTATTCCTTGTGGTCAATGATATGTATGGAATTTTCTATACTTCTTTGACACAGGGCCACGTGTTTTTCGCGAAAAGATTTACGCGGACGCTAGACTTCAATATGCTTTATGCATACTTGCAGTCTTCATTTGACTACTGGTGTGTAGTCAATCTGTTACATGAGTGAGCCATTCAGAATTAAGTTTCTCCGATACTTGCCGTACGTGATTCGCGGGCAGACAGATGAGTCGCGTAACAGTTCAAATGATCCAATCACGAAAGTTGTTCTGAACTGAAGCGCGTTGGAAAACACAACTTGCCCTAAAATATTTTCGCGGAAAGAAAGGTGCCCCCTATGAATGAGCAATGCCAATATAATCAGGAACGCAGAGGATTTTACATTGCTTGCGAGAAAATGCTGAACACAACAAATACAGCTCATGCCAAAATAAACTAAGTGATTGTAACACTTTAATTCGGAAACTAATGTGTCATCGAACGGGTTAATACACGTGTGGTTGGTTGTTGAGTGTCGTTTCCCCCCCCCCCCCTAAATCCTGTTCTCAACATTTTTCGGAGTTCGTAACGTGAAGTTAGAAAATAATTGTTGGATAATTCGTGTCCGCCTCGTATTTACTGTAGAAGAGGAATACGCATTGCCTACTTCAACAGCGTTGGCTGAGTTCTCGTAGCTCTAAGTTCATTTATTTCCCGCCAGCAAGTCAGGTATTTGTTTAATCAAGCACTCTTCTTTTTTAAACGAGTGTGTAACGTGCAAGTGGGGCTTTCGTGATTTTAATTAGGTTTTGAAAGCTACCAGTTTCTAGTTTGAGTGTGAGTTTTTTTAATTCCATCTTGGAACACCAGGTCTCATGTTACATTGAGTTTTCTTAAGGTTAACGACCTTTTTTGCTTTGCCTGAGAATTTACAGAATTTAGTATTGTTTACTTTCATCTGCTGGAACTTATTATTTTACCGGAAACTACTTATCTTCATTGGAACGCCCTTTTGAAAATAATATTTACTGCGCAAGTTGTTATTTTCATTCACTTAACTGCAAATATCCTAAAAATATTTTAGAGTTTATGAAAAATTTATTTAACTGCTATCTGGACTGACTGTTTTGGGCTATACGTCTTTGCAATGCGTAGGCCTATGTTCTAAATGAAAATTAATTTCTTTCTTATCCCCTCAGTATGATACGGGATTATTTGCTGAGTATGCATTCTCCAAATCTGTCATATTACACTAAGATAGAAATAAAGAGCTCGTTATATGTGTTCACTGACATCAGAAATGAACTATCACCACTATTGTTGTGGTTGTATGTTAAATACACTATTCTTTTTCTTTCACTATAGGTATACAGAAAGTATTTTTAACATTTAATTTCTATAATATTCATTTCAATACTAGTGTGTTCACTCAAAATGTTTCCTCATATAATGTATTCTAAGAGATTAAGTTTGAAAGGAAAACAAGTCAGGTCTCTTGTGGCCTATGCTTTGAGTGTATGTTTTACTATTTACTCACGTTTTGTTTTAAATTTTAAAAAATGTATGCCATATTGCAAAATTAGGAATCGTTTTATTAAAACAGTGCACATTTTCCTCATAAAAGTATGAATTGTAATCCTGTACCTTTTAAAGATTGCTGCGTCTTATCGTACAATTTAAACCCATGTTCAGACGATACTTGGTTTTTCACGTTTTATTAACGTAACATATACTTACTCATCGTAAAGCCCTTACGTAACGTGTTGAGAAAAACTGTTCTATTTGTATCTGTAATCGTGCCAATTTTCACTCCAGAATTCGAAATATTATCCAAAGTTTCTACAAATAATTCTTTAATATAACACGGTTCTTTGTAGCCGAATGTATGAATAAAATGAGTATAAAAGTAGGAATTATTATTACATTGCTGTGTAAAAGATACATGACATTGCACGGCCATAAAATCTTTAATGTTGCAAATAAAATTTTTATTTTGCACACATATCACTAATTTGAATCAGATAAACACAATTTATTTGTAAAATGTACATATGCTAATCAATAACACCACTCTAAACATTATAGTAGTATGTGAAGCAAGAGTGGGATTTGCCCTGTACGTAAACCAACTTGATCCGAATGTATTCTATATTCTCAAACTAACGAGAACCTCAGAGTTGTATTATATGGCAGGAATACCCGACACTAGTAGGGTTGCATTTTCAGTTCATCCATTTTCGTAGAAAAAATCTAGTGAGCTCATATTTGTAACCTTTTGTTAGCAAATGTGGTTTTAAGATGCCCATATTTGACTATTAATTCTAACTACATTATTGTTCTTTTAAATAATGGGAAACAATAACATTTCAGCTTTTATGAAGGAAGGAAATATTTATAGCTCACAGTGAATTCATTCTAACTCTGAGTTCCTCGTTAGTTTGAGAATGTAGAATACATTCAGATCGAGTTGGTTTGCGTACAAAATGAATGAGGAAAGGCGGGTTGTCCAAAGTGGTTAAACCATGGCACAGAATAGGTAAATACACAGAAACGAAACAGTGTGGCGGTGTTTTTGATGTAAGCGAACTCGGTTGGATATTGACCGCGCGAAGCTGTAGAAGCAGGCCTCGGTTCTGATTGGCTACTGCACATTATAGATAGAGCTAGTGATTTTTCACCAAAAAATATGAGCACACGGTAGACTTCAATACTATAAGCACCCAAAAACAGTTTGTCTATTGCCATTGGTTGCGTCTCCAGGAGTGAGTGAGTGAGTAAAGAAATTTGTGTGGCTCTTAGCATCGAGGTCTTCAGAGCCGATGAGGATGAAGCGAGGTGAGTGGGGAACAGCGCCGGAATGCATGGGTGGGGGAAACGGGAGATCCCCGAGAATACCCGCCGACCAGCGGCATCGTGCGGCACGATTGCCACATGCGAAAATTCTGGGATGACCCCGCCGGGAATCGAATACGGTACACCTTGATGGAAGGCGAATAGTCTAACCACTTCATCACCGCGAAACCCGGCAGTCTCCAGGAGCTAATTGGTGAGTGACGTTCTGTCAAGTTATTGGCCGGTGAGGCGGCCATTTTGCTGGCGGGTTTGGAGGGAGATCACAATACACGCCTGCAGTTAGACAACTCGCCTCACACCTGGACGAACCGGTTTCGATACCCGACGGGGTCGCCTCCGAGTTTTCCAATGTGGGAGTTGTGTCGGACGATGCCGCTAGGCGGCAGATTTTCCCGGGCATCTCTTCTTTCCCCCGCCCTCGCATTCCGGCGCTGCTCCATGCTCGCCTCACTTCACCCTCACAGGCTCTGAAGACCTCGATGTTAAGAGCCGCCCAAACCTCTTCACTTGCTCACTCACTCGCGGTTTCTAACCGAGCTATAAGTATGTGGTTAATCCTTGCAGTCGCAATTGGTCCACCAAATTACGGCCAAAGAAAAGAAGGCAGAAATTTCAAACAAGTCGTCAGCAAAAAAGCAGCAGTTGACACCACCTGCAACTTCGTCAGCTGAACTGGATGCGCGAATGAAAACTCTGTGATCTGAAGTTTGTAACACCTCGTTAGAAGCGACGACGCGACAGAAGTTGATAAATTTATACTAGAGCTCGGAAGTTTAGTCTGAAGTTGCTAAGTAATAAGTTGTAGAGCCCCACAGTCCTTAGGTTACTTGCCAGACCCTCTTATATACACGCCGTTCTCGGACATATCGACCAAACTACCTGTTAGAAAACAAGCATTTATTAAATTTAATAAAAATACAGTAGAAACTTTTAAACATCACACATAACGAGCAGACGTCCCTACGTCTGCGAGACATCAGCTTCAAATGGTAATACAAATGTCTCCTTTCCCAGATTAACTTTTCCCTTGGTAAATAATAATACTACGTACAGCGACCAGTAGTGGTATTATGGTGAGTCTGGCATAATGTATTTTAAATGGAAGCTGGTCGGCTACTTGGGTTCGGCTCGTCTCGGACGAACTCGGCAATCATCGGCTCGACTCAGGGGGTGTTCGGAAAACTTCGACTCGGGTTTGTCGAACGTACCCGAAGGTGCTCGGCAGTTACATCCACTAATTTTCTGTAAGTATATATGTATGTTTCTGTTAGACATATTGGTTTTATAGGCATAGGGTATGTAAAATCGGAAATCTGTATTTTTATTCGACTTTAAAATTAATTTTTTAATAAAAAAAAATTATTTTGTGTCGTAATAGTACATAGAGTATTGCGGAAACATAAAAGTTTCTCAACTACATTTCCAGACCCTCTCTTTCGTTTCTCTCTGTTGCCTCCCCATTCAATATCCTTCTCTTTAATTCCATCTTTTGTGTCTCTCTCTCTTTCGTTTCTCTCTTTCATCCCATCTCTTTCTCTCATTCGCTTCTCTCTTTCTCTATATCAGTACATAGGCATTCTCCGAATACTCCCATTTTATGTTGTTTCGTTTCTCTCTTTCAGTCCATCTTGTCTTTCACTCTACATCTTTGTTTATATTTATCTCTCACCAATCATCACTAATCATCACCAAAGACACCACACTCTAGTTATTCACGTTATAACTTGAAATAATTTTTATTTCTTATGAAATTTTTAAGTATATATTTATTTTTATATGGTTTTTATTCCTTATATAATTTTTTTAAGTATTTCATTTACATATCTATTGTTTTTAAGTTTATATACAAATCAATAATTTATATATAATGTAATTTTTAATTTTAATTTTTATTATTTTGGTTTAACTTACATGAATATTATTTAGATTTGACTTATAATAAAAAGAATAAATGCTTAAAAAATTATATATAATTTTTGAGTTTATTTTTGTTATTTTGGTTTAATTTACATATATATTATTTAAGATTTAAATTATATACTTTTTAAAGTATTTTTAAAGTATTTAAAAAAATATATTATGGAAATGTGTACCTATGGAGCTATGAAGCTATGGTGTGAATAGGTGCGTGTATGTGTATAGGTGTATGTGTAGGCATTGTATCTTCGTTCCCTCTGAGTGTCTGAAAACAAACAATTAAATTACACTCACAACACACCACAAGGGTGTATTGTCCCTATACAGTTCACCTTACAGGTGAACATGTTTTGCTGTCGTTGGTCCCACTATGTATGCGTATAACATTTTTTTAAAGTGTGTGTCACATGACGCTCACTTGTCATTACTCATTCGTTGTATACAATTTTAAGTATGTCACATGGCGGTCACGTGCCATTGCTCGTTCATGATTGGCTGTAGCTCACATGACTTCTCAGGCTCTGAGGGTATATAAGGCGAACAGATTCACACATCGTCTCAGTTCTTCGTCTGATGCGACAGGTGACGGATCGTCTTCTCTCTCCTCACCTTCTTAGCATTCTGACTGGTACATATTGTTATTTTATGACAAGCTCTTCCATAAATATCTGTAGGGAATTATCATTCATGCTCGTAAACATACCTACGTATATTCCATTTTGTATGATACAGATCCCTTATAGCTTTCGATTATCAGATGTATTAATTCTGTTAGTTTTTTCCCTGCAGAGATCAAGATGAAGCATACATTTAATGGTGTGCCTGCAAGCGACGTCTCGACTTCGTCTTTGGCTGTACGATCAGCGGCCCCAGATGAGCTGCATATATCGCCATCGATGTCGTTCGTGGTACCTTCGTCGGCATCTTCAATTACATCGGTACCATCTACTGAACCAGTACATCATCACTCATATCGCTTCTGTGCTGGCTGTGCGATGGATACAGATCGAGTAGTACACAAGTGCACGGATTGTGAACTGTCATTTGCTAGGCGCGATAACTTTCAGAGACATGCGAAAACCTGCAAAGCTGTAGGACCTTCACCTGCCAAAATCACTCGTGTACAGTCTCCTTCACCACAGTTTATGAGTGCACATCTTGCAAAACCAAGGTTTCAAGACATTAATCCACCTTCGTACCAGCGACCATCGTGTCCAAGAATTGTTGCTGGGTCTGGAGCTGTTAATGGCAATGGTTTCGTGGAAGCTGAAACTGCTTTCCGACGTAATTTAAAGGCATACATGGCTCGAAACGTAAGTGGTTCGTCAAAAGATATTTGAAATTTTTTGGCTCACATGAATAAAAATATCATTGACCAGCTCACCGACGAAGTACGAGAGCAGGGTCCAATTAAATTAAACGTGTGGCTTCAGTGTAACTATACGAAACCAGAACCGTTCGTCGAAGGTACAGACAAGAGAGATTTCAAAACAAAATATGTACCAGTATTCGGGGCTACTGGTTTTGAGAAGGCCGTAGGAAACAGCTTAGAAAAAATATGTGAAGAGGAGGACGCATACAAAGAGCATGGTTCGGGGTGGATATTGTCGTCAGTCAATCACCTGCGGCTCCGCATAAACAAGCTGGACACCCTTCAAGTTTCATCGTACATTGACATGCCAGAATATATTAAGAACAAGAAGGCTGTGATTAACCCACAAACGACTACATGTGCTTTAAATGGGCCGTTATAGCAGGTTTTGTATAAGGGAAAAACTGTCAGCAAATCGACCACCGCTACAAAGCTCTCTAAATCAAATTTGACTTTTCAGGCCTCAAATTCCCTACACTACTACGGCATATCACAGTTTTTAAGAAAAACACTGCGTCAGTGTCTGTAAACATTTATGGGATAGGCGAAAACCAGAACATTTATCCCATACATGTAGCCCGAAGAAGGAAAGGATC